>VDFB02281492.1:924458272-924744308 GCA_007258455.2 Sequoia sempervirens
TAGAAAAACCAAATACTTTAGGCTCACTATCAAAAGGGCTCTCTACTCAAAAGAAAAGAATGGATCACTACCCAAAGGACTCACTATCCAGAATAAAAGAGAATCAAATAATACTATTACAAGGAGGTTCACTACCTCAAAGCAATAGGAAGATCCACCACAAAAACTCTACACCATTTGCAACCTTTGGATCACTACCTCCAGTAACTTCAAGTTCACTGAAATGTAGACACCTTCTGCTCACTACATCTGGTAGCCTTAGGTTTTTAATTCGCACTTAGATAACCATACTTGATCAAATTCACATCTCACTACACACCTTTTTCATCTCCAACAATTGATCTTGCGTATATATCCTCCACAACCGCAAATAATCTTGTTTAGGTTAGCCTCAATGAAATGTATGCACCTCAAACATGCAACAAATAAATAGGTCAACACCAAACACTTCCACGGTGGAAATAAGTGAAGGTGAACCATGATAAGGGTTAACTAGGACCCAAATCCATACTAACACAATTCACCATGCTTCCACAAATCATGAAGCACATCCACAAGTAATGCTAACATGCTAGGTCAACCAAACATGTATTAACACTACCAAAAAATCAATTCACTCTTCACCATTCCAGAAACATCCTACAAAACATGATGTAACAACACACAACATCTCAAAAAATTCTAACACCATTAGAATATTCATAAACACTATCACAACTACTTGCAACTGAGAATACTTAACATCCTATGCAACCAACCAAACTGCTATAGACATAGAACTCACTAACCAACCTTACAAAACACTTGAACACACAAAAATACAAGGGAAGGTAGATATAGACCATATTATCATGTTACCAAATCCTCAAGATAAGAAACCTCAACACAGAGAAATGTGGAGAAATTCCATTTCTACCAGACAACCTTCTTCACAAGCAACACATTGTCAAACACATCTTCCACTTCCGCACAATCCAAAACCTGAAACTCTGCATATAATACATCTAAACACCTTTGATCATCTCATCCAAATCACACAAGCATATCTTCAACCATGAAGAAATGTGGAGAATAGTGCAGAGCACAATTCTGTCATCTTGTACACTCTCTTATTCAAATTTTCTCAAAATAACTTGGAAACCAAGTGAACCAACTTCAACAAAAACATCACAAACACCTTCTCATCAACACCACACTAGAGATTGCAAAAATCTCCCCATCTGCAACAATTTCTCAACACCACACTAGAGGTTGACATAGGTTTACATCAATGACAACAATAAAGACAACATAGTGCAACAATCTCCCTGTTGACATCAATGACAACACTAGTCTCCAACAAGCAATTGTTTTGGTAAGGTCTACCATTTTATCTTATCTTTGTTTGATGTGATAAGGAATGTTTTGAATGTTGATCAATGTTGTGAAATATTGGTGAAATGAAAAATTGAAATATATTGTGGTATGGTTGTGAGTTGCGTGTTGGGATTTATCTTGAATTGTGAGTTTATCCTTTTCAATAATGGTTGTGTGTGCATGGGAAAAGCTATGTGATCCTAGCTTGGGGGTGGATTGATTTTCAATCCTATGGTTGGGAGGAGAGCTATAGTCCATATTGTTCTTTTGTTAATTCCTCTTTTAAGGTTTACTTTTTGAAGTTGCAAACCAAATTTGGGAGATTCATCCAATCTAAGTTCTTAAGAAAAATTAATGTGGGTCTTGAGAACTATATTGAGAGATCCAATTCTTCTTGAGTAAACTTGTGCAGAATGTGTATTATGTAGAAGAATATGTATAATATGTGATTTATGTAGGAAAAATAAAAAAAGGGGAAAAACTACATTATGGTAGGGTTGTAAAATAAGACAATCATGTGCATTGTTGAGTTGTGAAGATTGTGAAAAGAAATGTTCATTTATTCGTAACATTAAAATTGTGATATGAAATGTTCCACCTCACCCTTTATTAAGACTTGTTCTACAATACCATTTCATTTCTTCCTCTTCCTGATGATGGATCGCTGAGTGTGATCCGAAACGTCGACAAAAAAACTAACACAGTTGAATCCAAAAGCTAAATTTATAACTACATGGACTGTGGAAAACTCATACCAACATTAAAATTATAAAAAACATCATAATATAGTGACACTTCAATTTCAATTCTACAATTATTAATCCTAAACCTTTATGTATAAAATTTAAAATAAAATAAAGTATATTTTATGTGACTAAAAGAATTAAGTTGACAAATTATAGATGTGAATAAATAAAAATTATGCCTATATGCAAATAAGTAGTTTTCATGATAAAATTATAAATTATATAAATATTATTATTATATATATATATATATTGCATTATACATAAATTTTATATATCAATATCTACATATATACATTTATATATATTTACACATTAAAATATACAATAAAATTTTCATATAATTACAACTTATATATATTATTATATAATAAAAGTTAATAAATTATTAATTCTACTAGCACTTTTGTATGAATTATTTATTAACTATAAGGAAGCTTTAAATTAAATAATAATAAAAAATTTAAAATAAAAAAAATGCATATTAATATTTGATTGGGGTTTCGACCCCCTTAGAGGGCATCAACCCCAATCTTGGGGAGGCGGAGACCTTGGGAAGCCACCATGGCTCCCATGGTGTCGCAACCCCCGGGAGGGTCACACCATGGCCCCATTAAAAAGTATAAAATTATATATATTATTAATATCTTAAAAGAAAACGTTATTAAAAAAAGCCTCTTTCAACTACCAGGTAATTGGCATTTATCAGTCAATTAAAAAGATGTTGATCTTTGTTGTTCTACTATTAGTTTCCTGTGTTTTCTAGAAACAAATAGAAAATCTGCAAGATATAAATATAGACATTTTTTTGTGTGATCAATCACTCTAAAAAATATATAATAACTAAAAGAAACTCTTATTATACTTGTAATGAAATAGTTTGTGATGATAAAGTTGATTTTATATATATTCTCTCTTGTAAATCAACATTCAAATAGAAGAAATTAGACAACAACATTAGGTCTGAATTTTTTTTTATTGATTAGGCGAGGGAAGGGCCCTAATCCCTTACAAAAATAAAAAACTGTTCGAGGAAGCAGCACCCAAAAAAATCAGCAAAACAAAGGAGATAGCAAAACTAGAAACAACACCACATCTCCTCACCAAAACCAACCAAAAACACATCAACCAACACCAACATAATCAAAACATATAATCCTATCCAAGAGCCAGTAGAGTTTTAACCATACCATATTATCATCAACCCAAAAAATTAAATAAAGCAGGTATAACCTATCATAAGTTCCCAACAAGTCAATTATCTTCAGAACAAAAGTATAGAGTAAATAAACTCAATTAAGGCTTATCAAGCCATTACCCAATATTAACCTAAGAAAGAGACCAAAAAACCAGTCGACTAAAGACATTAAGAAACAAAACCAGACAAAAATAGAGGATTAAGCTTCCACTACAAGGCTCCAAGCCATCTTCAAGTCTCCCACTGTTTCCTTGAGCCTATCCTTGGTCTCCATCTTCCTGGACTGATCGATTTGTCCCTGTTTCCTTTTTTCCTCTACTACTTTTTTATCTTGCTTTGTCTTGATATAGTAGTCATCATAGCCATTTTCATTACACCATCCATAACCCTACAAACATTCATTATGGAATTCTCAATAACCTAGAACCTATTTGATTTGTCTTCTTTTTACATCATCCTTTCAAGTAGCTCCATCTTATCTTCCAACATTTCCATTCTTGTCTTAACAATTTATGTTTCCTTTTCTTTCAGACTATTAGCATTACAAGGGATCTCAGTGTTAATTTCAGTATCCTCCAAGTTGATTGGGGTTTCATTTATGTTTCCCTTTCCATTTATGTATGAAATGTTACAACCATGATAATTGGAAAAAATGAGAAAATTTGTTTAAAAGTATTACAAGTTGGTTGAAATTAGTTTTTACTTAGTGTTAAATATATACTATTTTTATAAATGTTTGTTCCTAAAATCTGATAAATCCCTTCTTCTTTTAAAAATTAACTCAAAATACTTGGTAACTTTTATATTTCATACCTAGACCTTTGTTTTAATGCTCCTCTTGGGATTTAAAAGTAGAATTTAGGCACAACATCCAAAATAGAAGATTGGTTGTTCAAAAAAGGATTTAAAATGCTAGATGAAATCAATGAATGGAACATGAATAAATGGGTAGTACATAAATTATTCAAATAAAAAACATAGAATTAACACAATCTTATAAGTTTACAAATAATAATATAATAAAATGAAAAATGAGGTACTAGGATTTTTCCTTTTGATGGTATCTACCCGGTTTATGAAACTAACCATCATACGTAAATAATTTATATTTATATGTAACTTACATAGACATTTTAATCTAAACCTCAAAGAATTGTTATGTGAAGAAAGCAAACATAAAATAATTAATAATAATAAATTGGATAAAATTTTCTATAAAATTTTCTATTTTTGGATTTAAATGAGTTATACATTTATGGTTGATAAATTTTCTTTTGCCTTTTGTGCCTTTAGTCCTAATGATAGAGTAATAGAATGTACAACATATTCATGAACATGTTTCATTCCTTTAATGTTTCTTCATTTAGACTAAATGGTTGCCTTTAATTAAAGAGGCAATGTTAGATATGGTTTCATGGTGAACTTAGTGTCCTTACATGCTTTCAGGTATTTTTCCTTATTCTATCTTGCTTGAAAGTGATTATGTTAAGACTATCAATACAAAATTTAAAGGCTGATATGAGTGAGATACAACCCTTCTTCTATGATTGACCATGATTGTCTAGTGATGAAAAGTGATATGATATTTACTAATTCTTTCTATTTCCTATAGTTATAATTAAATTTAGTCTACTTAATTTTGGTTGGTTGAAATTCGATTTTAAATTTTTCGAATTTTTTAATAATTGTTCATAATGGATGCTAAACAATAATTTAGTTGTTGATGCATGATTCTGGTTTAAATTTTAGTGGGATTACTATTGTTAAGGTTTTAATTAGGAATTTAATACTTTAGGATCACTTAAATTTAGATTATAATATAGAATCATTCATTATAAACCAATTTATCAACTTAGAGGTACTATATTGTAAAGAACCTTTATAGTTATGTAAATCTACTAAGTGAAAACTTAATTTATAAATGGAGTATTCTTAGAATAGATGGTGATGTTTTTCCCTTTCTCTCTTTGGTGTAAACATTATGTTGATGTTGTAAATATGATGTTGTCTTGAATTCCTTTGGAAAACACAAAAAAGAAGTTGAGGTTGTTTTGTATTAGCTTGAGAAAATTATGGGCATGACACCATGAATAAATCTATTGTGTTACTGAAGATTTCTTTAATTTTAATAACCCTTTTAAATCCAACATTCCTATTGATTTACATAGCAACTCTAGTTGTTTATTTACTTATTTATTTTATGATATATGTAACTATATACATTACAAATGTAGCAAGACAATGCTAAATCTAGAAGAGAGAAAAATAACAATTCTAATAGGGCTATCATGTTTTTTTTTATTAAATGACATATCTAAATAATAATTTGTAATAACAAGGTAACTAAAATTTACCAATCTCACTAGTCCATTCCAAACCTTTCCTAAATGATGATTGTATGTTTTATTTTAAAATTTATTGCAAGGATAAATTTAATAGACTCAAACAATTTCTATTCATCATATTTGTGCAAGTAAATTCATGAATAGGTTAGCAAGAGTATCTTGGGTCATAACTAACTTCAAAATAAACCATTGCAATGTTCAATATTCTAAAGCCCTTAATTTAATGTGTATGCTTTCAAAATTAGGTTCACTTAAATATTTTCATCAACCCATCTATATGTCATGTTGTGTTTTCTAATGTTGTAAGTATAGCTCATTGTCTCATATCTTGCAATAGTTTGCTTGAACTATTATGAATTAAGTACCTTAATAATTAAATTTTTGAGTGCATAATTATTTCTTTTATTAGAATCAATTCAAATTATCTTAAGGATAGAAAATATAAGTTAATCTCTAAAATTTCAATGTAAAATATGTTGGTAATAGGTGTTGTCATTGATGTCAACCCAATATGTATTTTCATTGATGTTAGATATGATATTGAAGCGTGTACACTCTCTAGAGATAGTTGTCATGTTGTGATATTGGTTGGAGCAAGTATGTAGGGTTGTATAAGGAAGAATAATTATTAGTATGTTAACCAAGTATGTTGCAGAGGTTGATACTCATGTTTTGGTGTGTTCATAATATTTCTACATTTATATAATCACATGTTGATATACCACACACAAAGATATGTTATAGAAGTTGTGCTAAAAGAACTCACAGGGTAGATTCGTGATCTGATGATCCACATTCTTTCATAGAGAAGTATTTTGTCTTATGGTTTTGAAGCAAAGACGATTTGTTGTAAAGGTGCCACATCCAAGGAATCATGTCATAACACTTTATGCAGTAAAAGGTACAAGTAAGAATGTTTCAGTATGAACCTTGACAGAGGAAAGCAACGATGGAAGCCTGGTGGAATGCTCTACATTCTTCAGAAAGTGAAGGGATGTTATTGTGGTTTTGTGAATATCTTTGAAATGATAAAAGAATACTACTTAGCATTATCAAGTGATGTAGTGGTCCACAAGTATAATTTTTGAATAACAGTTAGCTACAGTCTGTCTAGAATGCTCTATTCTTTTACTTTCAATGGGTTTCTCCTCTTGTGCTAGCATTTTTGTTGGGAAAATGTGTCTCAACCTTGCAATTACATTAGGTATTGTTGATACATAAGGTACTATTCATCTGGACCATTCATCATTATGTATCATAGCTGACAACCAATATTTTATTAGCTTGACTTGCCCTAGAAGGTAACCCTATTTCATGAGGGCATTGTATTGCGGTTGTGTATTGTGATGTATTATGAGAGTTTGATAACGGTCGTGTTGCCTCTAGATCTTTGAGTGGTGATACTCTTGTGAGAAACTTGCTCTACAAGTATATTGTAATCTTTGTGATTTTTGAATAATATATTGGGTGGCTTTTAGAGTGTGGGGTTTTTCTCTCGAAAGGGTTTTCCCCATGTAAATTAGTGTATCGTGGTATGAATGATATTTATGTTTATTTATGTTTAAGTTTTTGTAGTTGTTAAAGATCTATAAATTTTTTGCATTATTCTCCTCTTAAGATTAGTGTAGGAAGTTGTTCCCCTGCCTTAGCTTCCTTACAATTTTATGATCAAATACTTAAGGAAAAGGTTGAATGAATATTGTGCATGGTCTACAATGCCTACACCTTGGTCCACATAATGATTTTGGTATCTCCCTGACTGCGTTAAGTCAAACAGTGAGATTTTGATGGTATTGATACTACTTGGACCGACATGACTTGTTTCATTATTTGCAGTTGATCCTAATTAGTTAATATTATTGTGGAGAATGTGTGGAAGTTCTCTTAGGATTCAACATAGTGTGTATTGATCCATTCAAAGTTATTTCACTTTGGACATGTTTTGATGTCGACCTGTACAATATCATTATGTATATCTAAGGGTCATCTTTTAGTGGACTTAATTGGAGGTTCTATATAGTTGTGGAGGATATTTATAGAAGGAAAAAACATTTGTGAAGTGAGATGGATGTTTTGGATGTGGATTAAGTAGAATATTAAACATGAAGTCTGCAAAATTTATATGAAGATGTAAATGTGTGAAAAAGGAACTGTAATGTCAGCATAAGTCATATGCCTCATCTACAACAGTTTTATTCTTAGTTTTCTTATCATAATTTTCATGTACCCTACTATGAGACAATGAGTCTTATCAGTTCCTTTATATCTTTTCCCTGAAATTGTCTTTGCTTTAGTGTGTGAAAGTCTATAGGTAGTGAGCCTTAAACTACATTGTAAAACCTTTTAAGTAGTGGGCTATAATAATTTGATTTAACTCTCACCATGGTTTTTCCCTCATTGGTTTTTCCACATAAAAATCCTAGTGTTATGGTGTGGTGCATGGTTTTCTTTCTGTTGTTCTTTCAATTCATGTGATGTGATGTGTTTTTTACAAATGGGAATTGTTTTAATATATACTGATTCACCCACTATCAACATTGCTTTGTGTTCAACAATTGGTATAAAATCCAAGTTCCTTAAGAAGTTTAACAACTAAGGTTGATCCTGCTCTTGAACACATGGGGTCTATTGCAGAAATCAATGATATGTTTGTTCTAGAACCAGATATAGAATCAATGGAACCTAAAGGTTGGGATATCAATCTGGAAGATTGTGAAGTATATTTTTAAGGAGAACTTCGATATCTACTCTTGAAGCAAGGTTGCAAAATTTCAAATATGAGTACATGTTGGAAAAATCAGAAGAGACAATAGATAAATTGAAGGAAAAAGATAAATAATAAAAAGAAGAAATTAGCAAACTAAAAACTCAAATAGAAGGTGGCAATGGATGTAAAATGAAAATTAGAGAAGCTAAAGACATGATCTAAAATTTAAAAATCAAAGTTGAAGAAGGAAAGAGGATTGAAGATTTCCTGAATATCAAACTCAATAACAAAACTACTGAGTGTCTATAGTTAGAGGAAGATATTGTATTCCTGAAAAAAGAACTTGAAAAGGCTAAAGAGAAAATTTACAAAGGCCTAAAACTAAGAGGTGGTTATGATGTTCTTGATGAGTTAATTAACTCTCAAAAAGCCTAAAAAAAAAATTGGACTTGGTTTTGAAAAAGGAAAAAGTCCCATGATCAAAGAATCAAAAAAATTGTATGACAACTTCAAAGTTGAAGGACAGTCTAAAATAAAAGAGGAGAATGCTTTCCTTGAAGAGCCTAAGGAGACATCCTCTGGAAATGCAAAGACAAATCATGATAGAAGAAAGGGATAAGGATTGATTCCTATCTAGAGCAAAAAGAAGAACTACAAAAAACCTGCTCCCAAACAAACTCCTCCTACTAGGTTCAATGGTAAATGTTATACTTGTAATAAGTTTCATCATAAGGCAATTGAATGCAGAAGAAAATTGAGTCATAAACTCTTCAAGCCTTCAAGGTACAATTCTATGAACATTCAATCATTTCATGGTCAGTGTTATGCTTGCAAAATTTTTATCCACAAGGCTAATCAATGTAGAAATAAAGTGATAAGAAACAATGCTATGACCTCTCAATCCTTCTATGGCTACTGCTAGACATGCAACAAGTTTGGTCATAAGGTTTTTGATTGTAGGTCTAATGTGAAAAGAATAATTTTTTCTCAAGCTAGTACCATTTGCTACAATTGCAACAAATTAGGACACATTGCTAGATTCTGCAAGGGAAAGAGTGTAAGATCTTTTTCTCCCCTAAAGAAGCCTATTATCTATCAACAAAAGAAGGAATGAATAAATTTTGGAAAAAGAAGAATGATTATGTACCTCAGCATGGTGCAGATGAGTCCTCCAGTAATTAAGGAAAAATAGTAATGATTCAAGGGGAGTTGTAATTGTAGTTTCTGTCAAACCCCTAAAATGTATGAGATGTTGAAATCTTCAACATAATGGTAATAAGCAATATGAAATTGCTTGGTCATGCCTCTGAAGCAACCACATGTTCTATGGAAGTGTCATGAAGGATCCTTGGTCTCTGTAATATCTCAAACCATAGAATGCTGCTAGGTGTCAAAAGCAAATAAGTGCATTTATTGTAGAATAACTAGGGTTGGTGTGAAACATATTTAGTTCCTAAATTAAACTGAACTATCTCATTTATATGAAAGTGCTAAGGAAGGAGAAAATAATACTCTCTACGTGTGTTGTGAGCAAACCCAAACAAAAAAAATTAGGTATTTTTTTGGTTTTACTCATCTAGAACACTAGTATCAGTAAGTGGTATCATGGCTACACCAACCATGATTGATGTTACTGAGAGGACAAGGCCCAAATACAAGATATTCACATTCAAAGCAATGGAGGTAGACAAATATGGGGCACTTTTAAAGATTCCAGTAGATGTGGTGTATTGTGAGGACATAAGAATTTATATCCATGCTTACCTAAATGAAATTAATCATACCTCTTCTTTTGAAAGGGTTCGACATGAGATACTAAATGAAAATGGAGATTACAAGCTAGAGTATGGGAACATCACTACAAAAGGTTTGGATATCTAGAAAGAATTTCTAGAGTTCTACAAAAATGAGGAATGGGTAAGAATAATATTGAGCTATATTCATGATAATTTCATTTGGTTAGAAAAACCCTACTTGATCGCAAAGGATGCTATTAGGGTAGTTACTAGTCTATGTGCCTCCAGACCAACCCCAGTATGGAAATATGTAAAGAATGAAACTATTATGGAACTCACTGGTGTGAAGTTTGATAAGATATCCCTAATAGTAAAATATATAATAGATCTTGGTGTCTAGTATGCTACAACGGGTATTGCATACAAAAACTATTTCACAAATAGGGAAGGGTCTGCTATCCCCACAACAATTCATACTGCTCATCAAATGGTGAAAGAAAACAAAAATATTGACCTATGTGAGATGTTGAGAGAACAACTGATGGAAAACATGAAAATAAAAAAAGGGAACAAGTACAACTTCAAGTTTGGTTCCTTGATCATATGTCTCACCTTTTTATTCCTAAATGAATTACATGGCTTCAAAGGAAAAATCTAGGATAAATTCACTTTGGTAGCTACACAAATCAAGAAGCATATGGATGGGTTTCTAAATGAACAATCATATACTACCATGTATTGGGGTTTCTTTAAAAAATTACAACAAGAGTTGTAGGGGAGATGCATGGTACCACATAGTCTGGTCCAAAAATATGAAAATGAGATAACCTTTATGGTAAACAAAGATCTATGTTTTATGGAAGCAGTAGAACCTAGAACTGTATGGATATATGAACTACCTTATGAGGTTGAGGATGGTTTTGTGCAAAGTTGCATAGATATTATCTTGTCAAAACCTCGAGATCCTAAAATAATAATATTTGGTATGCACAAAGAAATTATGGATAAAATTTACCAAAAAGAGAGAGAAGAAACTAGTGAAAAGAAAGTTGACAAAGTGTTGAAGGAAATTGGTGCTCCACATTACTTAGAAGTTAAAAGAAAAGAGGAAATTCATAAGATATTGGGTACATTTGATGCTCCTATGGTGGCTTCCAATGTCAACTATGCTCTTCTAAAAGCTATTCTTGGTCCAAGAAGATCAAGTAGAACCTCTCTTGTTGTTACATTTGCTCCACTACCTTCCAAATCCACTCAAACAACTGATAATAAAAGAAAATCCACATCTCAATTTACTCCATAGAAAAAGGCCACTAAAGCTAGACATGTTGGACCTAAAAGAAAGGAAAAAAGAGAAAAATCAAATGAGGAAGAGTCAAATGATATTGAGGAAATTGAAGAAGTAATTTTTTTTGTCTCAAAGAAAGAAAGAAAGATGCAAGTTAAAGAAAAGAAGAGATCTCCCTACAAAAAAGAAGAGCCACTACCTTGATGAGTAGGGATAAGGATGATATGGAAAGTCTAAGGAATGAGATAATTGAGAAGGTTCCCAATCTGGAAAAGGAGTTAGGTATGACTCCAGACAATGAAATGAATATTGATGTCTCTTTTCTTGAAGTGAATGTACTGGAAGATGCTCAACATGAGCATGTAGCTAAGGAGGATATACAAAAATATGTGAATACTAATGATACTCCTTTGGTGGAAGAGAGTGTTGTCAAAAAATATAGTGAAATGCAAAAGGATGCACAAGTAGAGCATAACACACCACCTCTGGACACAAAGAAGAATGCAGAGTAGGAAGAAGAGGTTGTACAAGACAACTTGAAGATATTTGAGGCACAAAATACAAAAAGATTTCCTCCTCCAAATAACAATGATAAATCAGTTGATGATGGGAAGAAGAATGAAGATGAGTTCAGTGATGTTGAAAAGGAGTAAAATGATGAAAACTATAAAGATTTCATTGGTGACAAGGAAAAGTCTTATGAGAAGAAGGATGAAGAGAATGTGAAGACTATTGGTGAGTCTTTTGGAACCTCTAAAGACTCCTTGAAGAGCCTATTGGGAATGCAACTATAATTTCAACTTGTTGTATTAGCTCAGTTGTTAAAGATTCCAATGCAACAAGGGAAAGTTGATATGGGAAAGATATCCCACTTACATAAGTTACAACTCAGTGATGCATTACATGCCTCTACTAGAAAGGAGATCTTACAAACCCACCAGAAAAGTATTGAATTGATAGATGAGGTTGTGAAGGTGTTGCAGGAAAGTTTTCTCAGTGCTAATTATCTATCCAGTGTGCAACAATTGAGGTTGCTTCTAAACTATTTCAAGGAATGCTCTAGTGGTTTAGAGAAAGAAGAAAATGAAGCGAACAAGAAAGTGAATGAGAAAAGGTTGTCAGACATTTCAGACAAGTGTGCTACTGCACATTGTAAATTGAAAAACAACCTTAAGGATATACAAAACTGTGTCGAGGAAGCCAAGGTCTTATTTCATTTTTTATTGAAGTGTCCCGGTTCAACAAAAAATATAAAGGATGAGATGGAATCCATTGAGTCCCATATTGACAAGGCGTCCTATTTCTATGACCCTGCAAATGATGCAGATGGAAGTACATGGTTAGCTATAGAGAATCTATACAAACAATTCTTCCAACTGTCAAAACAAAAAGAAAAGATTATAGTGTAGTTTGGATAGCTTAGAGACCTGGTGAATTCCAAGTTCAAACCCATATCCAATGCTCTGACTAATGTAGAGAAGGCAATAAAGTTGAATCTGGTACCCAGTACCATACATGAAGGTGAAGAACTTCTCATGCAGTTTGAGACACAAAGCCACATGCTTGGTTTGGCCAAGAAAGATTGGGAAGATGGTAAGAAGGATTGGGAAGTACCCCTTGCTAGATTACAGATGTCAAACACAAGTAACCTACACTCTTCTAGTTGATTGTGAATATTTCTTTTCTGATCATGCAAATTTTAGATTTTATTGTATATATGTGGAAGATAGTTGATAATATACTAGTGTAAATTATGATCAGTTTTGATGGATAGCACTATTAGGGGGAGTTGCTTAGAATTTTGAATAAGTTTATTAATCTCATGCATATATCTATATATCAATTAAGGGGAGTATGTGAGTAAGTTAGGTAAAATCATGTATATATGAAAGGGGGAGAAGGAAAAAGAAAAGCAAGTATATGTGAATGATGTCAAAGGGGGAGCAAAGAATAGAAAAATATGTGTGTGCCCTTTTCCCTTGATGTCAAAGGGGAAGAAGATTTGGAGAAGATTTTTGTGCATGTTGCCATCAATGACAAAGGGGGAGATTTTTGGAAGTTTAAGGAGATTATCATTGGTATGTTTTTTGGCAACATGAGCATGAGCATATACAATGTTGTCATTGATGTCAACATTGTGGTTTGATGTGAAGATTGATGTATAGCTAGATGGTGAATCATAAGTGATTGAGGTGATGAAAATATACTATATAGATGCAAGAGTTTTGCTCTGGTACAAAACATATGTGTTGAATATTCGGCTAAGTCCGGAATACAGGTTTTTAGTACACAGAGTATCATTTTTTGGGCCCACATTGCTCTGCCTTGAATATTTTTGGTCTGCAGTTCTAAAGAAATTTTGGTGTATGTTAGAGAAATCTAAATCCAAAGTTTCATTTCTTTATGTCCTATGGTATCGAAGACAATGATGACACTATATTGAGTCTACTAGTGATAGCGTTGCTAGTGCAAACTACTTGTTTGGAATGGTTTGCATTCCACCATGGAATACTATTTTGTTATGTGGTCTTGAGGAAATGTTTACAAGTGTCAGTAGAATCTATGATCCAATTGGAAAGTGTATTGGAGTTATGAATGTCAGTTTATGGATGATTATTTGGTGTATTTTAGTGTTACTCCATCAGCAAAGCTGACCTAATAAGTTTTGGGTTGTGTGGAGTTAAAGTGTTGATCGGTCTTATGGAGTTATGATGGGTCCCCTCCAACCTATTTTGATGTGTTATAAGTTTTGAATCAAGGCGTGAAGTGTTTTTGTTTGAATCTTGAGCTGACAAGTTATGTTATGCACGCTACATCTAATTAGGCCAACCTAATTGATGTTGCAAGTGTTTGTGGATGTAATGCATATAAATGTAAGTTCATTTTGGTGTTGTAGATATGATATGTATGTAATGCAATGTAAAGTATGTGGGTATAGTGCAAATGTGATGTGAATGTAAAGCAAAGCAGAGTGTGGAAGTGTGTTAATTCAATATTTTGAGCTCCAATGGAACTGTATCTCCTGCATATTGTAGATGCATTATTAGAAATTCAAATCTTGGTAGTGAGCCACCACTCTTTTTTATTTCTCTTATTCTCTAGACAATGAATCCAAAAGGAAGTGAGCCATTCTGTAATATGTTATGACCAATTATAATATATTGTGAGCTAATCCTCACCGTGGTTTTTCCCTTTTTGGGTTTTCCACGTAAAAATTTGGTTTTCGTGTGTTATGTTCTTTGATGATTACTTTCACATTTCTTTCCTTACTGAAAATTGAATATGATGCTTTAAATGGATGTTTAAATGTTTAAGTGGTTTTAGAGAATACTAATTCACCCCCTCTCAGTATTTTGTGTGTTCAATAGTATGTTGTAGAGGTTGATACACATGCTATGTTGTGTTCATAATATGTCTGCATTGATATAATCATAGGTTGATGTACAAAACACAAAGATATGTTGCAAAAGCCATGTTAAAAGCACTCAAAAGGCAAAGTTATGATCTAGTGATTCGTATTCTTCCATAGATAATTATTTTATCTTGCAGTTCTGAAGGAAAGATGATTGTGTTGTAAAGGTGCCACATCCAAGGAATCATACCATAACACTTTTTGCAGTAAAAGTTACAAGTAACAGTTTTCCAATATGAACCCTAACAGAGGAAAGAAATGACGGAAGCCTAGTGGAATGCTTTGAATTCTTCCAGAAGTGAAGGGATGTTCTTTTAGTTTTTTAAATATGCTCTGCAATGATAAAAACATACTACTTAGTATTATCAAGTGATGTAGTGGTCCACAAGTATAGTTTTTGAATAACGGTTAGCTATAGTTTGTCCAAAATGCTCTATTCCTATACTTTTAGTGGGTTTCTCCTCCTACGCTAGAATTTTATGATTAGATACTTAAGAAAAAGGTTGATTGAATATTATGCACGGTCTACAATTCCTATACCTTCATTTTCATAATGATTTTAGTATGTCATAATGATTTTGGGCATCTCCCCAACTATGTGAAGTCAAATAGTGAGAATGTTGATGGTATTGATACTACTTGGGCCAATATGACTTGTTTCATTTTTTTATGGTTGATCCTGATTAGTTAATATTATTGCAGAGAATGTGTGGAAGTTCTCTTAGGCCTCAACATGACATTTTTTGATTCATAATCAAAGTTCTTTCACTTTGGATATGTTTTTATGTCAGCCTGTGTAGTGTCATTTGTTACATCTAAGGGTCATCTTTTAGCCGAATTAATTGGAGGGTTTTGTATTATTGCAGAGGATATTTATAGAACCTAAAAAATCATTTTTAAGTGATATGGATGTGTTGGATTTGGATTAAGTAGAATGCTAAACATGAAGTGTATGAAATCTGTTTGAAGATGTAAATGTGTGAAAAAGGAACTACAATGTCAACATACGTCAGATGCCTCATCCACAAATCTTAGTTTTCTTATCATAATTTTCATGTACCCTACTCTGAGACAGTGAGTATTATTAGGTCCTTTGTATCTTTCGTCTAAAGTTGTCTCCACTTCAATGTGTGTAAGTCTATTATAGGAAGTGATCCTTAAACTACATTGTAAAACCTTTTAAGAAGTGAGCTTTTATATTGTGAGTTAACTCTCACAATGGTTTTTCCCTCATAGGGTTTTCCATGTAAAAAATCCTGGTGCTATGGTGTGGTGTATGTTTTTATTTTTGTTGTTCTTTCAGTTTATGTGATGTGTGTTTTCTGCAAATGTGAATTTGTTTTAATATATGTTGATTCACCCCCTCTCATCATTGCTTTGTATTCAAAAAACTACTCTCATGATAATCCCATGTTATATTATGATTAAAAATTACATTGAGGACCAAGATGGTCATCTTTCTCTTTTATTAATCATAAATTTGGATATATCAAAAGAAATTTCAATATCATAATTATAATAATTCAATATTCTATTATCTTTGAGTAACATATCCAATCAAATATACTAAACATATTTACATTATTATAATTATTGTATTCCTCATATCATTTTTTAACTTTTAATTCTAAACTTATATACTAATATAAATGAATATATAAGTCATTCTAGCACATAGATATATATTCACAAATAAATAATTTACAAAGATGATAGTTCATTCAAGAAATTAAAATTAACATAGAAGGTGTATGTAATTTAG
This sequence comes from Sequoia sempervirens, assembly GCA_007258455.2. NCBI lineage: Eukaryota > Viridiplantae > Streptophyta > Pinopsida > Cupressales > Cupressaceae > Sequoia > Sequoia sempervirens. Next base: position 924,474,823 of record VDFB02281492.1, read on the forward strand.
TAGATACTTAAGTCTTAAAGACTTTATTAGCCAGCTAACAACTAAACTAAGCAATTATATAGAATAGGACATTTACATGATGACAAGGATAATAGTATAAACCTATAAATGTAGCTAAAACATCTTCTAAAATGGAATCATGTGTATAGGATGGAAAAAGGATATGTTAACATAGGGTAGGGGAAAGGATATATTTTAACTTAAATAGAATGTATCAACCTTTAGAAAAGCATAATAGAATTTGGGCATTGTGGGCTTAAATTTGAACTATTATTGTTTTGATCTATCACGTGGAAGGTTGAATTGACATAATGTTTTGATCTATCACGTGGAGGGTTGAATTGACATAATGTATACTTAAAGAAAATCATTATATATTTCCTTGGCGTAGGTATTCTATCTCCAGTTTCCTTCATTTAACTGTCACACTAAGTATTATTCCACTTGTCTAAGGGAACTTGGTCTAATAGTAAAGTCATGTTATAGGCACTTATATGGTGTTGAGTTCAAATCTCAATAAAAAAAATATTATTTCACAACAATCAAGAGAAATTTAATATGTGAGATTTTTGGTCATTTACTTCATGGGTCATTCAATTATTATTATTTTTTAAACAAAAGTGGCAAGCCACTATAATATATTATAATATAATTAAATAATAAAATACAAAATCCTGGTTCAAAAGAGCATACCAGTAGGAAAGAACCATGAAGAAAACCTCTAGTTGTAGCTCGATTTGATACAAAATCTTACAAAATTATCCCGATAGAAGGGATTCATAGTATGAGTTTACAAATTCATTGTACCAAAAAACTACCCAGCAAAACTGTTTGATAATCTTCTTGAAAAAACACCATTTATACCTTATATAATTGCCATAGTAGACCCTCAGGTAGAAGATCATGCCCATGATAAAACTTTATAGCCCCAGATTTCTTGAACAAACCCAAAAATTCAAAAAAGGAACCCAAAATTAACTTCAAAACCTACAATTTTCTACTATTAATCTTCATCCACTCATACCACCTAATTTTCTCCTTGGATTTCCTCACAACCAGTTTGGTCTTCATCCCTATCTGCGACAAAATCTTGAAGTTTTCTCTTGCGCCCTGGACCAAGATTGCCCTGAACCTTTGCATTTGGTGAAGATTGTTGGCCCAGTACAACAAACCTTGGTTTTCCATAAGCAATTGATCCATGTGAGGGCTAGGAACAAGCAACACACATTCATGCAACCGAAGGAAAGAGATGCAAACAAATTTCTATTTAAACCTTGCTTCCATGTTTGGGCAGATAAATTGGGCATTCTTACTCAAGGCTTTGAAGAATATGTTTTCATTTTCATATTCAAGCGCCAGTTTAAAACCATCATAAATATCTTGAAAACCTTGGCACTATGTGAGAAATTGTTGAGGAAAGATCCCTCCAACAGAACCAACTTAAAGAAAATGTATTTTTGAACGGCCAGTTGTAGAGCATCTTCCTGCAGAAACTGCTCTTTCACAAATTTTCCTACAATTTTCTCAACCTCCTTTAATGACTGACACAAATCCATTAGGTTTGAAAAGAAAATGGACAACACCTGAGAAGGTTGAATAGCTCTCCTCGCTTTTAGGCTGATTATGTGATCATCGATAATTGTGTGCACTGAATCTTCAATCCGCGGGCAATTGAGCTTAAACATTACAGCTAGATCTTCCTGAGCCAGGAATCCTTTGAAAGGAATCTCCCACTTCTTCGAGGGTCATTCAATTATTATTAATATTTCTTTTTATTTAATTCTTTTTATCTATAAAAAAATAATATTGTATAAAATTAGTGTGAGAAGGTTATGATGATTTTATTTTTCTTATTTTTCTTTAGTGTATCATTAGCCCATTAAAGCAGGGATAAAATTTAATAACAAAAATTGCATACTTTACAATTTCTTTAATAACATACATTTTAGGTGTTTTCACTTGTATGTGTTTTTAACCTTATTTTTATCTTTGTTCACTTTATCTAGCTTTGTGGGTATTTTCTCTAGTACTTATTTACACTTAGCCTTGTCTTGTTGCCTCTTATTTATCCCTATGTTCTTATGTGTTCCCCTTCTGTATAATTCATGTTTATTATTTCTCATGTCAATTTTATTCTACCCACCTAAATTTTAATATTTGTGACTTTCCCTCATGCATAATTATGTTCCCCTTTTATCATATTCTCCATATTTCTCACATTGTAGAGATCCTTTTAGGATGAAACCACTTCCAAATATATCTGATTATCTTCATGCATCTTCTATGTAAACTTGGTGGCTCTAAAACTAAATACTAGTAGTATTCCTTTGGGACACATGTGTCCCATAGGGTATCCTTTGGGGGTGCTCCTATTTTTTTGTAGTTAATCACACCAAAATTTGGTGGATATTAATTCATCATCCACCTTCTATATTTTTATTATTTATTTTCTTGAAAAATACTATAAAAATATATAAATAGATTATCTTTCATCTCATTTCAACAATCATACCATAAGCTACAATCTTGCTATCATCTTGAATTTTTCTTCTTGGAGACTTAGAGTTATTGGAGTCTTGTTATAGATTAAATCCATTAGAACCTTTTAAACTCTACTTTGGAGCCCTTTGGAGTCTTTTTCTATGACTGTTATGTTTCCCAATTTTAATCTTCTGTAGTTATTAGAGCCCCATGTTCTTTTCCATGTTTTGAAACTCCCTTCCTTTCAACATTTATTTTCATCCTTTGGTTCTTTGGCCCTCATGCTCATCCTTATCTCCATATCGTAGCATTTTTTTTCTTATTTTTACTTCCTAGGGTTTTTATCTTTTTCTACTACCCTTTTGTTGTTTCTACTCTTGTTATCCACCATACCCATTTTTGTCTATTTCCATATTATAAATACTCTTATCTACATTATTTTTATGTTGGAAAATCAACAATGGAGATGTCTAAACTAGGCTCCCGTCTAACACTTTATTTTTTAAGTTTTCCCTTTTTGCAAGTGTTCACAAGCTAATGCATGGCAATTGCATTTATTGAAAATACATCTGCAAATCATTGCAAATAATCTCTAAAAAATTCAAGTCATTTGGAAATCATTGAAAAAATTCCCATTTGGAATATCTCTCCCCTTTATGGGATGAGAGATCATAAGAAAATTTTCTCATTTCTCTCTATTATTAAGAACTTATTTTAATTTTTACATTATATTTTTCATCACATTCTAATAGTTTTATTTTTATTTAAGGTTTTATTTCTAATGCATTTTATGTGTTTCACCTCTTTGTCTTTTTTTGTTTTTTCATGTAAGTTTAGAATGGGTGTGTTGCAAGTATGAGTGAGTTTGGTGGTGTTGTCATTAATGTTGTCATTGATTTCAACACAGTATAGGATGTTGTAGAGAAATGAATCAAGTGATTGGAGGTTGTACATGTATAGTTGAGATACTATTGAGATGTTGTGAGTACATGGAGCTATCTTTATGGTGTTGCAGGTGTGTTGATATGATGTCTTACCAAGTGATTTTGAGAAAATTGATAAATTGGTGAAGTCAAAATTGTGTATGTGTTCAGAATGTGCTCCAGTATGTGCTCTGCATTTCTTCTGTGTTGATCCTATGCTTGTCTGGATTTGAATTGTTGTTTATGGGAATCCTTGGGTGATACATCCCAAATTTTAACTTCTGGTTTGATGAAGAGTGAAATTTGTGTTCACTAGTGTGTGAACTGGTTTGGCAATGTGGACACCAATTTTGGGTATCCACGGGTTTCTCTTGATTTCTAGGGTTTTTCACCTAAAAGGAGAGAAATGGACCCAAATACTAATGTCTACACTCAAGATTAATGTATGGATGCATGCAATATGCCTAAATACAATGTCTAAATGCAAAAAATTGAAAAATAAAGATGATTATTAATGCTAAACCTAAGATATCCAACTTGTTTGAAAACACAATGATGTATGCAAAAACACCTAAGAATGATAATAGAATTAAACAAGACTAGAGAGGTGCACCTGGAATCTGAAGTCTGATGTAGAGAGGTTTTGGAATCCTATAGATTTGATTGGAGATGCTAACTGAGACACTTGTGCCAAGCTGGGCGACTTAGTCCAGTTCCAGAGAAAATCTGTTGGAATAGGAATCTGCCAAATGGGTATCCAAAAATGCATAAACCACTTTTTAGGCCTGGCAATGGGACTAATTTTCCATAGATGGTGACTTAGTCCACTTGGGAATTTTAGGAGATTCGAGGAATAATTCTACAGCTTTCGCTCTGCACTTCCTTTTCTGACAGATGTCTAGTCCAGATTTTATAGAAAGCGGGCTGAAAGAGGTCTCCAAGCTTCAATTAGGGCTTTCTTGACTTTTATGACTTTGATGGATTGTTGACCACTTTTTGACACTTTCCTTTTTGACAAATCTGCATACAAGACCTACAAACAAACATGCAAAGAGGGGAAAAAGGGTTAAGGGTTAGAGTATAGGGGTTTGTCTTATTCAAACCTCAATTTGGTAATCAAACCCTATGAAATGAAATGAAATAAAGATAGAATGATGAATAAAAAACATGCAATGTCATAAACTCACCAAACCCTTGATGTAGAAATCTGAAGATATGCAATGAAGTGCTCCAATGGATGACTTGATGATGCTTAGAGTGCTTGATAATTGCTTGAGTGATGAAATGGAAATTAGAAGTTTGTAGGAGATGAAAAATGAGGGGAAAACCCTTTATTTATACTTGATTATCCAATATTTCCGAAAAATAACACATCATAGGCCGACCTCAAGGGTAAGAGAATAAAATCCCACTAGAAAATTGAAATTATTTTGATTTTTGTGCCCACTGGGACTAAGTTTCCCCAGGTGGCGACTTGGTCCCACCAAGGAAATTTTACTAGGTTTCATAAATTAAAGTGCATTAAACTAGGGTCAGAAAGTGTATTAACGGGTCATTTAAACATAAGAAAGGGTTGAATTAGTGATGAAAAGTCTAGAAAAGTGTGAGAGTTTGTTACAACTCTTTACAACACTTTGAAATAAGACTTGGTAAATAATAAAAAGGGGTTATTTAAGTGAATTATAATGAAAGGGTCCTAGAAAAGTTTGAAAGTGGGTTACAATACTTCACAACACTTTTACAAGACATCCTAGAATTCAAATGATTCTCAAGGGTCCAAGACCTAATGTGAACATGTTGGCCACATTACAACATTAAATCTAGGCAAAATAAAGTCAAATTCCATGAGAAAGACTCAAGTGAGCATAAAAATGTCCAACTATACATTTTTTGGTGAAACATTAAGCCCTCACTTTAGTGAGAGGATGAATTTTCTTCAAACTCACACTAAAGTAGCCCAACATGCACATCAAGAGGGATTCAAATGCACTAATGTTGGTAAGATAATACAACAACAATCAAGAGGGATGATCAAGCCTCAAGGATCAAGATCCCATGGAAAACCAAACATAAACACAAAGTAACACACATGAAAATGATGAAAAAGAATGAGAGAAAGCTTCGACGTTCATCCATCCCATTATGGATCAGATCTAGGTTATTTATTCGTAAGAGAAAAAAAGAAATATGTACTTACTCTGGGGCAATGGAACTCATGGATGTCCGCTAGGTGAGAAGTCCCAAAAGGTGAGAAACATACACTCACAACTGGTATGCACTCTCACACACACGTAGGTGGCTATGGGGAAAAGTCATGCCTCAGAATGGGCTTCCCGCTCAACCATTTCAAATTTATACCTCTTCATAACTTTAATAAGGTGCTACAAAGGAAAAATGTCATTTTGTGCTTCATGAGACAAGCAAAGCTTCATATGCTTAGAACTCATGAACAAATGTGATGGCACTACAGGCATGCAAGTTGTGTTATGCAAGGTGGCCATATAAATGTAAAATGCAATATGCAACATGCAAAATAATGTTCAAAGGAGTCTTGTTTAGTTGATGCGAGATCTTTAACTTAGGGAACATTGTGTCTAATGTCTCCAAGAGAGGACCGATCAAAGAATAGAATATTCGCAACGTAGGGGATGTAGTGTGTTGCATTAGGCCACCAAGAGGAGTTTAATATGCTAATATAGATCACACTCATGAAGGAAATTGCACCCAATGTCATCCACAAAGTGACAAATGCATCATATGAAGTGACAAGGATGCACTAAGAACCGAGAAAAAGGAAAAAATGCAAATGAATAATGCTAATGTATTCCCCCACTTTAAAGGAATTGCTACACACTGTTCTGTGAGAAATTACTTTAAAGTAGAAAATTAAAAATGCAAACAAGAAGGAAGACATGAGAGCCAACTTGGAAAGCCCCTATGCCAAGTCATACGTTTCTGAGTGAGGCTGCGTCATGCGAGAGAAAAAGAAAAAGAGAAAATGCAGGAGTTTCCCCCAAAATGAAAACACCAAACACTTAAGGGATCTATGGATTTGGGGTTAGTATGTTCTTTGAATCAATATTTTGTAAGGAGCTCAGAACTATCATCATTCCCCGAATACATAGAACTAGAAGAATGACACAAAGAGAGCAAAAATAAAGAAAAATAAATATGTGTTTGGGTCAACATGGAAGAGACATAAGATGTCTCGACACTTTGCATCGTCCCCAAAAGGAAACACAAGTGAAATGAAAATGAAAAGGCTTTTGGGTCAACATGAAAGAGACATTGTGGTCTCAATGCCTTGCATCATCGCTAAAAGGAAAACACAAGAAAGGAAAAGGAAAAGAAAAATAAAAGGGGCCTTTTGGGTCAACATGAAGGAGACATTGTGGTCTCAATGCCTTGCGTCATCCCCAAAAGGAAAACACAAGCGAAAGCGAAAAAGAAAATAAAAATACCTTTTGGGTCAGCATGGAAGAGACATAGGGCATCTCAATGCTTTGCGTCATCCCCAAAAGGAAAACACAAAACAAAGAAATGTATGACATATATAAGAATGAAGGTACAAATAGAGGAATTGTACAAAGAGAGAGAGACCATTAAACATCATGTCATGGGGGAACACGGTACACACATACACAAAAGAAAGGAAAAAGAAAATGCAAAAGAATAGTAAGGCAGATGCAAGTCAACCATCAAGCAGGTCATCTACCTCCCAATCATGTTCTGGATGTACCGAGGGCGGGAAAATAGCAAAAGGGACAAGTGCAAGTGTCAAACTAGGGGAAGTACCCGTTTCTACACTTTTTGTAGGAAATTTGTCATTTAAGCTCATGGAAGAGGAAAATAATGTATTCAGATCATTATGTACCTCTTCATCTATTTTAGTGATCTCATCATCATCATCCATATTAATCACAACAGGAGGATGGATGAAAATGTCCAATGAAGGGTGTATCACAAGTTGTGGTTGTTGTATGGGATCGTTTTGCTATGATTGGGGAGGAGGGTCGTCATGCATTTCTTCTATCAAGTGTGTATTTTGGTTTTCTTTATTTTCTTCATTTTGTAACTTGCGAGTAAGGGAACGACATCTATGACTATGCTCACTAGCTCCTTTATTTCTTTTGGTTTTATTGTCAATTTGTGCTTTTGAAGGAGTGGGTTGATTGACCATTGGTTGCTTTTCTTCACTAAAGGGGGGAACGAAAGAAACTATGGAAGGTTGTTCAGCCACTTTCTCCTTTTCCTTATAAACTTGTTTTATACGAGGAGGTATGACAGATTTATTATCATTATCTCTTGGTCGTTTGGATGATGTGGGGGAAGTTTTAGAGGTTGATTGAGGTTGATGGGTTGATTCTTCTTCAGGTTGAAGCATTGTTTCATCTAGGATAGGAGTGTCGGAAGTGGACGGGGACGTGTTGCGGAGGGACAATTCAGAAATTTTATTTGCGTTAAACTTTTTGGTAAGTAATGAAAAAGAAGTCTTTGCGAGGCGTGATAGGTTCCATGGGCTCTATCCAAAAGGATTCTAAGGAGAAGTTTCCTTTAGAAGACAAAGGGTGAAAGCCACTATGGTGAATAGTGAATATGTCATTGTCAAGCAGAAAATTTAAACATTTGTGTATAACTAAATGGACAACTTTCATCAAGCGAAGCCATGGATGACCTAGCCATAGGTGAAATTGATCCGATTGTGGGATAATGGAGAATGTAACATCCACTGTCTTAGGTCTTATCTATAATGGAAGGATGATTGATCCTATCGTAGGCCAAGCAAAACCATTATGTGTTTTTATCCATGCTCTTGGTTTTTCATAATCATCTTGATAAAGATCATGTAATACCAAAAATTCCTCAGTGATCACATTCTCTCCACAGGAAGGATCTATGAGTATCCCATTAGTGGGCTTATCATAAATACGGCTGGCTATGTAAAGAGGACCATCGAGAAGATTTGGAAGGATGTCCTGAGGAGAAAAAGTAATATCAAGAGATTTCTTAGGTTGGCCCTTACGAGGGATAACATCTATCACACCTACCATATCATTCATAGGATTAATAATAGTGGTATGTGGAATAGGATCAGGATGTGCAATCTCTGTATGAACATTCATCACATCATTTTTTTGAGTTTCACTAGCTTTGAAAAATGACACATTATGTTTGGGCATCAGATCAGTAAAAAATTGCAAATTTTGATTTGGTGGGGCAAAAGACTTATTGCCTTTAACATTAACATTTGAAATAGACAGATGACCAAAATCAATGAGGTCTTGCACTAGGTGTTTAAGATGCTTACATTGTTCTGTGTCATGTCCATTTTGTCTATGATAATGGAAATAAGTGTTAGGTTGAAAGGTTGGAGGCAAAGGCTTAGTAGGATCCAGTGGTTTAACAGTAGGTAAAGTAATCATCTATTGCTGCTAAAGTTGGGACATGGTGTTATGAAGAGTGTCTGGTAAAGGTGTAAACTATCATTTTGGATCTCCATAACAATAAGGTATCATGGCTTTAACAACTGCTACTTGGTTGTTGACAGGTTGAGTTGGTTATTGAGGGGGATTGAACTGTAAGAACCCTTTGTTTGGTTTTCTAAATGGTTGTGAATTGTTTGAAGTGCCATGTTTAGATTTCTTCACTCGGCTAAAAGTGGACTTGGCATCACGACTACTAACCGAATTGTGATAGTCACAAAGGGTTGTACACAAGTGCATAAAGGAGGGAAATTTCATCATTGTGAGTTTATCTTGTAGTTGAGTTTGCAAGTTTTCAATAAAAATCTTTTGAAGATGTGGATCGGGAATCTTGACATTGAGTTGGGCATAAAGTGACTAATAGCATGAGATGAAATCGGTTATGTTTTCATCCACATTTTGTTTGCATCTCATTAAATCATCCAGTGTCTTCTTCGGAGTCATATGCACTTGAAAATGATTTATAAATGCATCAACTAGTTCATTGAATGAATGAATTGAATTGTTTGGTAAGGATGAAAACCACTCTAAGGCAGTGTCTTTTAAATTCCTAGGAAATAGTTTGGCTAACAGTTTATCATCAAGGAAAAAGTCACTACATAAGGTTGTGTAAGCATTAACATGATTAGTAGGATCGCCCTTCCTTCCATACTTCTCAAATCTAGGCATTTCTATTCCTTGCGGCATCGGTGTTCGTAGGATTTCCAAAGATAGTGTGCTGCTTTAGACATAATAGGTGGGTGGTCCATTCTGGTTTTGGTTGATGGTGGATATTTGTTTTTGCATGGAGGAGATAGTTTGGAAAAGTTGTGTGATGAGAGGGTCAGTGTAAGTGGTATGAGGTGGAAGGGAAAGTGGTGATGGAGTGTATGTAGTGGTAGGGCAAGTGAATGGAATGCTAATAGATGGTATGGTGGAAGAGGAGAGAACATACAATGCCACATAAGAATTAGGAATGCTAGCAGGAATAGTCGAGGAAGGTATCACATTACTAACAAATTGCATGACTGTTGCAACTTGGGAAGTGGTGTAGGTGGATATGGATGCTACTGTTGAAGGAGGAGTATTAGGTCCTCCTTGACTAACCACAATGTTTGTTGGTTGAAATGTATTAGAGGTAGAAGGAATATGTTTATGGTATATATCAACAATTTGTTTCATAATGTCTAAGCCTCCGTTACATTCAAGCAAATGATGGATGTTGTCTATAGCAGGAATTGTGATGGTTGAAATGTTTTTTCGACACATGTTTTGTTACAGATGTGCTAAATCCTCATGAATATTAATGATTTTTTCTTGCAAAATGTGATCATTTTGTGTGTCAACTAGCATGTTATTGGAAGGAAAAGCATTGCTAAGGGTAGGGTCCATGCCTAGTGTACTAGTTGCAATACTAGGAGTGCAAGTGTTAGACAATCCAAGATCCACAACGAGTGTATTATCATGGGATAACATGAGTCTTGAGCTTCTTCTCACTAAGGTATTAGCAATATGACACCAAAACTCATGCAAAGGTCTCTAAATGCAAGTGGATTGAAATGCAAAGTAAACTAAGAGCAATAAAATGCTAATAGCTACAATTCTGGAAACTGTAACAGTAATGCAATAGTAGAAAATAGAAATACAAAAAATGTACAGAAAATGCCAGAAATTACAGTGCAAAATGTGCAGAAGGACTAAGTCACCCAGTGTGGTGAATTAGTCCCAATGATGGGTTTTTTTATGATTTTTCAAAAAATTTAAATGAAATTTGATGTTTTTCAAATGCACAGATGCAACTACAGTATGAAAATGCAGAATTTTGTTGTTTTCCAATGAAATATAATGCAAAAATGAAGCTATATGAGCTTTTTACTAATGTAATTTTTAAAACCCTAAGATGCAAATTAAACAATGCAAAACCTAATGCAAGTTAAACCTAGGATGCAAATGCACTTGAAATCAAAAAAGAAAATGTTCAAAAGTCGAGTTCACCAAAATGTGGAAACCGATTTTGGATATCCACGGGTTTCTCTTACTCTTGTAGGGATTTTCACCTAAAAGGAGAGAAATGGACCCAAAATGCTAATGTCCACTCAATATTAATGTATGGATGGGTGCAATATGCCTAAATACAATGTCTAAATATAGCAAACTAAAAAAATGATTATTAATGCTAAACCTAAGATATGCAACTTGTTTGAAAACACAATGATGTATGCAAAAACACCTAAGAATGATAATAGAATTAAACAAGACTAGAGAGGTGCACCTGGAATCTGAAGTCTGATGTAGAGAGGTTCTGGAATCCTATAGATTTGATTGGAGATGCTAACTGAGACACTTGTGCCAAGATGGGCGACTTTGTCCAGTTCCGAAGAAAATTTGCTGGAATAGGAATCTGCCAAATAGGTATCCAAAAATGCATAAACCAATTTTTAGGCCTGGCAGTGGGACTAATTTGCCATAGATGGTGACTTAGTCCACCTAGGAATTTCAGGAAATCTAGGGAATAATTTTGTAGCTTTCGCTCTGCACTTCCTTTTCTAACAGATGTCCAGTCCAGATTTTACAGAAAGTGAGCTGAAAGAGCTCTCTAAGCTTCAATTAGGGATTTCTTGACTTTTATGACTTTGATGGATTGTTGACCACTTTTTGACACTTTCCTTTTTGAAAAATCTGCATACAAGACCTGCAAACACACATGCAAAGAGGGGAAAAAGGGTTAAGGGTTAGAGTATAGGGGTTTTCCTTGGTCAAACCTCTATTTGGTAATCAAACCCTATGAAATGAAATGAAATGAAATAAAGATAGAATGATGAATAAACAACATGCAATGTCATAAACTCACCAAACCCTTGATGTAGAAATCTGAAGATATGCAATGAAGTGCTCCAATGGATGACTTGATGATGCTTAGAGTGCTTGGTAATTGCTTGAGTGATGAAATGGAAATTAGAAGATTGTAGGAGATGAAAAATGAGGGGAAAAACCTTTATTTATAGTTGATTATGCAATATTTCCGAAAAATAACACATCACAGGCCGACCTCAAGGGTAAGAGAATAAAATCCTGCTAGAAAATTGAAATTATTTTGATTTTTGTGCCCAGTGGGACTAAGTTGCCCCAGGTGGTGACTTGGTCCCACTAGGGAAATTTTACTGGGTGTCAAAAATTAAAGTGCATTAAATAAGGTCTAACAGGAATATCCTAAAAAATACACTTAAGTAGGGCCGAAAAGTGTATTAAGGGGTCATTTAAACATAATAAAGGGTTGAATTAGTGATGACAAGTCTAGAAAAGTGTGAGAATTTGTTACAACTCTTTGTACAACACTTTGAAATAAGACTTGGCAAATAATAAAAAGGGGTTATTTAAGTGAATTATAATGAAAGGGTCCTAGAAAAGTGTGAAAGTAGGTTACAACACTTCACAACACTTCACAACACTTTACAAGAAATCCTAGAAGTCTTAATGATTATGAAGAGTCCAAGATCTAATGTGAACGTGTTGGCCACATTACAACATTAAATATAGGAAAAATTAAGCCAAACTCCATGAGAAAGACTCAAGTGAGCGTAAAAATTTCCAACTATACATTTTTTGGTGACACAAGCAGAGTTGTTTGTCTGTGGACTCAGAGAAATGTATCTGCTCCACTTTCCTCCACTAGTTTGTTTCAGGTCTTGCGGATCTGGTCGAAGGCTTGTAATGATGGTATCTATGTTTTGGCAAAGGCATTGGTGGTTTGGTGCTCTGGAAGACGAGTTTCAGTGTTACTGTGTGTGTTTGTACAGTCCAAATAGACTGATGGAAAGTGTTCTATGTATGAAGGTTATTGCATTTGTTGCAGATGAATCTGAAGGAATCTAAGATGTGTTCCAGTGTATGGTGAAGCGTGTTATGTGGTTCACATGTTATCTTCTTGTTGCTGAAGAATGTACTTCAAAGTTCATTGGTGTTTTCATTAGGTTTGGCCGACCTGGTATTTACATGCCATGCAAAGGATAAGTATCAATTGAGGAAGCATGTAATTGATCTGAGACTTTGTTTTGGGTCTTGGTTAAGTGTTGTGTTGGTTCACTCTCACTCTCTTCCACCACAAGAATGTTGAGTTGTCGGCCTAATTTGAATTTGTAAAATGAAGCGTGTGTAGTCGACCTTGGAGAAATTTTCTAAGGTTGAAGATGGTATAAATACAAGTCAAGTCAAGATGTTATGGATCGATGAATCCACAAGTGTGAGAAGAAAGAGCGTACGAAAGTGAATTGAGGCAACAGTACTTTAGTGTGTTAGATTCCTAAAAGTAGTGAGTTGATGGTGTCTGCAATTCTTTGATCAAGGTTGCAGATGTGTGGAAGTCGTTGTGGTGGATCTTATGTTGCATTGAGAAAGTTTTCTCTGTGTAACATTATTATTTCTATCTTTCTTTATCTGTAGGCAGTGAGCCTCCCTATTGGACAGCGAGTCCTATCTTGGGCAATGAGCCTCTTTGTAATTGGTTTTGCAATTACTTTATATTGTGAGTTAATCCTCACTGTGGTTTTTCCCTTATTGGGTTTTCCACGTAAATTTGGTGTTTTCTTGTGTTGATATTGCTTTATGTTATTTTCACTTCATGCTCATACCTAATAGTAGATTAAAGTTGATGTGAAGTTAATAAGTATTTGATATTTGTGAATGTCATTGGTGACAACTGATTCACCCCCCCTCTTAGTTGTCTTGTGCCTTTCAACAATTGGTATCAAAGCATTGGTTCCTCAGAGAAGAGCTTAATTGCTCGAGGTGGATCTAATGGCACACGAATTGATAATCCTTGTGTTTAATGGATCTGATTACAGTCTCTAGAAAGTGCAAATGAGAGGTTACTTGATCTCTCTTGGTTACAAAACTTGGAAAACTATTGAGAAAAAATATGTAGCACTGACAAGCGATCCTTCTTCTACAGATGAAATTTCTTCCTATGAAGAAAATGAAAAAGAAAGGTATGCAATCTATAGTGCTTTATCTAAGCCCGAGCTGACAAAAGTTGTTTATTTGGGCACTGCTTATGAAGTTTGGAAAAAGTTGGAAGATATCTATGAAGGAAATGATAGAGTGAAATTGTTAGAGAAGCTAACAGCTAAGCACATATATGAGAACTTGAAAATGGAAGAAGGTGAAGACATTGAAAGATATTTTCATAGGGTGTATATTGCAATAAATGAAGTCAAAAATCAAGGGGGTACTTTGACAGATGAAGATGTAATGGAGAAGATTCTAATGAATCTACTGGAGAGTTATAGTGATAAGGTCTTAGCTATTGAGGAAGTATATGATCCTAAGAAATTTACTAAAGAACAACTATTTGGCACCTTGACTGCATTTGAAATGAGGAAATTTGGAAAAGAAAAGGAGAAAACTGAATCAACCTTCAAAGCTACAAAGACAAAAGATGATCCGAATGGTGATAGTTCAGAGGATTTGGAAGCAAATTTTACAAGGAAGCTGAAGAAAGGTATTCGTAAGTACAAAGTTATGTTACCTTTTAATGTTTCAGCTGTGGAAATATTGGTCACTATGCTTCAAGATTCCAAATAGAGCTATACACAAGAAGAACAGAGACAATAAAGACAAAAAGGACAAGAAGTTCAAGAAATTGTACTATGTTAGAGAAGATGTTGGGATTTTTTATGATGAATTTGATTTTGAGGGTGATAATGATGAATACTTGTTTCTAGCCTTAGAAAATAAATCAGTGTCTACTAACTCTGGAAGATGTGCAAGGGAATGTGGTCCAGAAAATAAGAAGGAAGAGATGGAAGGTACTCTGGTTATTGCCTTTCATTCTAGACAAGATGAAGATTATTGGGTGATTGACAGTGGTTGCTCAAATCACATGACCAGAGACAAAATTAAGTTTACTAAACTTGAAAAGTATGATGGTGGATTAGTCATGTTTGGAGATGATTCTGGTGCAAAAATTGCTGGAAAAGGATTAATTAGTTTTGATGGAAAACACAGTACTGATGATGTCTATTATGTTAAAGGCTTAAGGCATAATATTTTGAGTGTTGGAAAAATGTGTAGAAAAGTATTCAAACTTGTGTTTCAGGATAACACTTGTGAGATCAAAAAATAGTTCAGAACTATGGTGGCTACAAAAAGAAGAACATATGGAAATATTTATCAGCTTAAGGGTGTTGATGGTCAATGTTTTATATCTCAAGTTAATGAAAGTTGGCTATAGCATTGGAGGATGGGACATGTAAACTTTGACAATATGATCAGGATTTGTTCAAGAGAAGTTGTCCGAGATCTGCCTAAAATCACAAAGCCTACCAATATTGTTTGCAGAAGTTGTCAGTTGGGAAAACAAACAAGATGTAGCTTTAAAGGAAAAGAGCAATCATCTATTGGAATGCTGGAATTGGTTCATATAGACCTCTGTGGTCCCACAAGAACAAGAAGTCTTAATGGTGACAGGTATTTTATGCTTTTAATTGACGATTATTCTAGAATGACATGGTTACTTTTCTTAGGGAGAAAGCTCAAGCTCTAGATAGATTCAAATTTTTCAAGGCTATGGTAGAGAATGACATGAACCTGAATATCAAACATTTAAGGTCTGACAGAGGTGGAAAATTCACCTATAGTGAGTTTAATACATTTTATGATGAGCATGGTATAAAGAGACATTTTTCTACTCCTAGAACTCCTCAGCGGAATGGAGTTGTTCAAAGGAAAAACCAGATTGTGCATGAGGTTGAAAATACTATGATGAAAGAGGAAAATGTACCTGATGTATACTAGAGAGAAGCAATTCACACCATTGTTTATATTCTTAATAGAGTTCATATTAGAGGTAACAACACAAAGACCCCTTATGAGCTTTGGACTGGAAAAATTCCTAATGTTAAGTACTTTAAGGTGTTTGGAAGAAAATGTTACATTAAAAGAGATGATGAGAACCCTGTCAAGTTTGATGCTAGATGAGATGAAGGTATTTCCCTTGGATATTCAACTAATAGAAAAACTTATAGATGCTTCAATAAAATATTGAGAAAGATTGTTGAGAGTGCAAATGTGAAAGTTGATGAAGACATGCACAGATCAGTTGAAATAAGTGAAGTTGAACTGGATGATCCTATCTGTGGAAAAGTACAAGAAGAAGAAGAAGAAGAGATTGAAGAAGAAGAAGCTCTGAAACCTGCTCCTAAGACTCCAAAATATGTATAGAAAAATCATCTTGAAGAATAGATAATTGGAGACAAAAGTGAAGGTGTAAAGACAAGAAGCGAAGTGGTAGCAGCCGAGGTAAACTTGTGTTTACTTTCCAAGATAGAACCTAAATTAGTATGTGAAGCATGCAAAGATGAAAATTGGGTTAGAAAAATGAAAGAGGAATTACAACAGATAGAGAAAAATCAGACATGGGAATTGGTTCCTAGATAGGTAAACAAGAATGTAATTGGTACAAAGTGGGTGTTTAGGAATAAGCTAAATGAGAATGGTGAAGTTGTAAGGAACAAAGAAAGGATTGTGTGCAAAGGTTATTCACAAGTTGAAGGAATAGAATTTGAGGAGATATTTGCGCTGGTGGCAAGAATGGAAGCTATTTGGATGTTCTTATCATTTCTTGCTCACAAAGATTTCAAGGTATACTAGATGGATGTTAAGTTTGCATTCCTGAATGGAGAATTGGAAGAAGTGTACATGGAACAACTAGAGGGATTTTAGTTATCAGATGAACCGAACATGGTCTGTAAGTTGAAAAAGGCATTGTATGGACTTAAACAAGCTCCTAGAGCATGGTATGCAAGGTTGGGCATGTATTTGACACAACAAAGGTTTAGCAAAGGCTCCACAAACAGTAATATTTAGTTCAAGGTTGAAGGAAACAAAATTTGAATAGTGGTTGTATATGTTGATGATATTATCTTTTGAGGAAATGAGGGTATGTGCAAGAAATTTGTAGAGGAGATGCAAAAAGAGTTTGAAATGTCTATGATTGGTGAGTTGAATTTCTTTCTTGGACTACAAGAAAATCAAATCGATAAAGGAATATTCATTTCACAATCAAAGTATGTTAAAGAGTTGTTGAAGAAGTTTGGAATGGATGATTCCAAACCAGTCTATACTCCCATGGTGACTGGATGCAAAATGAGTAAGGATGATGAATCTCCTAAGGTTGATCAAAGCTTCCACAGATCTATGATTGGTGGATTGTTATATCTTACTGCTACTAGACTGGATATCATGCATGTAGTATGTTTGGTTGCAAGATTTCAAGTAGAACCTAAAGAAGTGCATGCTATAGCTATGAAGAGAATATTCAGATATCTAAAAGGCACTCTAGATTATGGCTTGTGGTATCCTAAGGATACTAATTTCACTTTGAGTGCTTTCACTAATACAGATTCGGCTGGTTGTGTAGATGACTGGAAGAGTACAAGTGGTGGTGCATTCTTTCTTGGAGGAAGATTGGTTTCATGGCTAAGCAAGAAACAAGATTTAGTTTCTTTATCCATTGCAGAGGCTGAATACATTGCGGTAGCATCTTGTTGCACATAGGTTTTTTGGATGAAGCAAACATTGAAGGATATAGGAGTGATGTGTGATGAGCATATCCCTATCTTTTGTGATAATACAAGTGCAATAAACATTTCAAAGAATCTAGTAATGCATTCAAGGACAAAGCATATATCTATCAGATATCATTTCTTAAGAGAGAAGATATTGGAGAATGAAGTCAGATTGGAGTATGTTCCTACAAAGGATCAAATTTTTGATATATTTACTAAGGCTCTTCTAAATGATACTTTTGAGTATCTCAGGGAAAAGTTGGGGGTTACTGCCCCTCCTTCTTTGAACTAGGTGCACATGGAGGTGCATCAATCTAGTGGATCTACAGATTCTTCATTTGTCTAGACTAATGATTAGGGTCTACTCCATAGTGGAGTAGGAATTATCATTGTTGCAGTATGAGATGTGTGGGTGCACTCCTAAGGGGGAGTGATCAGAATTATGTATGGTCTTTGCCATTGGTTTAGGGCACCATGGCTCTTAAATGTTGCAAATGTTAGGTTTGTGATCATAAGTCATGTTTTTGGTTTGTAATAAGGTCTATAAGACCATTTAGATTTTTTTAGGTTTTTTTTAAGTTGTCTTAGGTGGTTTGGAGTCCATTTGATCAAGTTTATAAAAGTTGCACAAAAGTTGCAAAAGTTGTCAAAACAACTTTGCATTTTTGCATTTTGTGATGTAAATGGGAAGTTGAATAGTTAGGATGTTAAAAGGTAGTTTTAATTGGTTGGTTTTGGTTGGGAAAGCATAAATACATCATTTAATGGTCGAACCAAGGTTCTGGTGGTGATTTTTGGAAAGTTGATCATCAATAAAGCTTGTTTTCTGCATTTTATCATTGCAATTTGCTGCTACATGAGGTTGTACGGCCTTGTACAACGTGAAAGTGGTCTCAAATTTATTGGAGGTGATGTGGAATTGAATATAATTTCCAAAAAACTTGGTCTCATCAAATTTCGTTCAGTTTTGAGTATTTTAGAAACATTTTACTCTAAACTGCTTTAAAAACCTAGGTTTTGGTGTTTTGAGAGCAAAAAAATGGAAATCTCACCATTCCACCAATGAAAACCTTTGATACTTGGTGGAATGGGGTTATATAGGATGTATTTTAATTTTATGGTGTTTTTAGGAGTAGGGGAGGAGGTTTGATGAAGATTAGATGATGCCCTAGGTGGAAATTCTCTTGTTTTGGGCATAAAATGTTGCATAGGTGATAGGGCTTGTGAAAAAACTTTGTAGAAATTGTTTTGGGTGATGGAAAATGTTTGTACAAAACATATTGGACATGTTTGGGCTGGTGGCATGAGAGTTCGAGTTATGTGTTGTGAAAATCACAAAGTAACCTACCAAAACAAGCCTAAATTAGGCCTTGGTGAAGCGTAGCAATAGTTTTTTGAGGGTTATGTGCCAAAGAAACCCATATTTCTTTTGAGATATGTTTTAAAGGGGATTAATGGGTGTCCAAAATAGGTTTTATGTTCTGGATTGGAGATCTTATCTAAAAGCTATGGCTAAAATACCTTGTTTGTTGTGCTACAAGGCATAGTGTCAAGTTGTGAAGGAAATCTTTGTGTTTGAGATGTTATAACTTTGTTAAGGGTTTGATTGAGTTTATTTGTGTTCTTCCACCCTACTCTGCATCAAATTGGTATCAGAGCATAGGTATGATATGAAGAAGGGAGAGAAAGTGTGAAACAAGAAGGAACGTGTGAAGCAAAAAGTGAACAAAGATGCCTCCAAAAGGGAAAACCATTGCTAGAGAAGTGAATGAGTTGAAGGAAAAGAATGCTAGAGAGATGAGAGAGTTGAAAGAGAGGCTTGTTCTCTGGAAATAATTCATAAGAGAGGTATGATCATGGGTGATGAGAGTGACTCCGAAGAAGAAGAAGAGGAAGAGGAATTAGATCCTAATGATCTGAGAATGGCTAAGTTGTTGAGAGCAGTCAAGGAAGATAAACCCAAAGTGAAGATTGATTTACCCAAGTATGGAGGTAATTTGAATGATGAAGAAATTTTAGATTGGATTGCAACGCTTGACAATTATTTTGAGTGTGAAGATGTACCTGAGGAGCAAAGAGTGAAGATTGCAAAAACAAATTTGAAGGGTCATGTTTTATTATGGTGGGATTATGAGCAAACTTAAAGGAGGAAGAAAGGTAAGTCAAAGATTGATTCTTGGGATAGAATTGTGACAAAGTTGAAAGGTAAGTTTTTACCATCTGATTATGCAATTCAAATGTTTAAGAAACTTCAAGGTTTGAAAGAAAAGGAAATGGATGTCAAAGCCTATAATGAAGAATTTAATAAGTTGAGTATAAGGACAGGTCACATGGAGGATGAAGTGGAGAATGTTTCTAGGCATATGAGTG
This sequence comes from Sequoia sempervirens, assembly GCA_007258455.2. Classification (NCBI taxonomy): domain Eukaryota; kingdom Viridiplantae; phylum Streptophyta; class Pinopsida; order Cupressales; family Cupressaceae; genus Sequoia; species Sequoia sempervirens. Next base: position 924,494,623 of record VDFB02281492.1, read on the forward strand.
GATTGAGATTCAACATTCAAGATGAGTTAACATTAGAAAATCCAAGAACGGTTGAGGAGTGCTATCAAATGATAGTAAGGGCTGAAGAAAAGGTCAAGAGAAGACAAGACAAGTCAAATAGAGCCGGAGGCAGCAATAATAGAGGAAGAGGGACATTTTCTACTCTAAGATAGTCATATGAAAGTCATGAAGATACAAGCAAATCACACAAACAAGTTGTTGATCAGAGAGTCGGATTTAGAAGAGGAAGAACAAGCTTTAGAGGCAGATTTGGAGGTCAGGGAAGAGGCTCACAAGGATTCACAGGAAGGTTCTATCAATGCAAAAAATTTGGACACCAAACATGGCAATGCAATGAAGTTCAAGCTTCTAGTTCACATGGAGGTGAAAGAAGGAATCAATTGATGCAAGAAGAGGATGTTGAGAGTGTAAACTTGCCATCACAACATGTTGCTCCTGAAGTTGGAGAATCACTAATGGTAAGAATAACCCTCCTCAAAGCATCAAAAGAAAAGGAGCCATCACAAAGAAGGATGCTCTTCAAAACAACTTGTAAGTGCATGGGTAATATATGTAAGGTTGTAATTGATTTAGGAAGCAAAAATAACATGGTTGAGAAACATAGATTGCCTAGAATACCACATGATACTCCTTATAAATTTTCTTGGCTGAATGAGGGTCAGTATGTTTTGGTTAATGAGAAAGCTTGGGTGGAGTTCAATATAGGAGGGTATAAGGATAAGATTCTATGTGATGTATTGCCTATGGATGTGTGCCATTTTCTACTAGGGAGGCCTTGGAAATTTGATAGGTATGCTTTGCATGATGGTAGGAGGAATACATATGAGATTGAAAAAGATGGAATCTCTTTTACTTTGACACCCTTGATAGAAGATGATAAAGGAAAAACTAAGCAAGCTATTGTGATGATAATTGGTAGGAAAGAGTTTATAAAGGTAAAGGAAAAGGTGGATAGGAACCTTGCATCCATTCCTAAACATGAAGATGTGAAGACAACAGACATGAAGAATATGATTTTGGAGGGAAATAATATTGAGTTAGTGTCAAAATCTGATTTGTTGAAGGTCAAGGATGAATTGATTTTGGGGATGCAAGATTAGTTTGAGAAGAATGTTGATGTGATGATGGCAAGAGTCTTTTGTTCATTGCTTTCAAAGCAGGTTGGTGTTCATTCAATTTTTTTCAACTCAGAGGTTAGTAAACCTGATAAATCAGTAGATATGGGGGAAGAGCATCAGATAAAAGAGGTGAAAAATAGAGGTGAAGAGATCAAAGATATACTGCAAGGGAAAAGGAGAAAAGTTAAGTACACCAAGGGAGTGAAGAAGAAGACAATTCAATTCAATATTGGAAGAGGTTTGGTAGTAGGTACAGGGTTAGATTTGACAACATTCTCATATGAAAGAGCAATCAAAGGTCATCCATCAAGTGAAGAGCAACATTTTCATATGAAGTACCGGTCAAAGCCAAAAGACAATACTTATTTTAAGTATTTGATTTAGTGGAAGGGTTCACCAGATGGATAAAGTGCTTGGAGGATTGAGAATGGCATGGACAAGCATGGATCTAATGTGGCAGCACTGTCCTCAAGGGGACTTGAGTTCCTTTTTTCCAAGGGAGTATGGTGCAGGGTACCATGGCTCTTAAATGTTGCAAATACTAGGTTTGTGATGAGAAGTCATGTTTTTGGTTTTTAATAAGGTAAATAAGACCATTTCATATGTTTTTAGGTTGTTTTTAAGTTGTCTTAGGTGGTTTGGAGTCCATTTTATCAAGTTTGTAAAAGTTGCACAAAAGTCGTCAAAACAACTTTGCACTTTTGCATTTTGTGATGTAAATGGGAAGTTGAATAGTTAGGATGTTAAAAGGTAGTTGTAATTGGTTGGTTTTGGTTGGAAAATAATAAATACATCATGTGATGATCGAACCAAGGTTCTGGTGGTGATTTTTGGAAAATTGATCATCAATAAAGCTTGTTTTCTGCATTTTCTCATTGTAATTTTCTGCTACAGGAGGTTGTACAGCCTTGTCCTACAAGTGGTCTCAAATTGATTGGAAGTGATGTGAAATTGAATCTACTTTCCAAAAAAACTTGGTCTCATCGAATTTCATTTAGTTTTGAGCATTTTAGAAGCATTTTACTCCAAATCGCTTTGAAAACCTAGGTTTTGGTGCTTTGAGAGCAAAAAATGGAAATATCACCATTCCACCAATGAAAACCTTTGAGAATCAGTGGAATGGGGTTAGATAGGATGTATTTTAATTTTATGATTTTTCTAGGAGTAGGGGAGGAGGTTTGATGAAGATTAGATGATGCCCTAGGTGGAAATTCTCTTGTTTTGGGCATAAAAGGTTGCATAGGTGATAGGGCTTGTGAAAAAACTTTGTAGAAATTGTTTTGGGTGATGGAATTTTTTTGTGAAAATAATATTGGACATGTCTACGCTGGTGGCATGAGAGTTTGAGGTCTGGGTTGTGAAAATCACAAAGTGACCTACCAAAACAATTAGCCTAAATTAGGCCTTGGTGAAGTGTAGCAATAGTTTTTTGAGGGTTATGTTACAAAGAAACCCCTATTTATTTTGAGATATGTTTTAAAAGGGATTAATGGGTATCTAAAATAGGTTTTAGGTTTTGGGTCAAAGGTCTTATTTGAAAGTAATAGCTAAAATACCCTGTTTGTTGTGCTACAAGGCATAGTGTCAAGTTGTGAAGGAAACCTTTATGTTTGAGATGTTATGACTTTGTTAAGAATTTGATTGAGTTGATTTGTGTTCTTCCACCCTTCTATACATCAGCCATTCATTTCAAAGGGGGAGAGAGTGTCATGTGTTTCCATCAATGATAAAGGGGGAGATTGTTGCAAGTATGAGTGAGTTTGGTGGTTTTGTCATTAATGTTGTCATTCATGTCAACATAGTATAGGATGTTGTAGAGAAAGGAATCAAGTGATTGCAGGTTGTACATGTATAGTTGAGATACTGTTGAGATGTTGTGAATACATGGAGTTATCTTTATGGTGTTGCAGGTGTGCTGATATGATGTGTTACCAAGTGCTTTTGAGAAAATTGATAAATTGGTGAAGTCAAAATTTTGTGTGTGCTAAAAATGTGCTTTGGTATGTGCTCCAAATTTCATCCGTGTTGATCATATGCTTGTGTAGATCTGAAGTGTTGTTTATGGGCATCCTTGGGTGATACGTCTTGAATTGTAGATTTTGGTTTGATGAAGAGTGAAAGTTGTGTTCACCAGTGTGTGAACTAGTTTAGTAAAGTTGTTTGTATGTGGATTGGGAGAAATGTATCTACTCCGCTTTCCTCTGCTGGTTTGTTTCAGGTCTTGTAGATCTGGTAGAAGGCTTGTAATGCTGGTATCTATGTTCTGGAAAAGGCGTCCATGGTTTGGTGCTCCGAAAGATGAGTTTCAGTGTTATTGTGTGTGTCTATACAGTCTGGATAGACTGATGGAAAGTTTCTATGTATGAAGGTTATTTTATTTGTTGCGGATGAATTTGAAGGAATCTAAGATGTGTTCCAATGTATGGTGAAGTGTGTTATGTGGTCTGCATGTTATCTTCTTGTTGTGGAAGTGTGTACTTCAAAGTTCATTGGTGTTTTCATTAGGTTTGGCCGACCTGGTGTTTACACGTCATGCAGAGTATAAGTATCAATTGAGGAAGCATGTAATTGATCCAAGACATTGTTTTGGGTCTTGGTTAAGTGTTGTCTTGGTATGCTCTCATTCTCTTCCACCGCAGGAATGTTGAGTTGCTGACCTAATTTGAATTTGTAAAATGAAGCATGTGTATCCTACCTTGGAGAAAGTTTCTAAGGTTGAAGATGGTATAAATACAAGTCAAGTTGAGATGTTATGGATCGGTGAAGCCACAAGTGTTTAGTGAAGCCACAAGTGTGAGAAGCAAGAGTGTGCAAAAGTGAATTGAGGAAATAGTACTTTAATGTGTTAGATTCCTGAAAGCAATAAGTTGATGGTGTCTGCAATTCTCTGATCAAGGCTGCAAATGTGTGGAAGTTGTTATGGTGGATCTTCTGTTGCATTGAGAAAGTGTTCTTTATGTAACATTCTTATTTCTATCTTTCTGTATCTGTAGGCAATGAGCCTCTCTGTTGGACAGTGAGTCCTATCTTGGGCAGTGAGCCTCTTTGTAATCAGTTTTGCAATTACTTTATATTGTGAGTTAATCCTCACCATGGTTTTTCCCTTATTGAGTTTTCCACGTAAATCTGGTGTTTTCTTGTGTTGATATTGTTTTTTGTTATTTTAACTTCATTCTCATACCTAATAGTAGATTAAAGTTGATGTGAAGTTAATAAGTATTTGAGATTTGTGAATGTGATTGGTGACAACTGATTCACCCCCCCTCTCAGTTGTCTTGCACCTTTCAAGAGGGTAATCATTAGATCTAAAACCTAGGTACAATGAACAACCTCCCATATTAAATTGGTCCTAGTGTGATATAACCAAGAACACCCCATTAGGATAGTACCCTATGCATTGATAACTACATCTCTTTTGTCTAAGAAACATTCAATAGTTTCCAATTTTTTCCTCCAAATTTTTGACATCATTCTAAGCAAATCAATTGCATAGTTTTCATCTACCAAGTACAAGTGTCCAAAAAAATTCTCTTGTAATTTTCCTTTTCATAGTTCAACTCTCCTATTTTTTTTCATTTTCTAATTTATCATTCCAAGTTCATTTCTCTTATCTTTAGTCAACCCCAACTCTTGTATAGTTGTTAGGCTAGTTTCAAATTAGGCTTGTCTAAATAGCTTTGAATTATCCTATTTTACTATATCTAATTAAATAAATAAATCAAAACCATAAATTTTATTTTAATTTCTTTCAATTGATCACACTTTCATAGATTATGAGACATGTTATGCACCCATGTAAAAAATATGATTGGTCATGGTCTTCTCCTCAGAAAAACTAGGACACTATGTGATAGATGTAGAGAAACGTGTCATAACTAAAGAATATCCTTTGAATTGCATGTTGTTTAAGGCTAATATTGATGGTTATTTTGTGAAATGGATGATGTTACTTTCTAAGTTTGACCTTAAGTTTGTCTCACAAAAACATATTAAAGGACAAGTAATTGTTGAACAACTAGCTACAAAATCATGGCATCTAGTGATTCATTTCCTAATGAACACATATCATATGTTGAATCTTTGTCCCCTTGGACCACTTTTTTTTTATGGCTATAGATGCTTCATTGGTTTTGGGATGGGAGTGATTTTGACATCTCCCTCAAAATACCTAATTCTCCAGCTCTCTTTTTGGATAGATTTTCTTTGCACTAAAAATGCAGTTGAATATGAGACATTGATTATGGGGTCATGTGTGACCATTTTCTTAATGGTTAAATATATTAATGTATATGATAATTCACAAATTATAGCAAGATAAATACCTAATGACTATAAGACAAAAGAAGAAAAATTAACATAATATTATGAGTGGGCACTATAATTTATTGATTCCTTCAACTCATTTACCATCAATGTGAAACCATAAAAATATAATCGACATACTAATGTTATTTCTAGTGTTTCTTTTTTAATAATAATAGATTATTATTATTCCCACTTTGCATTGATTATTTGTAGATTAAATCAACTAAATATACATGACACATCTCTAGTTTGTGCTACACATACAAGTGAGGACTAGATCATGAAATCTATGTTACAAAAAGTGTGTTGTACACCTTGCACAAGAACATAAGTATTTTAATTAAGTAAAATAAATATTTATATGTGGTGCATCTTTAAGAGATGTGTCTACTCACATTAAATATTCATTTGGGTCCACTTGTAAAGTTATACATAATATTGGTTACACACTTTGTGTGTTGGTTTCACATAGAAAAAACATTCGATATTAGGAAAACATAGTACCAAAAAGTAAATGTTAGGTCAATAGTTTTGTGTACTCATGGTTTTGAGGTACATGGTTTTACCTTTAACACTTGGTTGTTTTGTGTGAGATTGAATCTATAAAAGCAAGCACATTTTTAGTGGTTGGGGTTGTCTAATTGTCTTGTTGGTTGTTTGTATTGGCTCTCATTGTATTAATCTCCCTTGTTAAGAGTATATTTGAGGCATGGAACATGATGTGTGGTTAAATTCTTGGTCAAATGGAGGATGCATATAGGAGGATCTTAACATTTAGAAGAATTCATATTGACTATATATGTGTATTATAATATTCCATTTCTAAATAATACATTGAATTTGTGGATGCTTTTGAAGGCTAGGGTTTTCCCTCTTGAGAGTTTTCCCAAGGTATATCTTGTGTTATCTTGTTGTATGCCTTTGATCTTTTCATTATGGTTATTTTGTAATCTTGTATACATTATTCTCTCATTAGGTTATGTATGAAATGGTTTGATCAACTTGGCAATTTCTTAACAATCTATGTCTACTTAGATTTAGGAGCATTCTCATCCCATTGTTCTAATGATATCTACATTTGCATTCACAAATTAATTGTTAATAAATTTTTGATTTTGGGGGTTATTAATAGGTGAGGTTTCAATGGTATGTCACTATATAAGAAACATCTCTAGTTTCTACTACACTTACATGTGAGGACTAGATCATGACATCTATATCTACCAATTTTTAAGGGAATTCTCACCCAATTTTTCTAATAATACCTACATTTTCACTCACAAATTAGTTTTTAAATTCTCTCTCATTGTGTAGGTTTTTTATAGATGATGTTTCAATAGTTCAAACTATGATGTTTGTTAGCTGAACAATAGGATAGTGAAGACATCGACTAGTAAAATATATTGCATCTTGGTTCAAAAGACTTGTGAAGCATAATATTGTAAAGATATCATCTATACTAGGGGTATCATGGATGGGTCACACCCAATCTCATAGATATGTGTATAAAAAGAAGATATGAATAACAAAATGTAAGAGAATGATATGAAGAGGTGTAATGGGTAGGGAGAAATATATGTATACAAGTTTAATGTATGGAAGGAAAGATGTCTAGAGATTAGATAAGAGTCAAGTAAGAGTATAGGTAGTCACCCATATGTCTAATTATATTGGTTTTCACCTTTATACTATTGAGTCTGGGGTATAAACTACAACACTTAGAAAATACGTGGGGCTTAGAACTTAAGTCTATGTTACCCTAGATTTATTGTTAACATTTGTTCCATTGTTGGGACCCTGGTTAGGTGGTATAAAGGAAAGTAACACCTAATTTTTTTAAAAAAAAATAGACATAAGAAAAGGAATTCAATGAAGATATAATCTGCAAAACTATCCTCTTGGTGCTTACCCTATGAGAGGGGGTTAGGCACCAAGGGGATGGAGAATGGAAAGGGGAGAGATTCTAGAAGGGATCTCCAAAGAGATGTGAATTTTAAGAAAGACACCAAATAACTACCTTAGGAAACAATAAAAGGATTAATGAAACTCCGAACCAATCCCACCCATGGTAAAAGGAGATAAGAAAACTACAAAAGAGATTAGAGAGAAAATTGACTTAGTGCAAAATATAAACATGAAAAGCCCAAATAGAGAAGAAAAGAGTCAACAACAAAGGATTAAAAGAGAATAAATACATTGCATAAGAATGGATATTACAAAATAATGAGAATTGACTGTGCCAATAAGGGTGCTACTGAGCGTGCCAAAGGGGTGCTGCCAAGGAAAAGGGAAAAGAGGAATGGAAAACTCTGAAAAGATTAGAATTATGTTGGGAAAAGGTTGGAATACTTCTAACCAGTATAAGGAAGTATATAATTAATAACTATGGGGAATCTAGAAGACTACTATTAGAATCTTGCAATAATACAGAAACCCCATTACTACCGCAACCCTCTAAAATTCTAGATGACAAACCAGATCTTCAAACCTGACATTTAACCTAGAGAATAGATTTATAGAATTTCTGAAAACTTCATAGACAACTCCATCAATTCAAGAAGAATATTTAGAAGAATTAGTCAATAAAAGCATAAGGAAATTAAAAGAGGAAGAAATAATGAAAAGTAAAGATAATAGATTAGACTTGGGCAAAGAGTTATGTTTACAATCAAATAAAATGATATTGACAAATAAAAAAATGAAAAGATATCTGGAAAAGTCACAACCCCCTAACTAGGATCCATCCCCTCATCCATATAGGAGTTGAATATTTTTAAAAGAAGAGATACCACAAGAAAAGGAAACAAGAGAAGTAGAAGGGAAAGAAGTAGAGTGAGAAGAAATACTTGGGATAGAATAATTTAATATAAAAATAGCAAGAGACAAGGGTAGAGAACATAAACCCTACATTATTAGAAAGGTAAAGAAATAAAAAGAGAAAAACCTATTTCAAAAATCTGAAAGATTTGAATTAAATATAGAAAGGAGGAGATGGAATCTTCAATCAAGATCCTTGTATTTGGAAAAGATACCAAATAAGTAGTAGAGAAAATGTTTTTATTAGAAACTCTATGGGAAATGCAGAATATTGATGAAGATAAACTAAAATTACTTGACTTTGTATCGTCACTCAGGAATGATGTATTATATTGGTATAAGAAGACTTATCCTAAACAAGGAAAAAGCTAGAATGAGGTAAAAAAAGATTTCTTAGCTAACTTTGACACACCAATCATTCCAATAGAAAGTGTAAGTAAAATGAGAGAACTAGTACAATGGAAAGAAGAATCAGTAAAAGAATATTATAAACTATTCAAAGAATTTTTCCACAAGTTGGAAGAACCATTGAAAGAAAGACAGAAGATAGAATGGTTTATTTCTAAACTTCAAAAATATATAAGAGTAGCTCTAGATGGTAGAATATTCAACACTTATATAGATATAATCACCATGGCCTATTGTATTGAAGCTCAAACTTGGCACATACCTCAAAAGGAAAATATGAAGGAGAATATTGAGAAGTTACAACTTATGGTAGAACAACTGGAAATATAGAATTTAATCTTTGTGAAAGGAGAAACAAAGAAAACCAAAGAAATTTGGTGCACATTTTTCTCACGAGAAGTCATCTCAGGAATGACTACCCTAAGGCTCAAGGAGAGAGAACTGCCACCACATTACATTTAGAACTAAAGATAATTCCAACCAAAACTAACTCAATGTACTGTGGGACATACCAAGAATGGGATATTCACCTCATGGAGGTCTCTTTTACAAACCAATTCCAGGTCTGAAACACACAAAATCATCTTGATCCTAGATGCCCTATGCACCACAACTATGATGTAGATATAGATAGAAATATTTCATATGTTAAGGGATTGGTGGAAGGACCTCTATATAATACAGGTTATAAATAGCCACCATGGATGGATAACAAAAATACATATGCATTATAGAACAACCCACCACAAGACTATTTGGGAGATAATTTAGACAATACAATTATAGAGGAGGAAGATGATGCGGTAGAAACAACTGGTAGAGGAGTGACACAACATGTTACAACCCATTTTTCAACCCATGTTACAACATGTTGTTCAACCCATGTTACAACCCCAATATATTTATTTTCTCTTGAAAAGAATTGAGGGAGAATGGAGTCTTTTTTTTTCCTAGCTAAAGACATTCATTAAAAGATCAATCCATTTTTTATTTTTCATCCTTTGTGCAAAATTTATATTTTTATAAAAGAAAAAGGACTACAATACCTAAACTTACTTAGGAGAGTTGATATTTCCAAGCCACATTAATTATTCCTCACCATTACATTCAAATTTAGATGTAAAAAAATTGAGAAGTATAGAGGAAAAATGCATTGGATTATAACACCAATATTATTAATTGTCATTTGACATTCCTCACATTAATCGCAAATATTATATTCCTATTTCACTTACCAACTTATACTAGATGCTTCCAATTAAGATTTAATTATTAATAGAATACATATGCATAAATAAGTTCTCATAGTTCTCAAAATTATTAGCAGCAATTAAGACAAATCTTGAGATTGATTGAGCTACTTATTCTCTATAACATACTTATTCTCTATAACACAACTATATTTATTGTTGAAGGGAAGTGTTAGCATTCAAACACACTGAGAAATTTGAACAAACAAGAAGATTTAATCTTCTATATGAATTTGGATAGTTGTTAATAATGATCAACTTTACCTTTCTTGATGTTATAGATGATTGTTTATTCATCTCTTACAATATATTATCTATTGCATGAACAAAGCAAAAGAAACAACTTAATTTAGTGTTCTTTCCAAACGAACTATATTTAATATTCAAATCTATAAATACTACCATACACATCGAATACAATCATTAGTGGTTATATTAATAAATTTCCATAGTGCAATTCAGCTTGCTAGAGATATATGCACAAATTTCATTTTCATTCAAGAGAGAAGAAATGGATGTGTAAGTGTTAAAAAGATAATCGATTGGCAGTGCTAGACAAAATTGACACTAAAAATAATTTTACTCACAAATAAATCTATACAATTGTTAAGGAGGACTTTTATTTTATTCTTATAAATATTTGGTCACCATTAATACCTGAGCAACCCAAAATAAAATAATGAAAAGTAGTTTAAACCTAACTTCTACAATTTCACTCAACAGATAAAACCCTAAATGAGACTTAACCGTACACTCCTTTCCATTGCACATGTGTTTGTAAGCAAAATGTTTATGAATAATGGTTTTCCATCGCACCAAGGAGCCTTTAATCCTGCAGCAAATTACACTGACCCACTCTAATTTAATGGCCTTCTTCAAGTATTTCTTAGTGGCCCTTCCAAAGTGTCATTATACACAATTAAAGTCAGAAGCAATATAATTATATAAATGTCATGTTGAAATTGTAAATAATTTAGTATGGTAGAAAAATGATATTTCCGGGTTCTTAAAAATATATATATATATGATACTTAATTGAATTGTGGAATATAAAGCAAGATATATTACAAAAAATTGATTAAGCTAAATAGTTATACACATTTTTTCTTTTGATATTCCCATGTTCTTAAAAAAAGAGCAAATGTTACAGAGTAAAAAAAAAATTATTAGAGAGTACGTGGTTAAATAAAGCATCTACAACATTCACCAATATCGCTTGTAGCTTGCAGTGAGTATAATAGCATGGCCAAATGATTAAGCTTTTTGACAGTTGGATTTATTGGAAGTAGAAACTAAAATTGGTAAAGGCTATCAAATTAATCGTTTGAGCAGAAAGCTAAGTGAATATTTAATTTAGAAAGGAAAGTAAGCATATATGTTGATATCATTTGTATGCATATTTTGGAAGCCAGATTGTGCAATAGGTAGCACAATTATTGCAGTAAAGAAATATGTAATAAAAAATTTTATAATCACAAGCCAAAAATATGTTTTATATTCTTAAACAAGAGAGTATAAAAGCCTTATAATATATGATAGGTTGCATTGTTCAAAGTATCATGTTGAGCGTGAAGTTACAAAAATATATATTAAACATATTATTTTTGGTATTGCTCCAAAAATAAGTTAATTGAAAAACTAGTTTCAAGCAGTGTTCCACAGGAACGTGTCCCCTCGAAAATAGTGTCATTTTTTAGATGAGGATGCTTCTGAGACTCGGAGACTTCAGGGATACGTCCCCCCATCGTCCCCCTGTTTCTTTGCCACCTCTAAGATGCCTCTCTTCTGAGGGGACTTTTGGACATCCTCGAGGCTTCCACGTCTCTCTTCTGAGGGGACTTCTGGACATCCTCGAGACTTCCAGATGTCCCTCAAACTAGAAGAAACTTCCAAGTGCCCCTCTTAAAAATGCAATAAAAAATGTTTTTTTTAAACAAAAGTAAAAAATTTAAATTTTAAAGTATTTTTAAAAGCCTGAAAGGCTAAATTGACCATGCCTTTGAATTTTCCTTCTATTTTCATTTTGTTGCTTACACAATTGAGCAATTGAAAGTTTACACAATTGAGCGATTGAAATTCAAATTATGAAACATCTAGTTCTCATTCCAATGTCTATTAAGTATATTTTCATTTTGATTTTCAATGTTCACTAGTTCAATGAAATCATTGCAATGTGTTTAAACTTTAAAATTTACTTATTCCTTAGGTTTCTATAGTTATACATTTTTTTATAACTAATTTTTCAAGTACTATATGTATTTCAGCACCACCCCCTCGCTGCCCTCAAACTTAGACCCCCCGTCCTTGCACCCCCAAAACGCGTTCCTTGTCGTCCCCTTGTCCCCGCCCCTGAAACCTCGTGGAACATTGGTTTCAAGCAATAGTAACTTTGTTATCTTTTGTATGCATTTGCTGGAAAGCCGCATTGTAGAATAGGTAGGAAATTAGACTTGTATAATCTATAAAATCAAAATATCTTATTAGAATAAGTTTTTTTAATAAAAATTAAAGTAAATTATAAGTAAAACTAATATTGATGATATAAATTGCATATTTGAGATGACGATATATGTATAGTTACGTGATTCTTTTCCAAGTCAAAGATTATATTGTTCTAATCTAATTAAATGTACCTTCGATCTATTAGAATAAGTTTTTTTAATAAAAATTAAAGTAAATTGTAAATAAAACTAATATTGATGATATAGATTGCATATTTGAGATGAGATGATGATACATGTATAGTTACGTGATTCTTTTGCAAGTCAAAGATTATATTGTTATGATCTAAAGTAAATGTACCTTCGGCTTGTAAGTCACGTATGATGAAGATATTTTTTGTCTTTTTTTGTACATATTCTTCATAGCTTGTTTGTTGAAGTTGTGACAGAAAATGGATGAACATGTCATTTTCAAATGAGCATTGCAATATATTTTTGTTTTCAGTTGTTATGATGCACTTTAGAGAAGGATGATATGTGTATTATGTATCTTGGTTGCGCTTTTTGCAATGACCAATGTCATTTTTAAGTGCTTCATAGTTAGAAAAAGTGTGGTTGCATCTGCAAATAAGTTCGAATATATAAAAATGGATTACCAACCTTCAATACTCTATAAAATAAAATTAAAATTAAAATACAATAAAAGAAGGATTCAAAACAATTGAAGATGCATACATATATTATGAAAAACAAATAAATATAAATTAGAATAATTATATATACAATTTCAATTCTACGTGGGGAGATCAAAATCCAGCAACAGGTAGACAACAAATAACTAGTAAATGTTTAAGGAACATAATAAATGGGATAGATCGTAAGGAAAGTCAAGATAACTTCAATGCATAATTTATTTTTTTTAAATAGCGGAGACCATGTGAACTATCAGGAAAATAGGTCATACTCAAGTTGGGTATAAAGGAACTTGCAATCAACACACAATTATCAGTAATAAGATAGACATAAAAGAGGATGGCCAAATCTTTATGATTTTTTATTTGATTTGAATCTAGTCCCTTTGAAATCTAGAGATTTCTATTTTAAACAATAAATGGTGGTTGTGACTGCAAAGATGGATTTAATCTCATAGTTGATAAAAAAAATTAAAGCACTGACATAGATAACTTCAATGCAAAAATTAAAAATATATAACAAAGACTATGTGAACTATTAGGAAAACAGGTCAAGCTCAAGCTCGGTATAAAGAAAATTGCAACCAACACACAATTACCAGTAATAAGATAAACATCAAATAGGATGGCCACATCTTTATGAATTCTTGTTTGATTTGAATCTAGTCCTTTCCAAGCTCAGAGATTTCTATTTTAAACAAAACATGGTGGTACTGACTGCAAAGATGGATTTAATCTGATAGTACATAAACTATGAGTAACATATATGATCTTTTTTGTGAATATGTTGGAGGACTAAATACTTGGGAAATGAATCTAGTCAAATCTGAAATAGGGTTAACTAGAGGGGACTCACTTTTTAGAATTTTAATAATATGTATAATGTAGGTCCCTCTTTTCTTGCAAGGAAAGTAAAACAATACAACAAAATAAAATCGTTTTAGGAAAAAAATTTATAGGAATACTTGTAATTTCTTCGTTTGAGAGAGAAGTTAAACCATTTTAGCCAATGCTAATTCATAACCTCAAAACTATGAGCTCTTTAAAGGAATGATTTGGGTATTTATGTGAAGTTCTAGGTCATACACAAAACATAGCAATGGAAACTTAAAAGCTAATGGAAAAGAAATAGAAATGATTAGCAGGTTTAAACACAAGCTAAAGCATTGGCACAATAATGTCCCCAATCCTGATTTTCCCTAGAATTTGTCTTCTAATCACAAATTGAAACAAATTAGGGTTAGAGTTTCATCTTATTAAATAAATATCTCTTTAATGATGCAATATTGGATCTAAAACATGCAATCACCACATGAACAACATATATATATATATATATGAGAGTTAGACAATCACATCACATCCATAGATTATTAGTTCAATGTAAACGTATTAGGATTTTGGGAGAAGGGACATGATGGGTCTGCCCAAAGCCATATGCCAAGCCTAAGAGGGTGTATATCACAACCCTTCCCCTTGGAAACTTGTAGCTACTTTCTCCATCAATGTCCAAACCCCCTAAAGACACTTGCCAACTTGTGGGATTGGGCGGAAGTCGCAAGCGGGCTCTTTTAGAACTTACCACTTAACCCCAGGACCATCCTCATTGTGGGATTGGGCAAAGGTTGCAAGTGAGTTCTTTTAGGCTCTTACCACTTCACCCTAGGCCCTTCCCACAAGGTGGGTTTCAAACACTCGCACATATTTATCATCAGAAATTATATATGAAACATATTTAATTATTCATGGAAAAATGCATACATATGTAAATAATGATTGGCAGAAATACACATGAATATATGCTTATATGTGGTAATAGAACTCTGTTGTGATGAACATATCTAATTTATTTCTTCTACATTTCTACCTCAATCTGTGATCTATCTTCATTATTCATAAGATATTACTTACAAAGAAGCAATAAATTAATTCCATTGAATAATTACTAATAAGTGTTAATAATTGTTGCAAGCATCATTATTGCATAATCGTCTATAATATATATAAATAATTAATTTTATTCAACTTACTTCCCTTATTGATTTACCA
Organism: Sequoia sempervirens; assembly: GCA_007258455.2. Classification (NCBI taxonomy): domain Eukaryota; kingdom Viridiplantae; phylum Streptophyta; class Pinopsida; order Cupressales; family Cupressaceae; genus Sequoia; species Sequoia sempervirens. The sequence continues at coordinate 924,509,724 of VDFB02281492.1, forward strand.
TTCATCTTCCTTTATCTCTTCTTGAGCCAACTCCCCACATATTGAATCTGAGTATATCCTATTAATGTATCTGTTGCTACAGTCAGGAAATACTCCTATTTCTATCTTATTCGTTGTCCCATATATATGTGCTTAAATCCTCTTCCATATCAGACTTTATCAATTCCTCCTTGGTGTCCTTTGCAAATGATTTTTCTTCCCTTATATATCCCCATTTCTGAGTGAAACGATGTATTCCTTTGAATAGAGATCTATCAAAAGGACATGACTTTTGGTCTTATCTCCAAGCGCTAACTTTTCATAAATAATAATATGATCTATGTTGCTTTTATGCCTTGTCTTTATTAATCGCTACCCTCCTAATATTAATCACTACCTTTCTACTAATATAATTGTTGCTTCCTTTTCATTACCAATCGTTGCCTCAGTTAATACCTCTCCTTTTTTTTCTTATTTAGTTTTTACCTTATATGACTTTTGTCATATATGACTGTATTTTTACACCTATATTAATTGATCAACTTTAAATACTATTTTTGTCTTGTTTTATTAACTGTTGCCCAACACTTGTTGATTGTAACTGATCTTTCTTTTATCATTTTAAGTTTATGGAGATATTAGCTACAAGTATTTAATAATCATTTTTATTTCCTTGTGAGAGTCATGTCTTCACGTTGGGGGCATGGTAGTCCACCCTACCCAAGATTACTTGTCCTCAAGCAATCACAAGCTAAGAAGCTCTTGTCTTTACCAAGATCCTAAATCAACCTTGTAGATTTTAATTCTTAGGGATTGCTCCTTCTTGTGATACTTTAATATAATTAAGAATTAAAAAACTGTACAGCTTATGGTAACAATGATGTCCCTAGGGAGTAGTTGTTAGTATACCCACCTCATCTTGACTACGTGTAAGGTTATTAGCATCCTCCAAAGCACGAGGAAAATTTATTGTCCAAGATTCTTCTGACTAATGTAATACTATTCTCCAAGACCTGTTATTTAAGGCAAGTTTTCTCTCATTTCATGACCACAAAGATTCAAAGCAATGGTACTAATTCTTAATTACTCTTGTTAAAATCCATAATAAATTTTATATTTTTTTATCATGATGGATTTTGGGGAGTGTTGTGAATATCAAGATCTTTGTGCAAATCCAATTTCACATTTTGAGTAAAAGGGTCTAGGTGTCCTTTACTATAGGTTGTATATTTTCTTTCTAAACAATCAAATGCTAATTTTCGGTAGATAAAGTACACTTCATTTCACATAAACATTTAACCCAAGTTTTGAGGTGAGAGTGATCTTGGGATTTGTGGGTAATGGGCCCACAATGTAACTTAAACTTATGTGCACTTTGGGTGTAACTTGATTTACATCACATTTATTAAAGTTCATGTACTCTTGATATTGATATCCTTGATTTTTAATCATGAATGTAGAGCTACTATAATCAAGAGGGATGAATTAGGAGAATAAAACCCTAGGGTGAAGGGAAGTACTCTAGATATCAAATATAAAAGTGAACTTTATCCACAAACAAGTTTACGAGATCAAATTTTTGGACTCTAATGTTATTGTTTGGATTTTAAGAGATTGACCATCCTAGGTCAAGATGATATATTGGTGCACTTATATCTTGAAGTTTGAAAGTAAGATAGTCTTAATCCATCTTTGTATCTTAGTTATGCCTAAATTTATGTGACAACAAGTGATGAAAAAATATGGATTTTAAAGAATCAAGTTATATTGTTTTATCATTAACTATGTTGAGTTATGATTATTCATTCATTGAGAATATTTTTGATATTTTGATTGTTTGATTTCTTGATGGATAGAGGAGTGATGATTGCTTATTAGATGTCAATGAATTGATTTATCTTTTATATCTATTTCTTGAAGGAGTCACCACCCTTCATAATTACCCTTGATAACAATACTTCACTCTCAAGTTTCTTGTTTATACTTATTTCCTATTGATAGTTTCTTTACAGGGAGGTGGTTTACCATTTTTACCTTATTGTTGAGGGTGTTATAGTCGTTCATATCTGAAGGGCCACAACTTTTCTAATCTCATTCTCTTTCAAAATTACTTAATTTTCTACTATCAATTGAATTTTTTAAATGGTAGTATGGACGAGATGCTCTCCCCTTTTATATCACCAGTTTGAGGGAGTCAAACCTCTTCAGTTCAAATAGTTACAACTCTTCATTATTGCATTTGGATACTAATAATAATTTAAATTTAGATAAGTTAATTTGTTAGGGCTTCTCACTCCAGGAGCATTTTGACAGACAAGTTTTAACACTTCCATAAATTTTAAGAATAAAGTAATCATGAGAACACATCTTGTTGAAGATACATGAAGAAACATGTATAGATACATGTGATACATAAAGTTTAAATACAAAGCACAGATACACATAATACATAGAGTATACAAAAGAAGCATGAAGCATATATGTGAATAATACATGAAGTATACACATGAATACATGAAGTCACAAAGCATAAATATGAATACATGTAAGTCATAAAGTATACACTTAATACGCGTATACACATGAGTGTTAATACACGTATACACATGAGTGCATGCAAGTCACAAAGCATGTAATTTACAAAGTATACACTTGAAGTCACAATGTATATGAAAGGTATACACATAGTCTCATGAATACATGTAGGTCACAAACTATACACATGAATATATGTAAGTCCCAATGTAAGTCACAAATTATACAATTGGATACACATAAGTCACAAAGTATATACTTGAATATATGTAAGTCACAAAGCACACTCATGGATACACGTACTCACAAAGTATTGTCATGAATACACGTAAGTCATGAAGTGTAAATACAGATACACGTAAGTCATGAAGTGTACATACAGATACACATAAGTCATGAAGTGTACATATGGATACACGTAAGTCACAAAGTATTCGCATGAATACACATACATTACAAAGTATACAACTTGAATAAATGCAATTCATAAGGTATACACTTAAATGTATACACTTGAATACATGTAAGTCGCAAGGTATACACGTAAGCCACAAAGTATACAATTGAATACAAGGTATGCAAAGTATTCACATGAATATATGTAATACATAAATTATACACAAGAAGCATGAAGCATACACGTGAATACACGTAATACATGAAGCATACACAAGAAGTATGACGCATACACATGAATACATATAATTTACATGAAGTATACATAGGAAGCATGAAGCATACATGTGAATACATGTAATACATGAAGCATACATGTGAATAGACATAATACATGAAGTATACACATGAAGCATGAAGCATACACGTAATACATGAAGCATACGTAGGAAGCATGAAGCATACACGTGAATACACGTAATACATGAGGTATACACAAGATAGAAGGAAAGATGATCTGATACCACTATAATGTCCCCAATCTTGATTTTCCCTAGAATTTTCCTATTGTTCACAAATTGAAACAAATTAGGGTTAGGGTTTCATCTCATTAAATAAATATCTCTTTAATGATGCAATATTGGATTTAAAACATACAATCACCACATGAACAACATATGAATATATATGTAGTTGCAGCCTATCATGGCCTCGTGTTGGAAAAAAAATTTAGGGGTCTCCAAACTTTGGCTAGAAGGGGGCTCACTCAATATTATAAACTATCTTTTGTTGAAGTGTCCACCTACGTGGTCTATTGTTCATCTCATTAATGATTCGATCTCCATAATTAATTCTTTTGATGAGATAAGAATCTTGCATGTATTTAGGGAAGCTAATATGTTGGTTGATAGGTTAGCTAATTTGGGAGTGGTGGCTAGAAATAATTGGGATGAATTTGAATCCTTACCACTCAACCTTAAAATCATTTCCAATAATGACCAGGTTTCATGTCTTTAAGGTGGTCGATATGTGGGAAAGGCTCTTTATTATTATTTTGAGTTGGTTTAAGCACGTTGAGTCTTAGCCCTGCCTTTCTCATAATTACCATTTATATTTCCATGAAATTATGGCCTGGCTATGTAGGTTGGGCAGTACTTGGGATGGTAGGCTCACACGTTTTGTGGGTCTTATTTGCATTTTTTTGTGGTTATTCAGCCTTATTTTGTTTTTGTAGAAAATTAAGGTGTTGTTGGTTTCCTGTTCATTGCATGCCACCATGGGTGGAGCTCATTGAAAAGTGGAGTCGAGCTCATGTCAGGATTTCTAGAGTAATGAAACTATGTGGGAGCATTTGGTAAAGGGTGGGGTTACCCAATATATGTTGAAACTCCAAGGCCCTAATCTTGAAGTGACAGAGGTTTTTGTAAAAGGGTGGAGTAGTAGGATTCTACATTATAAAGGCATGGAGTTCAATATTGACGAGGATTTTGTGGTGGAGGTCACTAGGCTTTCGTATTCTGGGAGGAAATTCTATAGAGACAGGGGAGAGGCTAAGAAATCCCTTGAAAATTTCTTTAAATTTGATGAGAAGAAGAAGCTCAGGGAAGTTGGGAGTGGTAGGTATTCCCGTAAGTCTCTCAAACCTCTTTGGAGGGATCTTTTGTTGGCTATCATGCATTACTTCACCTTGGAAGGTAGGTTCTCTATTGTTTATAACTACCACTTTATGCTTTTGAATCACTTCCGCCACAAGGTGTTGATTTCATTTCCTTTTTATCTTTTGCTATCCATGGAAAATAGTATTGAGGATCATCGCAAGAACCCTAAGAAGGTCATTCTCCATGAAGGCCTTATGAATCTCATGTTTTCTCATATTAAGCTAAAGTCAATCCCTGTTTCTCCTAAAACCCCGACCCGCAAAAAGGGTGTTAAAATTTTTGGCTATGAGACCAGTGATTCTACGGCGGAATGTGAAGGAGATTTTGAGGATGAGGACTCACATTTTGATGAGATGTCAGTTGAGGATGGTGAGTCTGAGGAGGGGTATGAAGATTCTGAAGCATGGTCAAAGGGTTATGAAATGGAAATTGATTTGAAGGATGCTATGGTGCAGTCTAGGAAGAAGAGTGCTAAGGGGAAGAATAAATTCCTTGGGAAAGAAAATTCTTCTATTAAGAGGAAGGTGGAAATGTTGAAAGTTGTCAAGGATCCTGCTTCTGGTGTGAAACCTCCTCCGAGCCCTAGGAAGGTGGGTGTTGTGGAGAGCTCCCCTGCGACTGGTACTCAGGGTCCTGGTAATGTGGGAGTTATGGTAAGCCCCCCTATTGTGGACAATAGTCCTGGCATGGGTAAAAACCTTCCTAGGTCCGTGTAGCCTATGGAGATTAATGTATAGGGGATTGAGGGTTTCCAGTGTTCTAAGGGGATTGACACTAACTAGGGTCCTCATTATTCTCATTTAAGAACTTTTCCGGTTAAAAGGAGTGATGTGAAGGTAGAGTGGTTGGAAGTCTCGGAAGATTTGGAAAACATTCCAAATAAGCACAGGGTTAAGGTGGAGGTGGTCGAAGTGGAGGATTCCCTTGCTAAGGAGGAAGAGGAGGATAAAGAGGAGGGTCAAGAAGTCCCTGGACAAAATTTTTTCCTGAATGTCGAGCCTCCTGTTAATTTGGATGAGGTAAATATGGGTATGTTTTGTAGGATGGCTAAGGATGGAACACATAACTTGCTTTCTTTGGTTAAATGGTTGTTCTTAGAAGTTAAGGAGCTCCATTTCTAGGTAAAGAATTGGTAGGATGTTTGTGTGGCACTAGTCCATAGCAATCAAAAGGAATGGGCGATTAAAGGTAAGGTTAAAACCATGAAGTAATGCTTGATAAACTAGTTGTGGATGTTGATCACCTTGGTATTACTCATGGGGAGAGGATTTCCTCTTTGGAAATGGCGGCTCATAAGAATTTGGAGGAAATATTTGTTAACATAGAGGAAAAAATTGGTAAGTTGTCAGAAGGTTTGAAGACTGTGGTGAACATTAGCAATAATTCCTTGAAGTTGACTGCTAAGGGACTCCCATTTTTAAATGAGATAGCCTTGAAATGGACCAGTAAACCCCTGGAGCTGGGTGAAATTGAGAAAGCAATGGAGGATGTGAATTGCTCAAACTTGGTGGACAAGAATGCGGATCCTGCTCCAAGTATGGAAAAGGATGTGGATGTTGGCCCATGTTTGAGGACGAGGAGCAAGACCAAGAAGTAGGCTTCCATTTTGTTTGATGAGCTCAAGGATGTTATGGAGATGCACGAGGGGGTCATTGAGGAAAATTTGGCCTCGGTTAATATTCTAGAAAAGATGTTGTAGTTGTGTTGACTCTTTTGCTTGATCAGCCTGGTTGCTGATGTTTTTGTTGTCGGGTTGCTAACAGGTTTCTTTGTTTATATATGTTGTCAGCATTTTGGATTTTTGGACTGCGGGTTCTCTAGGCTTAGTCTTTATTGCATCTTTTCGTCTTTGTAAATGGTTTTGGGACCCCTTCAAAACTTGATTTTCCTTATAAAAAACATATGAATATATATGCTTATGAGAGTTAGACAATTACATCACATCCATAGATTATCAACAATGTAAACATATTAGGATTTTGGGAGAAGGGACATGATGGGTCCACCTGAAGCCATATTCCAAGCCTAAGAGGGTGTATACCACAACCCTCCCCCTTGGTGACTTGTATATGCTTTCCCCATTAGTGTCCCAACCCCCTAAAGACACTTGCCAACTTTTGGGATTGTGTGGAGGTCGTAAGCAGGCTCTTTTGACACTTACTACTTCACCCCAGGCCCATACTCATTGTGGGATTGGGTGGAGGTCACAAGTGGGCTCTTTTTGGCTCTTACCACTTCACCCCAAGCCCTTCCCACAAGGTGGGTTTCAGACACTCATGCATATTTATCATAAAAAATTATATATGAAATATATTTAATTATTCATGGAAAAATGCATACATATGTAAACAAGGATTGGTGGAAATACACTTGAATATATGTGTTATCTAGTAATAGAACTCTATTGTGATGAACACATATGGTTCCTTTCTTGTTCTTGGCCTCTACGTTTCTACCTTAATTCATGATTTTTCTTCAATATTCATAAGATATTACTTACAGAGAAGCAATGGATTAGTTCCATTGAATAATTACTAATAAGCGTTAATAATTGTTGCAAAGTATCATTATTGCATAATTGTATATAATATATATAAATAATTAATTCTATTCAACTTACTTCCCTTATTGATATACCATTTGTTTTCCTTTATCTCTTCTTGATCCAACTCCCTACATATTAAATATGAGTATATCCTATTAATGTATCTGCTGCTACAGTCAGAAAATACTCCTATTTCTGTCTTATTCACTATCCCATATATTTGTGCTTAAATCCATGTTTACAAAAGTTTCAATGCTTTTGGTGATTAAAAATGGTTATGCATCTTTTAAATAGACATTGAAACTTCAAAAAATAAAATTTCAGTGTCAAATTTTTGTAAGAATATTAGTCCTTTTTACCTTATGGGACAATTTGTAACTTTTTTGGAATTTGAAAGGGAGGTAAAATGTCCATTTTTTATAAAAAAAATTATTTGGGTGTCTATAAAATGCTTATATTTTTTTATGCAACATTTCATACTTGTAAAACATCCATCGTGTGTGCCCTTGTGTTATTAATCAATTTATGTTCTTTATGGTCACTTAATAATGAGTACTTCATGTCCTTTTTAATATTCATCATTTAGCAAATATTATTTTACCTTATTTAAAGAGCATTTTAACACTTTGATTTTAATTCTAAAGTGGCCAATCCCATCTTAAGACTTTATAGTTTACTACGTGGGAATATAATAAAGGGGGCATTTTAAATGTTCAAGAGAATATAATAAAGGGAAGTCGTAAAGTGTGATTGGAAGGTGTAGATGGAAAACGTTCTATTGGAAAATTTGGGAGATTTTGAGCTCCAAGTGGACTTTCATAGGAAATTGGGTTCCAACTAGACTTGTGGGAAATTAGGTTCCAACTAGACTTGTGGGAAATTAGGTTCCAACTCAACCTTGCGAGAAATTGGGTTCCAACTAAACCATGCAAAAAATCAGGTTACAATTGAACCTTGCGAAAAATCAAGTTCCAAATTAATCATGCGAGAAATCAAGTTTCAACTGAGTCTTGTGGGACATCAGTTAATTGAACCTTGTAGGAAATCGAACCTGCCAACTAAACCTTATAGGATTTTCCATCTAAACTGAACCTTTTAGTTGGACATTGTAAATTGCAATTGCACTTAGAATTTCCTTAAATCTCTAGGTATTTCCAAGAAGTTGAATTTTTGTAGGAAAATTATGATCAAGTGGAATATAATGAAAGTACACTCCATGTTATTTTGTCTTTTTACAAAAATTAACGTGAAGTATTTAATTTTGAGTAAAGTTCATCTAAACCTAGATTTTTAGTAATCTTTTACTTAAGCTTTTAAAGTGAAGTTTTTGTGTTCAAATGAACCCTTTAAAAAATATGTGAGCTTGATTTTTAAAATAATGACACATTTGAATACAAATTTTGATATTGGAAATAACTCCAATCAAAGCCTTTAGAACATCACATTGACCCTTACTAATGAAAAATGGGATCATATGACCTTTGAATTTCAAGCCAAAATCATGCTCATTTGGTGAAATGACACAGATAACTAGATAACAACAAGACCATATACCAAATGCTTATATCATTTTTTGGGAACATGAACCTCATGACTCAAAATAGATTTGAAACTAACATTATGCAATAGGAGGTGCTTATAGACAATGAGTGAAACATTGATTCTAAGGGAAACTCCTAAACACAAGTCCTAAAGCAATAGGGGGTCCTCATTTTTTCCAAAATAAAATGGGGTGTGTTGTGAGAAGGATCAACAACTAGAAACCAAAGAATATAAACAAGTGCTTTAATGTACTTTGAGATAAAAGAGAGTCCAAATTAAGAACTTCTAATTCTACATACAAATAAAAAATATTTAAAGGCCAATCATAAAATATCATAACCATCTTCAAATAAAAACATGATTTATCCAAGAAATCATAAGCGTGTGCAGCTAATTCATTCCTTTTCTTGGAAGAATTGAGGAAATAGTAGTTATACAAGTTTATATTAAGCTACATGAGATGATTTAACCTTTTAATCCTTCTTGGATCTCACAAGGTTATCTTTGTGATTCCCTCAATCATAGCTCTACTATGAGACATGTGTCCATAGCCTCAGTAGAGATATTTGAATCACCTAAAGAGTTGAATTTCTTTAATTTTCAAAAAAAAAACTTTTGATAAATTTTCATGCTTTTTCTTCTTTCTTCAACTTGCAAGGAATGAAGCTCACTATTAGGTTACAAATCATAGTAGTAGCAAAGACAAACGTTTAGATTTTTCACTTAATATGAGAACTCACTAATCCCAGTTATTCTAGAAACATTAAGATGTTTTCGTAAATGTGGTTTCTTTAAATATTTCAAATCATTACTTATCAAATGGACCACACCTTTATGAGACATAATAAACAATTATAATTTATAGAAAAGTTACAAACCATATATAAAGATTATTTTTTCTCTAAAAAATGAATTAGAGCATTTATTATTTTAAGAAGGTTGCAACTTGCTCCATTTGAACACTTTAGCAAAATAAAGATCTCTGAAATGAACACAACAAAAAATAGAAATAATAACAAAATAAAAATTATCTTAACTATGTACGAGACATTTTTTGGATTAAAAAAAGTTTGTCACAACATAATTAGCACTTGTAATCATGTGATTTTACAATATATGAAAGAGTATCAAGGCATTGGTCATGGTTCTAAATTTTGCAAGTTTATTCTTATACTAAAAAAAAATCATTTCAATTATCCTACTCTCATATTCAATTAAATGGTCATAAAAAGTAATAAATAAGGTAGTTCATATGTTAATAATGATTAATCCACTTGCATGTTTTATTTCTTAAATCTTCATAATTAAAATGATAAATAGTAAAATTTATTGTGAAAATGAGAGACACAGCCTAGTTTGTTGTTTCTTCAGCTAGAAATATTTGTTCACTATCAACTGGTTCTTCATCCAAAACTTCTTCACCTTCATGAAATACCATTAGTCTTGCATATGGGGCATACAAATCACAATTATATCCATCTATTATAAATCTAGTTTGAAACATGGAACATTTAACCATTTTGGAGTCATTATATGGCAAGAAGAATGAATCAAGGTGTATTTTCTCAAATATGTCTACACAATTAGTTTGAATGATATCCTCAATTGGATCTTCTTCAAGTTCTGCATCTATTGAACTATACTTGTAATATTCATTTTGCATGATGGTTTGGCCTTTGTCCTCGAGAAATATTTTGATGTCTTCTTGAATGTCTTACATATCAACATGATATACATTAATATGTCCTACTTAATTTAGTTGACAAGTAGACAATATAGAAACATAATATAATGGATGGAAAAACTTCCCTATTTCACTTATAATTGACATTGGACTAATTTTTGAGCATGTATATTACTAAAAAATATTCTTTATTTTATCTTTTAATATTCATCACTGATTTCTTCTACATTTATTGTTTCATGCTAAAATAATTTTCTCTACCTAACTGGAAAAGTTTCCCAAAGAGAGGTATAGGTTGATATGACTATTTATCTAGTTGCATTGAGTTACAACAATCCTACAATTGATCACTTAGCTTAGAAAAATTAGACAATGCTTCATTTATCTTAGTTGTGGAAATTTCCTTCGTTGTTGTTCTTGAATCTCCTTCAATGACTAGACTATATTTTTCTTGCTTTCCCACACAATTAAATTGATCTAAATGCTTTTCATACTTGCTTTCAATTATATCAACCAATTGAAAGAAAAATATTTTAAACAATTTTAGAATTAAAATCAAATACAAAATATTTTAATTGACATATTTTTTTTGTTCTACACCTTTAATTTTCTTATTGAATGCATCTAAATCATTGTCAAACCTCTTGTCATTGTTAAAAATCTATAGATAACTATCAAATTCTTGTTTCTTATTGTTTAATGATTGAAAATATGGTGTTTTTTTTCTATATAGTCATCAAATAATTCATGCCTACATTCAAATTCATGTGTGTATGTATTTTGAGCAAGAAATCGAGAAATTTCACCTTTACCATGGTACAATTCATCTATGTGGTTTTCTAGATTAAAATTAAAGCAAGGTAGTTACTATTGAACTTCATTTTTCTTATCATCAAAAGTTGGTATGATTGTTGTATCCTCTTAATAATTTACACCTTCTTATATTGTATCTTCTTGCTTCAATTTTTTATTTTTATTGACAATTAAGTTTGTATACTTCTCAAAAATAGACTAGTCCTTTCAAATCCAAAACCAATATTGTTAGAAAATTAAAACAATTAATTTCACCATGTTAAGTGGTATCGCATACCTTAGAATTTCTTGATGAGGCAAAATTAGATAAATTATGAGGATATAATTGATCATTTGAAACTTATTTAAAAAGAGAAATGTCAACTTGAAAATTTTCTTCACAACAAGACTCATTAAACCATTGATTTCTCATTTGATTTTGTTTTCATTTTTTTAAATTTTTGGGTTTTTAAAATTTTAGAGATCTAATATATCTCAGATTAATAACTTGAAGTTCATTGCAACCCCAACTCATGCAAGCCATCCTTCTAGTGCTAATCTATTGATGCATTTTCAATCAAAACTAACTTAGATAAAATTCACAATGAACTCTACCTCTCTCTAAAGAAAATAAAAATATGGAATAGAATCCAACTATTTGAAGGCTTTGAATGTCAATTCTTGACTAGGGTAAATCAGTAATTAATTACAAATATTGTTGAACAAAGGGACTTACGTTCTTGGAGATTGCAAAATAGGGTTAGGTTTAGAGAATAACAATTGAATTTACATATTCTACCCTAAGTAACTTCTTTGTGATCTACAATATGATTAAATTTTTATATTATGGAACACTTTATATCATCTAATAAGTATTATTTTGATGCTTTGATTCTTTAAATTTTTAATTTGCTGAAAGAAAATAGGAAAAGAGAAGGTGAGAAAGAGAAAGGTTAGAAATTATAATTTGAAAGTTTACCAAAATTAATGGTAAATTAATAGCAAGACATCAATTAATTATCCTATGTTTCATCAGGCCTTATCATAATTACTCACAAGTAGTGCAAGCTCCAATGGAAGTTCTAGATTACCTAAGAATTACGTAAAATATCTCGGAGTGGCATAATTACATGATATCTTTCATAACTAGAAAAGAAATTTAGTCACTTTATAGTTTTCAAAGTTTTGTTAATTTGATTGACCTTTATATACACTAATTCATAGTAATTACAAGTAAAAATTCACTAATGGAATGAAAAACATGAAGTGAATTTAGTAATAACAAATTTTTACTATAAAATCTCTCAATTATCAACAATTTCCCCCCCCTCAAAGTGATAAATATAATGACCTTTTATAGACATAGGCACTCAAAAACTAGTTACAAATTAATGGCTTCAAATTAATTTTCAATCAATGGCTAAGATTTTAAATGGTAGCATATTTTATTTTTCAATAGTGTATTCCAAATTTTGGGATGTCCTTGACATATTCACAACATATTCCCTTCTTTTAGAAGTTGTGCATGTATATTCCATCAAAATTTTAAACTAGACCAACAATTGGGAGCTCCAATAAGATGCAATTTAATTTATCTACAAAAGAAAGCAATTAAATTCATCAAATATCATAGACTTTGAAAATAAATATAGAAATTATAAATATACTTTGTAGCTTTAGATTTATATTTTTAAAAAAATTAATGCTTGCAATGATTAAAAAAGATTATTCATGTTTTGAACAATCACTAGAACTTCAAATAATAAAATTTCCAATTGGGAGTTGAATTCATGTGAGAATAATGACTTTTTTTACCTTTCAAGAGCATCTAAATATTTTTGGCATTTGAAAGTGAGGTAAAATTTCCATTTCCCATAAAAAAAAAATTATTTGGGTGTCATACAAATGCTTATATTTTTTTATGCAACATTTCATTCCTCCATAATGTCCACATGGTGTGTGCCTTTGTGTTATTAATCACTTCATGTTCTTTATGGTCACTTAACAATGAGCAATTCATGTCCTTTTTTAATATTCATCATTTAGAAAATCTTATTTTACCTTCTTTAAAGACCATTTTAACACTTTGATTGTAATTCTAAACTGGTCAATCCCCTTGTAAAACTTGATTATTTACCACATGGGAATGTAATAAAGGGAGGCATTTTAAATATTCATGAGAATAATGAAGGTAATTTTGAAAGTGCAAATGGAAAATGTCTTTTGATTATCCATGGGATTTTAAGCTCCAAGTGAACTTTTATGGAAAATCATGTTCCAATTGATCTTATGAAAGATTGGGTTCCTATTGGACCTTATGGGAAATCATATTCCACCTAAACCTTGTGATAAATCGAACTCCAACTAAACTGTGGGAAATTGGGTTCCAATCGAAATTTTCAGGATTTTCCATTTGAATTGAACCTTTCAAGTGGAAATTGTAAAGTGTAATTGCACTTATAATTTCCTCAAATCCCTTGGTATTTCTAAAAAATAAATTTTAGTGGGAAAATTATGAAGTGGAATAAAATGAAAGTACACACCATGTTATTTTAAATTTTTGGGGAAATTAGTGTAAAGTATGATTTTGAGTAAAGTTCACCTAAACCTAGATTTTCTACAGTATTTTACTTAATATTGTTGAGTGAAGTTTTTTTTTGCAAAGGAACCCTTAAAAAACACGTAAACTTGATTTTTGAAAGAATTACACATTTGAATACAAATTTTGGCATTGGAATAACTTTGACCAAACCCTTTAGAATGTCACATTGACCCTTAGTGATGAACAATGGGATTATACGAACTTTTAATTTCAAGCCAAAACCATGCTCATTTGGCATAATGACACAAATAACTGGATAAAAACAAGACCATCTACAAAATTCTTATACCAAATTTTGGGACATGAACCTCTTGACTTAAAATTGATTTGAAACTAACATTATACGATAGGATACATTTATAGACACTTAGTGAAACATCAATTTTGAGGGAAATAAATAAACACACTCCCAAAGGAAACATGGTGGTCCTCTTTTTTTCAAAAATAAAAATGGGTCATGTTGTGAGAAGGAACAACATACATTCATCCTTATAACTACTAATGACTTCACTAAATAGGGAAAACCCATACCTTAGAAACTACCACAATAGTTGACATTTACAACTTTAGAATGGACAATCCCATCTATAGGTTTGGTATACCATCTATTGTTGTAACTAAAATTGAAAAATCTAAGAAAAGGTCACAAATAAAATAATTGAATGTAAATATTGTAGAAAATAATCAAAAGTATGGCACAAATTGGAAAACATAGCTTGTCCCTAGTTTGTTAGAATATCACACTAGTATACACAATCCTGCAAGATTATGTCATACTCCTTGGTTTATGGTATAGAGGCCATCATGAAACTTGAGATAGATATTTCAATGTTATTTATTTCCATTTTTAGTATCATTGATCATTATACATATAGAGATCACCATCTACAAAATATTGAAACATTTGACAAATGGAGAGTCAATTCTTTAGACAATGTACAAGTCTACTAAAGGCAACTAAAGAAAAATTGTAATAAAGGAATACAACAATGAGAATTTCAATTCAAAGATTTGTTTCTTCATTGAAATCCTAATAGTCCAGATGATAAGTAAAAACTCTAGGTATGTTTCAAATGAATTGGATAGGCCCTTTTAGCATTACTTTGTAGTTTGGTATCATTGCTTTTGACCTATCTAATCTCAATGGAAAACCAATGAAAAGATAGGTTAATATAATACATTTTTTTTTATACTATTATTGACTATAAATGGCGGGGGCATTTATTCATTACTTATCATTTCTCCTATGATCATTCTATTTTATAAATGTTAACCTACTATCTTTCCCATTTAAAATAAAACTACTTTACTTGCACCTTTTGTGATCACATTTTATATATAAGTGCTTACACAGTTATATGTCAATATGCTTATCAGGTTATGAGTATCACACAATGATTATCTTGTCTTTTGGGGCCATCTTAACCCTATCACTTAAGAAACTATATATTATTTATGATCTTTCAAATTTACATGACCATTCATTGAGCCTCATCTCACTAACTTACCCATGTGGGGTAACCACTTTTATATTAATATTTCATGACCATGTCTTATACAATTGTACTCATAGACCTCATCATGTACTAAGGAACATCCTATCATATCAATGGGGCATTATTCTTTCCTCATCCTATTAAATTCACTCACATACCATAACATGACACTAAGGACACCATTTCCTTCCTCATACTATTGATTGCATGGGATTGTCTAATATGCCACATTTCTAGAATCATTTTACCATTGGGTACCTCATGCCTTCACTATACCAATGTGTGTTCATTCCTAGGAGCCACATTGGGGGCATATTCCTTTCCCAATGTTATATACACACAATTTTCTAATAGTTAGAGCCACCCTCACCTTTTATAATTTGTCTATACTATAGGAATTTATATCCCTTGATATTTATCTCTATTCCATATGGTGTTCATGATATTATTTGAGATGTCTTAATTGTTTGTTGTGTGATGCATTTATAACATTCATAAGTTTACATTATTCTTATGCTCATATTCTTATTATTACATTTACTTTTTACATACTAATTTCTCTTTCTTCCAATTCCTTACATCTAATGGATGTATCCCATTGATGGGGTTATATCCTATTGCTAACGCTCGTATGTTAAAATTGTAGGTAGTTACAAGCTATGTTAGTAGAAATTAAAAGCTACAACTGTATCAAAAACATGACCAAAAGTAAAATATTTAGAGGTTGCATATAAGAAACGGATTTTATATACATATACATTTTCAAAAAATTAGATACATATTCATTTTCAAAAATAAAAAAAATAAAAAAGAATATCTAAATTTAAAACAACTTTGTAAATTAATTTAGAAAAAATAATATATAATTTTTTTAACTATAATTATGAAAAAATTTAAAAATAAAATTAATTCAACAAGATAAAGATATGGTTAAATATAAAGATGTTATTAAAAAGGTAAGAAAAATATTTAAATAAAGCAACTTTCATGTAAAAATAAATTATTACATATATCTTAAAGCTTTTTAAAAACTAGGAAGGATAACTTTTGAAGTTTTTAAAAATAAACAATTGTTTTTTAGAAGTTTTGTGGAAAAATTGAATATACAAAAATCATAATGACAACATTTATTTATTATGGAAATACATCAATCGGGTTAAAAACACTCATTTATTATGGAAACACCAATTTTCCCATTAAAACATGCAATAGATCCTTTCCACTATGTTTCTAGTAACATATGTTACAAGTACCTATAAATAGATTTATCACTATGTCTATATGGATCTTGATCACATGACATGGTTGTTGGAATCAAGCAACACTGAGAGGGGGGGTGAATCGGTGTTGTGCAATTTTTAACTTTATTAATCTGATCATTAAAGTGTTGATAACATTCAACCAAAATAAAAATGCATGCACATAAGACAAATAACCACAACACCATAACACAGGGATTTTTATGTGGAAACCCTGTTAGGGGAAAAACCACGGTGGCAGTTAATCCACACTATTTTTCTGAGTATACTCAAAAGAAAAGATTACAAGATGAGAATGCACTTGTATTTAGGCACACTGCCTAGAGCTTGTTGCTCAAAAACTGAAAGGGTTACTACCTTACAAAAGTTTGGAATACAACTTCCAAAGAGTTTAAACTAATAAAGTAGCATCTACCAATGCCTGATTATAGTTCCGATTAGGCTCAACAATCGAATTCAGGACCTTCTGACTGATTCTTCTCTTCTTCTTTGTTTTGCTTCAATTTGCATAAAAAAATTCTTAATGCACAAGTGAAATTGTGCATAATCGCTCTACTGACCTTCTGACATTCGCAACATACATCAACTCACATCAAACACACACCAAAATGATATAATCGATCACTTATATATATCCACCACCAAGAATTCAATCGCTACATGTTAGCTTCAACAAAATAAGAAAATATTCACAAACAATTGACTCAAATCATCCATAATATTCAATGCGTATCCACAAGATTTGGCCACAACATAGTGAGGACCCAAACCAAAATGTTCAAGCACAAAAATACTTAAACAATAACTCCTTAAATATTCTCAACACACCATATTCACCAAGTCGGCCTCCAAATATTGATGAACAAAAAATTAGTTCACCAGACCTTCTAACTTCCACCCAAATTGATACGAGGCACCAAGATTTACAAATAACACGTATTATCCATCGAACAATACTCCCTGAGATCCACAACATAAAATAATAACAGAAAATCTGCATATAAATTGAAGAACACAAAGTTATCGGATGCTCTGTTCTAACTAAACAAATAACTAGTGATCTTCAATTTGTTTGCCGGTATGATAAAATTGCAATGCACGGATCGAATAGCTGACAAGGGTTGTCATCAATGACAACACCAGAAAACATGTGCAATGTCTCTTGCCAACAATCTCCCCCTTTGGCATTGATGGCAACACTTAGTGAAAAATGACTAAGTGTCGGATCAATACCAAAAAAAATACACTGCCACCCAAAACTCCAAAAAGATCTTCATCCACAACTCAAAACTACAACTCCCCCTTAGATGAATATACATTTTTCACTGTTCTATTCTCCCCCTTTGACATCAATGGAAAAGATGGGGAATCCGCATACAAAACTCCTATAAACAAACAAAAACTTCAAACTTCATGTGTACAAACTTTGTTTCAAACAACTTACACAAACCTGAAGATATCAACAAAATTTGTCTTTAACAAGTTCAAGCTTGTGTCCCAACACTTCTTGAAACTTTCCAGAATAGTTATGTGACCATAGAGTAAGTAAGATTACACTTTTGTAGCTTCAAGACTCACTAGATCACTAACCGCCATAACATCTTGTGCTTCTTTCAAAGCATTCAACATGGTTTCCATCTTTGAACCAATTAGCCCTCTAAGTTCACCAACTCTTTCCACAACTATGTCATAATCACGCTTCAGAGTATTTATTTTGTCAAGTAAGGATATAACTTGACCTTCTTGTTCTCCAACAGAAATAGTTAAAGGATCAAAAGCATCAAAAATAGCAGCTAACTCTTTCTCATGATCCTTAACCTTCTCATTTTCCTCAATAAGTTTTGACAAAGAAAAAAACAACTTATAAATCCTTCCACCTTCTGACAATGCACTTTGAACATTTTTCACACAGGTAGCTAATAGAGATTTGTCATTTACTATCAATCCTTTCAACCTACTGATCTTCCTAGCATCAAATTCCTTCTGAACTTTGATTAAGCCTGACTTCTCAAGTGACTCAAAATGAGTACCTACCGAATTTATAAGTTTCTTTAGTTCGCCATAGGAAGACCTGGATGGATCCTTAACATAAGTAGACACGATCCTTTCCAAAATGCCAGATGCCAGATTCAATAACTCACTGTCCTCAATGTGAGCCTTCTGAATTTCTTCCCTAGCCTTAGCTTGTGCAAATGATGTGACTTTCATTTTCTGAATTGGGGACAAGGTAGAAAAATGAATAGGAGCATCTCCCAACTCAAGATCATTTTTTTCCTTTTTCTCTTCTAGAAACTTCTTCACTGCCTCTGCAGTGTCTCTTGCTTCCACCGGAAATCCCTTGACTTCAACCTTCTTTTCCTTAACTACTGTTTCCACAGCCATAGATTTTTGCTTGTCATTTGGAGCTTCAATTTATTCAACTAATACAATTTTGGGAGCTTCAATCTCCATAGGTTCTTCTGTAGTATGTACATCAGGAGGAATATGCATGTCCTCAATTGTAAACTCTTCATTTATCGGACCAGATGAGATATCTTCCACATGCTCTTCTTCAGAAACAACATTAATTATGTTCTTTAATAGAATTTTCTTCAAAATGCTTTCTGTTTCTTTTTCTACTTCTTCAATTTTACCCAACATAAGCTTGTTTATTCTTGTTTTTCTTTTGAACTCTCTTTTTGCTTCTTTTAGAATTGCTTTCATTTCTTCAACAGACATTACTGGACTTAAATTTGCAAGAACCCGTTCTCTCAGCTGCTCTTCTTCAGTTCTAGCATTAACTCTCCTCATCTCCAAAATTTCATGCAATTGCTTAGGCAACTGTGCCATTATATCAGCAAGAGTCATATTGAAATTGTTCAAATATTTTATTGTAGCCTCCTCAAGGACTCTTTGACTAACAGTATCAAAGGTACCATACACTTCACACAGGGGGTTAAGATTTCCATCCTTAATTATACCTCTTTCAACTTCCTCTACTAACATACCTAGTTTTTTGGGCTTCATCTTCTTCTTTTCTTTCTCCTCTTCACCAAAGGGCTTGACAGATTTTGTTGCAGGGATGCTCATATGCTTTATTTCTCTAACTTCTTCATTAGATTCTATCTCTTCATCATCTAAAACAACTTTATATACTCTTGTGCTCTTATCCTTCTTCCTTTTACTAGATACCTTAACCTAAGCTTTTGCGGGGGCTAACTTCTTTGTATGACTGGATAGGGGTGTTGAGCTCCTTGTTGATATAGTTCGAGCAGAGGATGTTATCAGACTAGTAGATTCAGTTTTAGCAGGATCTTTTCCTTTTTCACTTTCAACTTGTTCTCTTTTCCTTCTTGCTTCTCTTATAGCTTTTGCAAGTATTCCCATGCTCTCTACGAAGAGTTCCACTTCTTTCCTCACTCTTTGAACTATCATTGGTTTCTTCAATTGCTCATGGACTTGCATATTTTTCTTTGCATATGTTCCAAACCTTTCTTCAGATGAATTTGCAGGCTTACTCAATAGATGTTGTGCATATAGCTCCAAGATTCTCTCCTCAACTTCATAACCCATAGGCATAGTCCAAACAGTTCTAGGTTATGTTGCTTCCATCAAGCACTGATCAATATCCACCATAAAAAAAATTGTATCCTTATACTTCTCCACAATAGAAGTGGGAATTCTTTCCCTTTCTTGCATTTCATTCTGAAAGTTTTTGAGATATCCCCAAATTGCAGTTTTCCTATCTTGCAAATCAACAAGGCCAAATAACATGTCTCTAATCTAAACAACAACAGGCTTATCGCTTTTCCAATGCACCTTCCCTACTCCCGGAACTTCACCCATGAAATAAAAGAACAAACATAGCAACAGATTACCGTATTTAAAGGAATTCTTCTTATCTTTCTTAATCGTACCAAGATTTTCCGTAAGCTGAATTTGAAGCAATTCACACAAATCATACTTTGCATTCTCCTTTACCATTTGATAGGCTACATATATGGATGTATCGGATACAAAATTTTCTCACCTGGAGTGATGTATCTTATAACCAATGACCATCGAGGAAAATTTCACACCCACATCAATGATGTTATCAATTGTCATCGCTCTTTTATCAAATACAGAACCAGTTGCATCAGTGACTGTTTGATTTTTCACAGACTTCAAAATCGGCAATCCACCAGAGGAATTTAAACATGTAACAACACTTATAGCCTCTTTTGTAATCTTGAAGGGTTGATTCAACCACATGAATTCAGCATGAACTCAACTTAAGATGTATTGGACCCATTCGTTTTCATCAAACATGAGAAATTTCACAATCTGCGTGAATTTCTTTTCCTCTAGGGTTTTGAATTCAGGCTTAACATAGAAATCCTCACCAACAATGTGTTTGGAATATAGATTTAGCAACTGCGAGCTTCCTAACTCCTTAATATTGGCATAAATGTATGCCCTAATATCTTCAATGTGCAAAACGTCATACGAAACACACAAAAATGCACCTAAGGGCTCGGTCTCAACAGACTTGAAAGGATTCCATTTAAACTTCGGACGGGCTCTATCCTTGACTTCAACTACCAATGGAGTAGCCATTTTCACAAATTCACAGTTTTACAAGTTTTCCCAAAAAATACCTTTTAGTCAAATTAGGTTTTGAACTTCGAATCACCTTCACGCTTGAATTCTCTCCAAATTTTGCCAAAGTTTTCTTCAAAGCTCTTCAAACTTCTTCTCAAAATGTAATTTGAAAAATGAAGGATAGAAATAACCTTTTATCATTCGCACACCTAACCTTTTTGACGCAATAAATACTTTTTCCCTAACACATCTAGATACCCTGTTTCCATATACTATAAAAGATAACTATTATGCAGACCTTCAATTCTGCATAAATTTGTTCAATAACATCTATAGATCATCAATACAATCGTTGAACTCATCCATATCCTAATGTTTATTTCCTACAGGGGGTATAAAATATTTTCTTGACAATTCCCCCTAGGCCAAAGACCTTAACCTAATTCCTGGAGGAATTACCAAAAGATGATTCTAGTAATGGCTCATTTCCTACAACAAAGGGACTCTTCTTTACCCATTTCTTTTTCATCTGCTTCCTAATATGATCTGTAGTGACTTTCCCTTTTCCTTTTTCATCCTTCTACATGTTTCTTCTCTGATTTACTGGACCTTTTCTACATAATCTAGCAATATGACCAGTTTTGTTGCAATTGTAGCACACCATATTTATTTGTCCAGACCAATTGTTCCATTGTCTTTCTCTTGATCTGCACTGGTTAGCAATATGGCCAAATCTATTGCATGTATAACATCTAACATTCCTATAAAAGTTATTCATCACATTTTTGCATTCATTTGACTTATGACCATACTTGTTACATTTAAAGCACTGACCGGAGAATGATGGACCATTTGAATTCATTCTACTTCTGCATTGAGCTACAATATGACCAAATTTATTGCAAACATAACAGATACCATTAAACCTTTGAGCATTAGGTTTTCTTACTAGATACCTTCTAGTGTTGTTCATCTGATTTCCTTTTTTGAACCTCCTTTGTCCAGATTTCCTTTTTCCTTGTCCATATCTAAAACTTTCTCCTTCTTCATATCCAAGACCTCACTTATCACCATCAGTCCTCCGAATTTTAATTAGTTCATCAAGCTTGGCTGAGCTAATCTTGAACTTCTCCTCAAATTCATTTGTTGTAGCAAGTTCATCTCTGAGATCAATAATGTGCTTTTCAAGCTCTTCCTCATTATGTTTGGATTTTTCTAACTCAAGTTCCAATTGAATGAATCCATCAGTAATTCAACTACATTCTTCAAATTTCTCTTTCAGGGATTGGGCAATATTTTCTTCATTTTTCTTTTTGTCTTCAATTTCCTTAGTCATCCTTGTGTGTGGGAGATGTTAGTATCAAAATGAGATAACAAAAACACACCAATGCAACATTAAACTAAAGAAAAGCTAAATAGAATTGAAATCAAAGAAATCAAACATAGCTTCTTCAGAATTGTTCCATTGTCCTCTATCTCCAGTGATTTGCTTGAAGTTTTTGCTCTCAGATTGTTTAAGAAAAGCTTCTCAAAATGGCAACCTGCAGAACGAGTATGCAAAGGGAGAGTACTTCTCTATCCTATATGCTGGTGGAGTGAAATGTTGATATATAGATATGCACAGGGGTTGTGGATTATGAATGCTTTTGAAACTATGATATGAGGATGATAGGCCATGATATGGATTGCTAATATGCTAAGCTATGCTATGCTATGATTATAGAATGCTATGGATGTTGGAAGGCTGATTGACTATAATTTTCTTGTATGAAAGCTTCTCTCTTTTCCAAAGACCCGGCAGTCCTTTTTATAGATTTTTACAGGCAAGAGCCTGGCTGGCAAAGATCAATGGCTGTGAGATTGTCTGGTAAATTTGAATGGTGATAGATGGAGAGGTTGAGAAGAAGATGGAAGATGTTGGGAGGTTGGAGAGAAGAATGGAGGTTTGTCTTCAACCCACGAGAACAACTTTGCTCAGAAACAGAGAAATTTATTAATTTTCTGTTTTGAAGTTATTTCACGGTTGTTGTAGATAATCCAAATTAAATAAATAAATAATTTAATTTTGTGTGTTATGTGGGTTTGAGGATTTGAAATATTTAATTTTAGGACCATAGAAGAATTAATTAAATATTTAGAATATTTAATTGTGAATGAAATTTGGAAGAATTAATTAAATATTTAGAATATTTAATTGTGAATGAAATTTTGAGAATAGAAGAATACTTAATCTTTATTTGAATAAAATATTCAAGCCAAGATTATATGATAATTAATATGAATAAATCATGATGTTTATTTAATTAATTAAGAAGTGGATAAGAAAAGTGATTAAATAAACTTATTTATTTAATCGAAATGAAAGAATGAACAATATAAATAAATTATTTAGATTTATTTATACGCAGATTGAATTCAAAGATTTAATTAAATATTAAAAATATTTAATTAATTACCAGACTATTGAGATGTGACCATTTTTAGGTGTATACATTTTGCCCCTCTTTGAAGTGATGTGTTTTCAAGCATTAGTTCAAAGAATTTTGAAATTTTCCCAAGATGTTGATTGTTGAATGTTTGATAGATATATGCCCCCTCAGACGATGAATCGATAAGATTTTGATTTTTGTGAATTTTTTTTGCATTTTGTTGGAATTTTTCTATTTTTATGATTTTTAAGATGTCGATTCATCGTTCAAAAATGGTGATGTGAAGAAATTGACGTGAAAAGATGTGAGATGAAAAATTGATGACCTAAATTTCCCCTGTAATGATAGAATGTGATAAAATGCCCCAATTTTGCTTTTTAAATAGGTTTAAAAATGTCATTTTCCATGTCATTTTCCCATTTTAACCTAGTAAAAATTGAAATTTTTGAGCTCTGGAGTGAGAAAGATGGCACTTCCTACCCACCAGCACCATTTCAAGCGCATCTGACGGCATCAGCGACCGGCGCACTATGGACCCGCGGTATGTACCCCCTTAAACTTTTGTTATTTGAAAATTTTTCATTTAGGGCACGTTTTCCAACATTTATGGACCTTCATGCATTCTTTTAGCGCCCTTTAGTATTTTTGCAGCACCCTTTATGTTTTCTGTAGTTCCCTTCATTTTGTAGCACCCATTAAGTGTTTTGTAGCACCCATGAGGATTTTTGTAGCACCCTTCATTTCTCAGCGCCCATTATGATTTGTGTAGCGCCCATAAGAATTTTTGTAGCGCCCTTGATTTGATGTTGTTTTGTGTGATTAATTTGTTCCCAAGGTTGTTGGAAAACAAATAATAGCTGATAAATTTTCTTTTAAAGTTGTTAAAAACAAATAGTTGTTGATAGGTTTGCTTCTAAGGTTGTTAAAAACAAACAGAATTTTGATAAATTTTCTTTCATGATGATGAAAAACAAATAGTTTGATAATTTTGCTTCTAAAGTTGTTAAAAACAAACAGGATTTTGATAAATTTGCTTTCCATGATGATGAAAAACAAATAGGTTGATAAGTTTGCTTCTAAAGTTGTTAAAAACAAACAGGATTTTGATAAATTTGCTTTCCATGATGATGAAAAACAAATAGTTTGATATTCAGATTTGATTGATTTGTCTTGATGATTCTTTCTATTCAACAGGAGAGATTGAGTGTTTTGCAGTTACGGGAGAAATTCCCGAAGACATGGAGATTGATTCCGCAGCTAGTACAGGTGGATAGAGATGTGATCGAGGCATGCAGACTGACCTCATTACTTGAGATACCTGAGGTGCATCTCAACAGAGCCTTATTGACAGCACTTGCAAAGAGGTGGCACAGCGACACAAACACCTTTCATTTTTCGACATGAGAGATTACCGTGAAACCAAATCTTGAAGATTCCAGTGATGGGTGAGATAGTGAGATTTGATGGCCGGGAGGCGGGAGGTACTGATGCTTTGAGATGGATATTCAGAGATGATCATATTGCAGGATATTATATCTCATGGGCGGAGATGACGGATTTGTATGGACCTTTACCCTCTGTACTTGCAGGCTTTATTGGAGGTGATATGTGCCCCGACCATAGGTCGAAGGGTTTTGCAGTCGGGTGGAGTCGTGTACTTGAGAGTATGGTGATGCAGGGTACACGATATGCTTGGGGATTGTGCATGCTTGCACATTTATATGATGAGCTACACCATGTTGTGTATGGTCGAGGCCAGAGTTTAGCTGGTGGTTGTTCACTTTTACAGATATGGGCATGGGAGCATTTTTCCGTTATGTGACCATTGACTCGAGGACGACGGCCTGTCGGTCGACCATACAGATTTAGATATATTGATGTCATTGCTCAGCCAAGGTTGGGAAAACTGGATCATTGGCAACATCTTTTGGATGATCTCGATACAGTATGCTAGCGGCCCTATGTAGATTGTGAGGCATGGCCAGAGGATGCTAGGGAGATGCCCTATGTCTTTACTGCCAGATATTTGATTGGTTGTACTCCTGGGATTATTGAGATGTTTCTTCTTGGTCGGGTGTGGCGACAGTATGGTCGGCCTTAGGGTATGCCACAGGGTTCTTCTATTTATGCACATCGACAATAGGAGCTTACAGTGTGGGGTTCGCGGATTTCATATGATGCAGCAGTGGCAGAGTTCACCAGTTTGGGAGTACAGATGTGGGAGTATAGAGCTAACATTCTTGATGGGGGGATGACTCCAGAGTATGGTCAGTATGTGTTGGAACATCCTGCGCCATGATTATTTGATCTTGATGAGCCTGCCGCTCCAGTTGTGGAGCAGAGACCACATATAGGGGGACATAGGAGACAACGAGAGGCAACTTCAGAGGGTGATGACTCTGAGGAGGATGATGATGATGAGTCAGATGGGGATGGAGATAGTAGTGATGAGGAGAGTGGAGGTGATAGTGGTGGAGGAGGTGGCAGAGGTGATGGTAGAGGTGGTGGCAGAGGTGGACCGCGGATGAGACATTCAGCTCCATCATCTACAGTAGATCCAGTGGTTCTGAGTCAGATAGCTACCTTGCAGAGTAGAGTGCAGAGCTTATAGGGTCAGTTAGCACAGGCACAGGCCTTGGTTACACAGCTACAGGGACAGTTGACTATAGTGACGGCTGAGAGAGATACAGCCAGACGATAGGGTGAGGAGGCCATGGCCTTAATTGATAGTCTACAAAGAGCAGCAACAGGTGGCATGATGAGAGAGCTGACCAGAGCCGCTCGGGAGGCAAAGTTCTATAGGATCAGATACCATGATGCAGTGCCACCTGAGCAGAGAGTGAGTTATACACAGTCTCGGTCTGCACATAGTCGCTCTCGGGGTACCAGCAGGGGTGTATCACAACCATTACCTCCAGGAGGATCATCAGGGGCAGGTGGAGCAGGTCCATCAAGGATAGGTGGAGCAGGTTCCAGACCAGCACCATTAAAGGATAGCACTTCGTAGTGCATTTTGCATGATGTCTTATTGATACTCTGTTGAGATGTTTGTATACACACTGATATGATCCCATTTTGGATGATGTTATTATTTGACATCTTTATACATTTTGACCTTCATTTTTGAGATATATGATATGCAACGATGATTCCTTATGCGATGAATGCTTCTATTTTCTATATGCATGATGTTTAATGTGATGGTTTCACGATGTTAATGCTCATGATGTGTATATATGCATGATTTTTAGATATGAAAATGAAAGTGCAATATTATGATATGATTGTGATCTATTGATGAATGAATATGAATGTGAAATGATGGATGGTATAATTTATGAATGCCCATGAATGTTTTGATTATGATGTATGCTTTGTTTTTTTATGAATGTCAAAATGTACTCAGTCATTTATTGGAAAGATATGAAACTTTGATACTTTGCCAGCTTTTGGGAAAAAACTTATGAAATGCAAAATGCAGAATGTAACTTGAATGTAATCTTATACTAACCATGCAGGGTATTTGTAAAATATTGCCATTTTGAGAGCTTATTTGTGCTTTTTGTGTCATCATAGAGCATTGAAATGTTGAAAGTTAATACAAGCATCAAAGGGTATGTTAGCACCAGTGATGACCTGAGTATTGCTTTCATGATTTTTGATATAGCAAGATAATACAAGCATCTAGGTATAATTGAACCGAGATGACCTGAGTATTGCTTGCATAAACAGACAAGAGTTAACCCGTTTCCCATGCAAATTCTGAAATTTCATCAATGATACTTAGTAGAGCATGTCTCACGACCAATTTGCATAGTACTAATGATTTACTCACAAACAACAGACAAAGAAAAACCATACTCCTTCCTTGCTTTTCTAGTTCAATACATCATTGAATTGCTCCAGAGATATGATAGAAAATCAACCAACAATTCAAATTTTTCCTAAAGTATTCCAAACATTATTCAGATTAAGATCATCCAACTTGGTTATCAACATTGATGTTTGTGTTTTGATTAACGTTGTTTTGACCATGTTGTTTGATTTCATTGGCATTGAGTGATTCGTTTTGGTGTTGAAGTTGATTTGATGCATCAAGGTATGTTGCATTTTTTCAATCCATCATTTGTCCGTTTGTGATGTTCTAAAAGCTCGTTGCCCCTCTCTTGTTTAGTCTGTGTTTTTGCCCCTAGTGTAAACACAATCTGATTGTTATGGATATGTACAAACTTCATCAAGCCATGATGAAACACGAGGATTCCCGTTGCATGATATGGATATGATAGATATGTACAAATGATAGATATGGATAGATGATGTCGTAAAGCGAATGGAAGACATAAGCTAATAGATAGAGGAGCCCATTTTGATCACAAGTAGCGCCTGTTTTCCAGGTTTTCACCACTTGTTTTTATTGCACTTTTTTTTAGATCATGTGAATTTCTTCAAGACCTTTTCTGATTTATTTTATTTTATTTTTTCAAGACTTTTTCTAATTTTTTTTATATTTTTTCATGACTTTTTTTGATTTTTTATATATTTTTTCAGGACTTTTTTTGATTTTTTATGTATTTTTTTAGGACTTTTTTGATTTTTTTGTATTTTATTAGGACTTTTTATGATTTTTTATGATTCAACATAGAACTTCTTCAAATGAATGCTATTGATCGGTTCTTCAAACAGGTCCCCTTCTGACGTAGATAACTGATATGCTCCAGAACTATATGCTGCAATGATGACAAATGGACCAAGCCAATTTGGTTCAAATTTTCCTTTCTTTTATCTGTCTTGCTGATTGCGTGGATTTTCTTTCAAGACTAAGTCACCTACTTGAAATGTCTGTGGTTTAACTCTATGATTGTAGCTACAGGACATAACTTGTTGATAACCCTTCAAATGACCAGTTGCATGTTGATGTCTTTCATCTAATAGTTCTAGCTCTTGCAGATGAGATACTCGGTATTCTTCATCATTTATCAATCCTTTCAATGAGACCCTAAGCAAAGGTATTTCAACCTCTAATGGTAAGATCGCTTCTGCTCCATATACCAAGGCATATGGTGTAGCTCCTGTTGGTGTGTGAATGCTTGTTATGTATGCCCACAAAGCTAGATTTAACTGGACATGCCAATCACGACTGACATCATTTACCGTCTTCTTCAAGATCTTCAAGATTGTTTTGTTTGAAGCTTCTGCTTGACCATTTCCTTGTGGATAGTAAGGTGTAGAGAACCTGTGTTGGATGTGAAATCTTTCACAAAGTTCATCAACATCCTGATTCTTGAAAGGCCTCCCATTATCAGTGATGATAGAATTAGGAATTCCATATCGGTAGATGATGTAATTCAAGATAAATGAAGAGATTTGTTTACCGGTCACAGTTGTCAAAGGAACAGCTTCGATCCATTTTGTAAAATACTTTGTAGCCGTGATGATGAATTTATTCCCATTTGATGATGAAGGATGAATTTTTCCAACAAGATCTAGTCCCCACTGAGAAAAAGGCCATGTTGGAGTGAAAGGCTATAGTTCCTGTGCAGGTGCATGAATAAGATTCCCATGGATCTGGCATTTAGAACACTTCTTGACAAAAGTAAAAGATTCTCTCTCCATGGTAGGCCAATAATATCCCATTCTAACAAGTTTCTTGGCTAAGGTTAAACCACTTGAATGAGTTCCACAAATACCACCATGAACCTCTTGTAAGGCTTGTTTAGATTCGTCACGTTCAAGACATCGAAGGAGCGTACCATTAAGACCACGTCGGTAAAGGATATCGGCGATCAAGGTATAATGGGATGATTGGCGTATGAAATTCCTTTTTTGGTTTCGAGATAAGTCTAGAGGTAAGATGTTATCTTTCAGATAGGTATAAATCTTTCCATATAAAGGTGAATCAAAACCGGTTAAATGGCATATGACTTGGGTCTCAGGATTATCATAGGCGGGAGAAAACAATTGTTCCACCAAGAATTCGTACCATTTTTTATTTTCTGATAATTGTAACAAGGAAGCAATTGTAGCCATTGCATCTGCAGCTTTATTATCAATCCTTGGGATTTGTGAAAACTTGATTGCCACAAAATACTTTTTAAAATTGTCCACCATGTTCTTGTAAGGTAGCAGCTTATCATCTTTAGTCTGATAATCATCATTGATTTGATTAATGACAAGTTGTGAATCATCGTAAACTTGCAGCTCTGTAATCCGCCATTCCAATGCTATCTTCATTCTTGTGAGCAATGCTTCATATTCAGCTATGTTATTTGTGTAGGGAAACATCAACCGATATGATTTTGGGATGGTATGTCCTTCAGGTGTAACAAAAAGAATCCCTGCCCCCGAGCCATGTTGCGTGTAAGATCCATCAAAGTACAATGTCCATGATTTCTTATTTGTTGTCGTGAAGACGTTTGCATCAGGAAATTCAATGTGCATTGGGTTTTCTTCTTGTAAAGGTGCTTCGGCCAACTGATCTGCGATGACCTGTCCTTTTATAGCTCTCCGATCTACATAGTGAATGTCAAACTCACTTAAGATCATCAGCCATTTTGCAAGTCCTCCTGTTAAGGTAGCTTTGCTTAAGAGGTATTTTAGTGGATCAATTTTGGTTATTAGCTTAACTGTATGAGCCAACATATAGTGGTGCAACTTTTGAGAAGCAAACACTACTGCTAGGCAAGCTTTTTCAATGAAAGTGTAGTTTAGTTCACGACTTGTTAAAGTTCTGCTGATATAGTATATGGCCCTTTCTTTGCCTATAGAATCCTCTTGTGCTAGTAACGCTCCCAAAGATACTTTTGTTGCTGAAATATATAGTATGAGCAGCTTTCTTGGAACTGGCGGAATTAGGACTAGTGTATTCATGAGATATTGCTTGATCTGATTAAATGTTGCTTCACACTTTTCCTCCCATTTGAATGGGACATTTTTATGCAATAGACGTGTAAATGGTAAGCTTTTTTCTGCCAGTTGAGCTATAAACCTCCTGATGGATTGTAGTCATCCTTGCAGTGATCAGAGCTGACTAATATTTTGTGGTGGTGGCATGTCCATTATAGCTTGTACTTTTCCTAGATCAACCTCTATGCCCTTTTTTGAAACAATGTATCCCAGGAGTTTTCCAAATTTAACGTCGAAGACACATTTCTTTGAATTGAGTCGAACATTGAACTTCTCCATTCTGTTAAAGATCTTTGACAAAATTTCTAGATGTCCTTCTCTTGTGTTAGATTTGGCAAGGAGATCATCAACGTAATCTTCCATGAAGGTGTGCATCATGTCATGGAAAACGGTTGTCATTGCTCTTTGATAAGTTGCTCCTACATTTTTAAGCCCAAATGGCATGACATTCCAACAATAGGTACCCCAAGGGCACGTGAATGTTGTTTTATCTTGATCCTCTGGTGCAATCTTTATCTGGTTGTATCCTGAAAATCCATCCATTAATGAATACATTGCATGGCCAGCAGTTAAATCAACAATCATATCTATGTTTGGCAAAGGGAAGTCATCTTTGGGACATGCTTTGTTCAAATCTCTAAAATCTATACAAATTCTAATCCTTCCATCCGGCTTTGAAACAGGTACAATATTGGAAATCCATTATGCATAGTCAATAGTCCGAATGAATCCAACATCTAAAAGCTTCTTTAACTCTTCTTTAACCAATAATGCAACATGTGGAATGAGTTTTTGCTTCACAGGTTTTTCCCTTGTGTTTATAGATAGATGATGCATTATCAGATTAGGATCTAACCCTGGCATATCGACATATGACCAAGCGAAGTTGATTTGATTCTCCTTCAAGAACTCTGTGAATTTTAGTACTTCTTCCCCTATTAATGACGCTGCAAGTTGCAAGATTTTTGGCTGCTCTTTTGTACCTATGTTAATTGATTCTGTTGGCTCAATCAAAATAGAAGATCTTTCTTGATAATGTTTGGGAAGAGTGTCAAGTTTCTCATCCTTTAGTGCCTCAAAAAGGTTTTCACCATCGGATTCGCTCTTTATTTTTCTCTTGTTGTGATCTACCACTGCCATTTTTCGATTTTCACCGATAGATCCATCTTTTATTTCATTTATTTTGCAGCTAAGAGACTTGACACCCTCCCTATCAAAATCTTGAGTATGAGATTCTTTGATGGAACACTTTTTTTCTTGATTAGATGAACAAATGAAATTTACAATATCCTCATCATCATGAAATGTAGGGATATGGATAGGTGCATCGTTGTCCCAATCAATAAGTTCTAGATAGACTAAAGGGATGGGATCATTAGGTTGGGTAAGGTCTTGAGTGGTCAAAGTCATGAAATAGTTGTCATTTTCATGATGGACAAGGTCTATGATGGTATTCTCCTGTCGATTATCAATCTCGTTAAAATCTGAATCATCCTCACTTGAGTCTTGATCGCTTTGTAAAACATAATCAAGTGGAGGCCTTGAGCCCTCCCCTTGTAAGAACATGGGTGTGAATTTTTGTATGACATCCACCCTTTTCTCTGTTAAGAATGTATCATCAGAGACATCATCCCATTTGTATTCATTGGAATTAGTGTCTGAACTGTTCTGTAATTGGAAAACTGATCCATAAAATTTTTGTAGAGTGATATCTTCATGGGATTTATCTGAAATTGATTCTCCTTCATGAGTTTGTTGTGCTTGTTGTGAAGTTGACTCTTCTGTATCCTTACCATATCCAAGTCCTATTTTATCTTTTGGATGTATTGAAATAGGTTGAATTGGCTCAATGATTCCTTCTTTTCTTTTTCCTATAGGACCATTTCCTTCATAGCCCATTCTTTGCATGATGGTATACCCTTTACCATATTGTTTGGTAGGTAACTTGATGTGCAAGAGAGATTCATCTTCATCTTTGTATAGCCAGCTTAGGATGTCCCTATCTTCGGCTTCTTCCTCGGTGGTGTTAGCTTTAATGAATTGTCCATCAAACTTTGTGATTGGCACAAAAGTTTGGGATGTACAGGCTGTTGCGATCTTTTAATTTGATAGGGTTGGCTAACCATATGACCTTGGAGAAGGAGGTAAGCTAGAAAGGGATAGCGAATATTTGCCTACTCCTTTATCTTTTAAATGTAGCTTGGTGTCAAGATTCTTTGTCAATTCTTGCAATTGGCCTTGTAGATTGGAAGAAGAGGCAGTAAGAGCCTCCCTATTATGGGGCACAAAAACATCTTGAGTTGCTTGGAGATTTGAACAAGTTTGGGTGCTATTGTAGTCAACTTGTATAGTTATTTCCTGTCCATCATACGGAAACTTGAGGCATTAATGGTACATTGATGGTACTACCTACATATCATGAATCCATGGATGACCCAAAAGTATGTTATAGGAAATATCACGATCTAGAACCTGCCAAAAGGTATTTTTCACAACAGGTCCCACTCTGATAGGTAGCATTATTAGTCCCTTAGAAGCTCTTTCTTCATCATCATATGCTTTGATAGTTATTTTCCTTCGTGGATCAATGGAATTTTCTGATATTCCTAAGGCATGTATTAGCTTTAAGGTACAAATATTTAAACCGGCTCCTCCATCTATCAAGACAGGTTTGATTCAGTGTTTATGGATCATGACATCAAGATAAAGCGATGAATTATGCAGATGTGTCATGGAGGCATCATCTTTTTCGAAGAATGAAAGACAAGTGGGGAAAGACAAATGTCCCACCATGGCTTGAAATTTGTCTACATCCAAATCAGTGTCGACGGTTGTGTTTACAAGAGCTTCTTCTAAAATATTCTTGTGTACGGAGGATATTTTGAGAAGTTCAAGGATGGAGATTTGAGCTGATGTTTTTCTCAGTTGATCAACTAGATTATAATGACTTGGAGGAGGAATAGCTGCCTTTGATGAACTTCCTTTTAAGACAACTTTTTCCTGTCCTCTCGTAGTCACATTAACCTATTGATATTCTTGTTTTTCCTTGATTTTGACAACATTAACCCGTTGATCATCTGCATAGATGTGGAGGATTATGTTATCTTCAACATTATTTATACTTTTCACTTTGGTATCTGATGTTTCCCCCTTTTGATAGTTTGGTAAAGGATCTTTGAATGCTTGATGATCATCGTTGGTATGATGTCCTTCAATTGTGATAGTGCCATTGTCAATTAAATCTTGTACTAGATTTCGCAAGGCTTGACAATTATTTGTTCTATGACCTTTACATTGATGATAATTGTAATAATACGAGTCATTCCATGATGGTGGTTTGACTCGTGGCTCATAATATCTTTGTGGTGGTAAGGTGATAACCTTACTATCGAGAAGCTCCTTGAGAGAAGACTCAAGAGATTGACCCAAAGTGGTAAAATTCCTTCGATTTGAAAAGAATGAAGGTCTTGGTAGATTTGATGTTTGGGTATTGCTAAGATTGTTATTGAAATTACCACGATTATCCTTGTTGTTTTGATTGGTCCTGCTTTCTTGATTGGAGTTTTGTCCTTGTTGATTGTTGTTTCCTTGTTGGTTGGTATTTCTTTGTTGGTTGTTTCATGGAGAACTTGATAGGTTGAAGATAGATGGTCTTGTTCATAGATTGTTTGCATCCACTATACCATCATTGACGACATTTTTATTTCTGTTCCAAAACCTTGTTTTATCATTGTTGTTATGGTTGGATGAACTTGGATTATCAAGTTTTATTACTCCTCTTTTGACCAAGGCCCCTTCAATGGTGATTGCATTTTCAATCAATTTTTCAAAGTTATGAGGACAATGAAGATTAAGCCTGTAGCTTAATTCTTGATCTAGGCTATTGATGAAGATATCCATCTTTTCCTTTTCAGGAATAGGGCAGGAATATCGTGCAAACAATCTTCTCCATCTTTGCAAAAACGTAGTGAAAGATTCCCCTACTTTTTATTTCACTTTACAAAGATCAAGCATGGTTATCTGGTGTTGGATGTTGTAGGCGTATTGTGATATAAACTGATTTATTAACTCCTCAAAGGTTTTGATGGGGGGAGTGATCTTGGAAAGCCATTCCATGGATTGTCCACCCAGTGGAAACAATCGCATTAAGTAGGTATCTTCATAAGCGAATTCTAGACTCATATTTCAGAAATCCCTCACATGTTCAATGGGGTCAATTTTCCCATTGTACCTATCAAATTTAGGGATTTCGAAATGTTTTGGAAAAGGGATCATTTGAAGACTCCTATCAAATGGATAAGGAGATATGTCATCCAAAACATACTTCTTTGTTACACCCCCTTGCATTTCCTTTATTTTCCCTTGTAATTCTTTTATATGTTGAGTAAGGGCACTAAAATCATTAGGAGGAGTTTCAGGATTCTCTTTAATCCCTTCTATATCAAAATCGGAAGGTAATTTAGCTCCTTGATTAGCTAATGAGAGGAAATATCTTTCTTTGTTTCGTTCTAAAATCCTTTCCATAAAAGTATGGAATTGGGGATCATGCTCTGCTTCTTGAAGTTTTTCTTTTGTTATCTCTTCAATATGAAATGGATTCTCTTCCTTCTCACTATTATCACCCATTTTGCTTGTGGTACTTTCTCTTTCGTCTTTTTCTATGTGCTTTCGAGATCTCATGACAACAGGCATAAGCTTTGCCCCAAACTCTAATAGCTTTTGATCAAAAGAATGAAATAGTGCAACTTTTGATGGTTATGAAAGTCAAGATAGAATGAAGATTCTATGACTTAAACGATTTCTAGTCTTTAGCTTGTGTTTTCCCTCATTGAAAGGATGAAAATCCTGTTGGCGGGAATTTAAGCAAAAGATCAAGAAAAAATGATTTTGCACTTTATGAAGTTTGATCGTAGCTTTCTAAAAGGATGGATTTGTGAGAAATGCCTAGTGTGATTGAGTTCTCTATTGCAGAAATTGATTTGGACGAGTAGAATATACAATTGCAGGTTGGGGAATATAAGAAGAACGAATACACTGACTGTGATTGTGCCTTTGAGAAAGGGCTCTTCTTTGAAAGAAATCTTGTGAGTATAATGGTTCTACAGCGTAATCATCAGTGAAACCTCTAACACAATCATGATATCGATGGATAAAGGTTCTATGTTCAAGTAAGACCTTTCGACTTTGGTACAAGAATCATCTTTTCTTCAATAGTTTCTTGTAGCTAAGTGGTTTCTTTGGCTTTTTGATTCGTTTGAGAATGGATTTCTTAACAAAGGTTGTGGACTTCCAATCTCTTAACATGAGAGTAATCAATGTAATTGTGATTTTTGGATGATCTTTACTGAATTAATGTTTTGAAAACACATCAAGCAAGTTGTAGAATAGTTGTTTTTTAAGTCCTATACTAAACATCAAGTGTATGATCAAAATGTTTTTCAAAATTTGTTTTCACAGGTTTTACACATGACAGATAGTTCAAGCAGACTCACTCTTAGTACTCAGGTAGGTCACCATAATAATCAACAACCCACATCTTAGAACTGCGTTGACTCACACAGTCGTGTCACCCCCGAAGGGGCGCCCGTGTTTTTGTCTTTTCCAGGTGCGTACTCAGAGTGACGGAAGTGGATACCGGATCCCCTGAGCAAACGGTCCTTGGCAGTTATATGGTGAGTATCTTGGGGGTATATTCTTCCCTCCCCTGCACTGTGATTATTATGATGTTCGGAAACTGACTTCGACTGGATACTACACTAAGTTCGTAGTAAGGGTTTCCGTTCGGTGCGGCAAATGATATACTCCCTCGAGAGACCTCCCAACCTTTAGAACAAAGGCTTTAGGGATGGTTATCTTGCACACTACCATCGAATGGGATTTTCATCAACCATTTGCATTTGATTAAAGTGGGTTGGAAAACTTGGCTTTTGTTGTTCCCACTTAGGTCGTTCCCGTAGGGTGAGTACTTTTTCCCACTACGGCAGGCCTTCTAAAAGGTTTTAACAAAGCTTAAAATTGCATGAAATAGAATAGATGAGTCTGGCATTTTGATCACCCAGTTAAGGGGAGAGCATAGGCCTATCACCGTTTAATCATAGCAAGCAAGAGTTCAATTTTAAGCCCAAATAAATAGTTTTTTATGCTAGGTGAAGATATTGCTTCACAAAGACATGGAGTTCTTTTTAGTCCAAAATAGAAAATGAAGTGACTATCCTAGGATTGATTCATTCTTTTAAAGCTCTTACTGGTCGCGGTCACGTCGGATCCAGTCAAATTTTACTTAAGTCACAGATTACAGTTGCAGATTTATAAATTCTATGCTAAGAAAAAGAAATGTGCTAAAACAGACGTCAAGAGCGCTAATACAGAAATGCTCTATGAAAATAGTAAAGAGAGCTACATAATCAGTAAAGAGCGCTGTAGGATCATTAAAGGGCGATATAGGATCATTAATGGGCATTGCAGGATCAGTAAAGAGCGCTGCAGGATCAGTAAAGGGCGCTACAGATTAGTAATGGGCGCTGCAGGATCAGTAAAGAGCGTTGTAGGATAAGTAATGGGTGCTGCAAGATCAGTAAAGAGTGTTATAGGATAAGTAAAGAGCGTTGTAGGATCAATAAATGGCACTATAACAGAGTTAAAGAGTGCTAAACTGGGTGTGAACTGTGCTGAAGCGTGTTTAATGCGCTAATACGCTCTTCCAGCCGTAACCTGTCAGAAAAATCTGTGAAAAGATGTTAAAATTGGGGCAAGAGCCCCACGGTGGGCGCCAAAAATGTGTGTGGGAAATGTTAGTATCAAAATGAGATAACAAAAACACACCAATGCAACATTAAACTAAAGAAAAGCTAAATAGAATTGAAATCAAAGAAATCAAAAAGAGCTTCTTCAAAATCGTTCCATTGTCCTCTATCTCCAGTGATTTGCTTGAAGCTGTTGCTCTCAGATTGTGTAAGCAAAGCTTCTCAGAATGGCAACCTGCAGAATGAGTATGCAAAGGGAGAGTACTTCTCTATCCTATATGCTGGTGGAGTGAAATGTTGATACACGGATATGCACAGGGGCTGTAGATTATGCATAGGGGTTGTGGATTATGAATGCTTTTGAAACTATGATATGAGGATGATAGGCCATGATATGGATTG
The DNA here is from genome assembly GCA_007258455.2 of Sequoia sempervirens. Lineage (NCBI taxonomy): Eukaryota > Viridiplantae > Streptophyta > Pinopsida > Cupressales > Cupressaceae > Sequoia > Sequoia sempervirens. The sequence continues at coordinate 924,547,252 of VDFB02281492.1, forward strand.
CTAATATGCTAAGCTATGCTATGCTATGATTCTAGAATGCTATGGATGCTGGAAGGTTGATTGACTATAATTTTCTTGTATGAAAGCTTCTCTCTTTTTCAAAGACCCGGCAGTCCTTTTTATAGATTTTTACAGGCAAGAGCCTGGCTGGCAAAGATCAATGGCTATAAGATTGTCTGGTAAATTTGAATGGTGAGAGATGGAGAGGTTGAGAGGAAGATGGAAGATGTTGGGAGGTTGGAGAGAAGAATGGAGGTTTTTCTTCAACCCACGAGAACAACTTTGCTCAAAAACAGAGAAATTTATTAATTTTATGTTTTGAAGTTATTTCACGGTTGTTGTAGATAATCCAATTTTGTGTGTTATGTGGGTTTGAGGATTTGAAATATTTGATTTTAGGACCATAGAAGAATTAATTAAATATTTAGAATATTTAATTGCAAATAGACTTTAGAAGAATTAATTAAATATTTAGAATATTTAATTGTGAATGAAATTTGGAAGAATTAATTAAATATTTAGAATATTTAATTGTGAATGAAATTTTGAGAATAGAAGAATACTTAATCTTTATTTGAATAAAATATTCAAGCCAAGATTATATGATAATTAATATAAATAAATCATGATGTTTATTTAATTAATTAAGAAGTGGATAAGAAAAGTGATTAAATAAACTTATTTATTTAATCGAAATGAAAGAATGAACAATATAAATAAATTATTTAGATTTATTTATATGCAGATTGAATTCAAAGATTTAATTAAATATTAAAAATATTTAATTAATTACCAGACTATTGAGATGTGACCATTTTTAGGTGTATACAATCCTCATCATAATAGATTCCATCTCATGCTTTTGAACTGCATTATCCCTGGCAAGTTTTTCACATTCTTCTATCTTTTCCTTTAGGGTTTGACTCAGTTGTTCATCTACAATGTGTTTACTATCTTCCTGCTTGATTTTATCACAGATTTCCCTTCTCTTCTCTCCGGACTTATTGATTTTTTCTTTCAATGACTCAATGAATCTCTTAGCATTCATGAGATTTGCTTGTAATTCTCAGACTTCAGATTTTTCCTGATCAAGATCATCTAGGGCCACCATAAGTTGTTTTTGAAGACTGCTTGAATCCATTGAAACACTTTCTGAGATCTTCCCCAAGCTTTTAAGCTTCTTCTGAGGAACTGAGCTTTGATACCAATTGTTGGAATCAAGCAACACTAAGAGGGGGGTTGAATCAGTGTTGTGCAATTTTTAACTTTATTAATCTAATCATTAAAGTGTTGATAACATTCAACCAAAATAAAAATGTATGCACATAAGAAAAATAACCACAACACCATAACACAGGGATTTTTATGTGGAAACCCTGTTAGGGGAAAAACCATGGTGGCGGTTAATCCATAATATTATTCTAAGTATACTCAAAAGAAAAGATTACAAGATGAGAATGCACTTGCATTCAGGCACACTGCCTAGAGCTCGTTGCTCAAAAATTGAAAGGATTACTGCCTTACAAAAGTTTGGAATGCTGCTTCCAAAGAGTTTAAACTGATAAAGTAGCATCTACCAATGCCTGATTATAGTTCTGATTAGGCTCAACAATCGAATTCAGGACCTTCTGACTGATTCTACTCTTCTTCTTTGTTCTACTTCAATTTGCATCAAAAATCCTTAATGCACAAGTGAAACTATGCATGATCACTCTACTGACCTTCTGACATTCACAACATACATCAACTCACATCGAACACACACCAAAATGATATAATCGATCACTTATATATATCCACCACCAAGTATTCAATTGCTACATGTCAACTTCAACAAAATAAGAAAATATTCACAAACAGACGGCTCAAATCATCCATAATATTCAATGCGTATCCACAAGATTCGGCCACAACATAGTGAGGACCCAAACCAAAATGTTCAAGCACAAAAATACTTAAACAATAACTCCTCAAATATCCGTGACACACCATATTCACCAAGTCGGCCTCCAAATACTGATGAACGGAAAATTAGTTCACTGGACCTTCTAACTTCCACCCAAATTGATACGAGGCACCAAGATTTACAGATAACACATATTATCCATCAAACAATACTCCCTGAGATCCACAACATAAAATAATAATAGAAAATCTGTATAAGAATCGAAGAACACGAAGTTACCGGATGCTCTATTCTAACTAAACAAATAACTATTGATCTTCAATCTATCTGTCGGTATGAGCAAATTGCAATGAGCGGATCGACTAGCTGAAGAGGGCTTCCATCAATGACAACACCAGAAAACATGTGCAGTGTCTCTTGCCAACAATGGTAGCACCTAAGATGTCATGCCTTATTATAGCCATTGCACTATGAAGCATTATCACACCACTTTTTCTATAGGTAGAATTTCCTAACCCTACTCTCTCTCACACATTATCATAGACATTAGATTTATCTTGCAATTGTGATTATATGTACTTACGTGATAGAAGATATTCATTGCATATATTTTATCTATTTTGTAGTTTCTTATTGAGCACACATGCAAAGGTGAAGGAACACACAAAGATATACAACTAGTTCCATCACTTTTCATGGACCCCAAATACCATTTTATGTCTAAATATTTAATTTGCATGCATGTTTATGAGCTCTCATATACTTTGATATATATGATAATTTTAGGATTCACATGCACCTCAAAGTGGGGACAACATATGATGGTGAAATTTTTATACACATTGTAATTTCCATTTAGTTATGCACCTAATTTGAGATGATGTCTTTGTTGCAAGAATGGAAAGATTGAAGGTGTTGTCACTGATGTCAACTGGTCAACTAGTTATCAACTGGTTGTTGTTGGTTGTATATATCGAGGATATTGAGAAAATTGTAATGAAGATATGTTGAGTGGTTGCTCCAATTTTTGCTCTAAATTTTCTCCTATGTTTGTGTTGTTCAGATATGTTGATCATGGTTGTTGGAAAATGCTATATCCATATTTTTAGCTATTGATTAATTGTACAATGCAAGTTACATTCACTAGTTGTGAATTGTGGTTTTCTATGTTTCTGGTTGAGGTCCAGGAGAGATGTTGTTGGTCTGGATTTCTCTTTGATGAAGTCTTATGACTTGCAGTTCTAGAGTTGAGTTTCCTTGATTGTGTTGATAATTTTGGCATTTGGAAGGTTTGTGTGTAATGGTTCTATGTGTTTTACACTGGTTTGGTCGATCTTGTGTGGAATACTACCTTTCGAAGTTGATGAAGTGTGTTGGATCTATTTGGGTCCCTATGAAGCATGTATTTGGGTCACCCTCATTCTAATTCCACCCTAGAATGTTTTGGCACCAACCTAATTTGAATTTGAATTTGGATGGCCGACTTTGAATATGTTTCAAAGTTGAAGATAGTATAAATACAGGATGAGTTAGTGGTGAAAAATATAAAAGAGCGAAGAAGAGAAATAAGTGAAAATAAAAAGAGTGGATAGATGTGACATTGATGCTATCAAGTGAGTGTGTGTGATGCAAGTGTGGTAGATTAGTGTGAAGCCTAAATGCTAAGTTTCTGGATGCAATGAGTAGAAGGTGAACTCTATCATTCATGCATGTCTATAGGTGATTGTGGTGGAATCCTTTGTTGCATTGAGATTGTATTTTCTCTGTAACAAGTCTTCTTTGTATTCTTTGTATCTCTATGGTAGTGAGCCCTCTAGGTTGATAGCCATGTTGGACAGTGAGTCATTGTTTTGGCAGTGAGCCTTGTTTCTCAGGAAGTGAGCCTCTTGTAATCATTTTTGATATTCTCTATAGTGTGAGTTAATCCTCACCATGGTTTTTCCATTATTGGGTTTTCCACATAAATCTGGTGTTATTGTGTTTATGTGTTGGATTTAAGTTTCTGCATTAGCATTTGATAATTAATCATTTAAGCAGTGTTAAGAATTAGTTTTGGTGATTGAATTAAAAGATTAAATCTGTGACAATTGATTCACCCCCCTCTCAGTTGTCCTAATCAACAGTCTTGGTTATGATAATTTCGAAGGGAGGTTGATGGTGTGGGTGTTGCGAGGGGTTGAAGGGTGGATGGGTGGGTGTGCAGGCCTGTGCTGCTAAGTGCAGTTGTGGGCTACCTCCTTGGTTGTGCTAGAGTGTGGGTTGGGTGGGGTGAAGTGGCATTGTGTATCTTTGTGCAAGATGCCTTTATTTGATGTTGTGTGTCATGTTTTTTCTTTGGAATTATTTGCATGAACACTAGATGGAGGTTGTTGGGTTTTAGCACCCAATTTGGGATAGTTCCTTTGCAAATACCCATATTCATGACAAGTGTGATAGCAAAAAGGAAGGGCTTCATTATCCACTCATTGAATCCAACACATGCTTCCTAACCTAATTCCAAGAGACTCTAGTAAAGGGTTATTTAAATTAATTTCCACACACAAACAAGCAAAAGAGGTTACCCTTCGATCAAGTGTTTGGTGGGAGGGGCCCAAGGGCTTCCCCGAAACAACTACAATAGAGTGCAATATGTCCTTGCACCAAAAATCTATTGGAAGTTGAGGTAGATGGACCATATAGGGATCCTTAACGAAAGCTCTTCCATCGAATCAAAGCCTAGATACCATGGTTTTATGAAAAGTACCACATGATTGTGGAAATATGAGCCCCCTTTGAAAACCATGTAATGATCTGCAATCTGAGAGAAGACCACAAAGAAAAAACCATTAGTAGCTAGAATGATCTCAAAGTTTCCTTCTAGATTCTAGTTCTTACGGACCCAAGACTTTAGAAATGACAAGGAAATACAAACCCTCATAAATTTCAATATTAGCACATGCTCAGATAAATACAACACATTCTCTGCCCCTACATCTTGGTTGATCACCACCATTGAGCGATCCTTACTTCTTTCCAAACACCCATTGGGTTTTGGTCATTCTCCTTGGAATTGATTGTTCTTCGACTCCTCTACTACATGCAAGAGGAAATTTATAGCATCCTCATGTAAAAATGATGAAGTGTCACCACCAACCATAGTTTCTTTAAAAGATAACAAACGAGGGTCCTCTAGACCCGCTACATGGGCCATGCAACCTACATAGCCAAGTTCCCACAAAAAACCACACAAAAGAAGAAACAAAATGAGGAGCCTAATTTAAATGGGTTTGTTCTTGTGAAATCTCAATCAAAAGAAAAGATGCCAAATTGAATAAACAAAGATATGCTTGAAGAGACCTTTGGTAATAGATTTGATGTTCTTGAAAATTTTGAAGAGTTGGATTCAATGGAACATTATTATAGCTTTGGGACTCAAGTATTTCAAGGAATAGATAGTTTTTATCAATACCCTTGGAGCCCTACTCCAAAAGCTGACATGCATGAAGCCTCAAAGGATATAGATGTTCCTTCTTTGCCACCTATTGAGTTGAGGGCTATCGGCAAGAAAATGTGGGGGTTCCAATGGATGGTTTGGTCTCTAATCCCTTGGAGGAGATTCCTCATGAGCACATAGGTACTAATGGGATAAATGATTTGGAGATTGATTTTGGGCTCAAGGATAACGGTAAGAAAAATGGGCCACTCCTTGGAATCTACTAGAAGAGCATAAAGAAAGTGACTAGTGATAAAATGGATAAAGTAGGAAGGAAAAATGACTTGGAGAAGATGAAGATTATGGGAGAGTCTTTGGTGAAATCTGGTGTTGTTAAGACATTGGAATCCCATTTTTCCTCCTCTCATAAATGATCGTGATATCCTAGAATGCTAGGGGTTTGAGTAGCATCCCTATACAAAAGGTTACTTGTGATTTAGTTCGTGATCACAAACTGGGCATTCTTTTCATTTAGGAAACCAAGCTTCATATTGAGGATATTATGAAGATTGCATCCAAAATTTGGAAGGGTTATTGCCAATGTATTGGTTCTTAAGGTTTTGCAAGCAGTGTTGCATGCATATGGGACCCCTACAGGATCTCGCCACTCTAGTGGGTGACTGGTAGGAATTCTCTTTCTCTATTGGCATCTTGTTTTGATTTGAGTGGTGATTTTTTTCACCAATGTGTATGTGCCCAATGATTTTTCAAGTAAGACTTTGCTCTGGTCTTATATCAGATTTATTTGTTCTCGTGCTCCTTCTTGTCCTTGGCTTTTCACAGGAGACTTTAACTCTATATGCAACTTGGGGGAAAATTGGGGGAGTTAGCCATTTGGGGCCTGCTTACTCCTTGCTACAAGACAATATCAGGTTTCTTAATTTAGTGGATGTTAAACCCATTAAAGGGAATTTTACCTGGAATAATCAAAGATGTGGGGAGGGATCTATTTTTGAAAGGCTGGAAAAAAATTCTTGTTTCTGATGAATGGTTTGGCAATAACTGGACTTCTTCATCTAAAATATTAGGGTGGAGAGAGTCAAATCATTGGTTGATTAATTTCTCCTCCTCTTAGTTCTCCTTGGCTACACAACCCCCTTTAAATTTTAACTAATGTGGCTCATAAATCATAGATTGTGTCAACTTATGGAGCAATGGTGGTCTGAAGGGAGGCCTACTTTTAGCACTGCTATGTTCTTATTTTTCAAGAGGCTTCAATTTATCAAATTCAAGCTTAAGAAATGGAATAAAATGATTTTTGGTAACCTCTTTCATAAGCGGAAATGGATTCAAGATCATCTAGATAGTATCACATTCAAAATCAAGGAACAGGAGATAATAGTGGGGTTTCTTTAGGAAGAAACCAAATGCTCAAAGGATCTTGTTGAATGGGAGCTACAAGAGGATATTTTTTGGAAATAGAAATCTTGGATTGATTGGCTTCAAGAAGGAGACATGAATACAATTTTTTTTCATTATTTGGTAAGGGCACATAGAGGTGGGAATATTATTTCCTCTCTCGTGTCAGCTCAAGGGGAACAATTAAAGTTGCATCAAGATATTATAGAGGAGGTGGTAAGGTTTTATTCTTCTCTCTTCTCAGATAATGGTCCTCTTGTCTTGGAGGAGGAGAACTTGGTTTCGGCCTGCATCCCCCATTTTCTCTCAATGGAGATGAATAACTCTCTGTTGGCACCCATCTCTTTAGAGGAACTTGAAGATATAGTCTTTCAGATGAAGAAAGGTAAGGCCCCTGGCCCTTGTGGTTTTCCAATTAAGTTTTTTTAGGAATTTTGGGATACCATCAAAGTGGATTTGTTGGAGGTGGTTTATGAGTCTTATACAAACAAGAAGATGCACAAGGCTATTAATTCCACCTTTCTTGCTTTAATACCTAAGAAATAATGTGTCAACTCCTTAGAATCTTTTTGGCATATTGCGGTGTGCAATGTGACTTGCAAGATTATCACCAAGTTGATTGTTGAAAGATTGAAGAGGTGTTTAGGCCCTTTGATTTCTCTAGAATATGTACATTTTGTTAAGAGTAGGTAGATTGTGGATGGTATAGTGGTGGTGGTTGAAGCTATTCATTCCATGTCCTCTTCCAAATAAAAATCCATGTTCATTAAATTGGATATGTATAAAGCCTATGATAGAGTTAGGTGCTCCTTTCTTCAGCATTTTCTTTTGGCTTTTGGCTTCCACTTAGAGTGGATCTCTTGGGTTATGAGTTTTGTAACCTTTTCTTCCTTCTCTGATCTTGTTAATGAATCCCCCTGACCTAAATTTTCTATAGGTTGGGGACTCATGCAAGGGGGTCCTCTTTCCCCTTATCTATTTTTTCTAATGGCTGAAGATCTTAGGAGGTTGTTGAAATAGCATAGGGATATGGGCTCCATTCATGGATGGAGTTGGGTCTATGGTTTGGAAGCATAGACTCATCTCTAGTTTTTTTATGATAAGACTCTCATGGATATTTCTAGAATTGAGGAGGTAGTTAACTTCAGGAAGGTTATGGATATCTATCTGGCTATGTCTAGCCAACAGATCAAGGAGAGAAATTCTCAGATCCTTTTCTTCAATACTCCTACTTTGATCCAAAATAGGATTGCCAACATTCTTCACTTTCATATTGGAAAACTTCCTATGGAGTATCTAGGGATCCCACTCTATGTTGGCACCTTGAAGAAGAATGATTGGCAGAAGATCTTGGATAAATTTTAGTCTAAGGTCAACCATTGGACCTTTATATGGCTATCTTTTGCTAGCAGGGTGACTCTTGTGTCTTTCATCCTCCAAGAACTCCCTGTGTACAAGTTCATGGTGTCATCTACTCCCAAGAGTGTACTCAAGGAGCTTGACTCCCTTACCAAAAAATATTTATGGGCAAAGAATCTTGACTTTTGGAAATGGATTTTGGTGAGTTGGGACCAAGTCTGTAGACCAAAGGAGAATGGTGGCCTTGGGATTAGGCGGTTGGAGCTAAATAGTCAATCTTTGGCTGCAAAATTATATTGCAGGTGGTGTAAATTTCTAGAGCAACCATGGGCTCATGTTCTGAATCACAAATACTTAGGAGGTGTGCCTAATGAGGATATTCCTCAAATGGAATTGTCTGGTAAAGGTTCTATGATTTGGAGCACTATTAAAAGGGGTTCAACCCTCATTAAGGAATTCCTTTTTTGGATCATTCAAAAAGGGGCGCAAGCTCTTTTTTGGATTGATTCTTGTGATGTTCACCCTCCAGTTTGTAAGGAAAGTTGTGTAGAAACACCTTCCTAATGCCAATTTTACAAGAGAGATACAGAAAGTTCATTTAATTTTCACAATTGCAATTCACTTAAGATGCACATTTGAGAATATAGAATATACAATTAAAACATCACACAATATTGAACACCAAAGTTTACGTGGGAAAACCCTTATGGGAGAAAAACCCACACACCAAAGCAATGCTCACTTGTATTACAAAAAAAATGTTATTTACATACAAGTTTTAGAACTTGTTCTTCCAGGTATTAGTTTACATAGTCAATTCCAATTATGGTAGCATAACATTTCCCTAATCAACCTCTCGATCAATCTCATATACTGCTACAATTTTGTCCAATGCACTATGGCATTCACATACAATTTCAAATCGTTCTAGGAAGCCAATCATTACATCTCCCTACTGAACTAAACAATCATAACTGCCATTGTATTCTCTTGTCAGAATGTCGAAGAGACTAGGAATAGTCTCTCTTCGAATTTGAACACTCACTCTGACATGCATATCTACCAAGATGTTTAGTCACCAGAGTGTCGAAGAGACACGAGACCTTGTCTCTCCGAACACTCAATGTCACTTTGATACAAGTCTGTCACTTACCTCTCCACCCCATCAGGAATGTCGAGGGGATGGTTTAACACCTTCCACCAAAATAGAGAGGTCTCACCAATGTAGCTACTATCAACATTGAACATGTTCCCACCGAGTACTCTTTCCATCATGTCATTGCCATTTCGAAGGGACTGGCCTCAATGTCCCAGTGAAGTCTTCAACTCCCATAGATGTAGTGACTTAATTGTCCATCAGGACATCAGAGAGACACAATTTCATGTCCCAATGACATGGTATTGTCCCACGGATGAGAACCCCCAGCCTTTCATTGAGTTGTCGAGGTGACAACATTCAAAGTCCCACCAAAGTCACATGGTCTTACCGACGAAGACATATACAATAGCTCATCGGTATATCGAGTAGACATCCAAGAGGGTCTATTCAATGTTTAAGTGTCCCAACGACGGAGCTTTTTCCATCTATGCAAACTTAAACGTAGTAAGATTGAGACACATCAATGAAGATGAATCTTAAATTCCAGTAAGATTGAGTCACCTATTCCCAACATTCTCCCACTTGACGAAGAACTTACTAGCTCCTCCAAAGCTTAAAGTTATTGCAAATAATAGGCCCCAAGGCCCATCAAAATAGCACACCATTTGAATTTATCTATGGTCATAGGCTTTGTCAATGCATCAACAACATTTTCCAAAGTGTCAAGATTTTCCAGATTAACCTTTCCATCCTCAACCATATCATGAACAAAGTGGTACTGCACATAAATATGTTTCGTCCTGGCATGAAAAGGATTTTTCACCAAACAAATAGCACTTTGACTATCACAACAAATAAAAATTTTCCATGCATCAAAACCAATGTTAGAACACAAACGTCTAAGCCAAATAGCTTTCTTATAGGAATAATTTGTTGCCATGTACTCAACCTTGATAGTGGACAAAGCGACTACAACCTATCACTTGCTCATCCAGCTAATTGCACCACCATTTAATGTGAACACATATCCACTAGTGGATCTCCTACTGTCAATGTCCCCTGCCCAATCAAAATCCACATATCCATGAATGCTAACTAAAATCTAAGATCCAATAGAGTAACCATGATAGCACAAGGCATACTCAACAGTACCCTTCAAATATTTGAAAACTCTTTTCACAACATCCCAATGTGATCTTCCTGGATTTTCCATAAATAGAATAAGTACTCCCACTACTTGGGAAATGTCTAGCCTTGTACAAACCATGCATACATAAAACTACTAATTGCACTTGTATAAGGCACCCTAGTCATGCCATCCATCTCAGTAGGAGATTTTGGACAATCTTCAACAGATAGCTCCATTCCCTGTAACACTGCAACAACTAGCTACTTGCAATTTTTCATATTAAATCTCTCTAGGATAGAATTAAAATACTTGCTTTGGCTGAGCCAAATTTTTCTATTTCCTCTATCCCTTCTGATTTCCATCCCTAGAATGCACCTAGTTGCTCCTAAATCTTTCATTTCAAACTGTGCTGACAACTGAGATTTTAAATCAGAAATCATATCCTTACTATTCCCAATGAATAACATGTCATCCACATACTGGGAAACAATAAGAAGTCGACCATTTTCAGTCTTGAAATACACACAACGGTTAGACTTTGATCTCACAAATCCCAAAGAAAGCACATAACTATCAAACTTTTGGTACCATATTCTAAGTGACTGTTTTAAACCATACAGAGATTTCTTTAACTTACAAACTAGATTTTCCTTACCTTTTTTAACAAAGTGCTCTGGTTGGGACATGTAAATTTCTTCATTCAAGTCACCATGAAGAAACATTTTCTTCACATCCATCTGCTTGATCTCTAAGTCATACACTATTGCAAGTGACAATAGAAATCTGATTGATGTCAACTTCACCACAAGAGAAAATATTTCTACATAGTCAATTCCCTCCACCTGGGAATTCCCTTCACAACCAACCTTGCTTTATACTTCTCAACACTTCCATCTAGACTGATTTTCTTTTTAAATACCCATTTCCACCCAATACACTTTTGACCTTCAAGCAAAGGTACCGGATCCCAATTTTAATTCTTCTTCAATGATGCCATTTCTTCATTCATGGCTTCCAACCAAGAACCTGAATCAAACATATCCAATTCCTCCCTAACAATCCTAGGCTCATCAGTTTTATCAATCAAAGTATAGGCACAAATGGAATCTAACATAGAAAAAGCAAACCTTTCAATTTTTCGCTTCTCATGTGTAGACCTTCTCACAGGCTAAGGCTAAGGTTCTTCTTCATGAACAAATTTTTTAGAGCTTCTTGAGCTCTCCTCATTAACAGTTCCACCAGGAGTGCGTAGTTCCCCCTTCTCTAGAGTAAGTGGAATTTCAACTACCTCCTTGTTCTCTACTTCTTTCACCTCTGACTGTAGATCAACTGTAGAAGGTTTCAACTCACGAAAGATTACACTTCTGTTGTACACCACCTTCTCAGTAACTGGATTCCAAATCTTGTACCCTTTCACACCAATCCCATAACCAATGAAGATGCATTTTACTACATTGTTCTCCAATTTAGATCTTTTCTCATTCAGCACATATGCATATGCCTCACAGCCAAAGACTCTAATGTGTCTCGAAGAGGGATTTCTACCAAACCACACTTCCATAGGTGTTTTATCAACGATCATCAAAGTGGGATATCTATTAATTAAATAACATGTCATAGTTGTAGCCTCAACCCATAACTTTTGTTCCAAACTAGCATTGCTCAACATACTTCTCGCCCTTTCCATCAACATTCTATTCATTCTTTCAACAACTCCATTTTTCTATGGAGTGTAAGGAGTATTCCTGTCTTTTAATTCCATGGTCTTTGCAATACTTATCGAACTCTGCTGAACAAAATTCACCTCCATTATCTGTCCTCAAGCATTTAATTTTTCTACTAGTCTGATTTTCAACCAAGGTTTTAAAATCCTTAAACTGAATGAAAATTTCTATTTTTTATTTTTAGAAAATACACAAATGTCCTTCTCGAATAGTCATCTATGAATGAGAAAAAATATATAGATTTTGATAACAAAGGTACATTTACTGGACCAAATACATCAGGATGAATGTAATCCAAAATTCTAGAAGATTTATGAGGACTCCAATAAAAAGAAACATGGTGCTACTTTCCATACATACAATGTTCACAAAATTCGAATTCAAGGTTACAATCATTAATCCATTCAACCAAGCTTTTATTTTTCAAGGCTTTTAAGCCCTTTTCACCAATGTGGTTGAGCCTTTGATGCCACAACATATTTTTCTCTACTGGGAGCTTCACCTCTAAAGAGTTTGCACCCACAGGTACAATGTTTTCCTTCTCTACTTGGTCTAAATTACATGACTTTACAGAAGCACTATTACATTGTACAGCATGTGAATACAACTTATATAGAGTGCCAATTTATGCACCCTTAGGCAACACCATAGAACCTCTGGTAATTTTACATATACCATTCAAAAAGAAACTTGTACACCAACATAATTCAGCTTATAGATAGAAAATTACGATCCAGACCTGGTATGTGTATTACATCATTTATTCCTTTAATTCTTCCATCAGGAAATTGAATTTGACTCTACCACAACCCACAATTTCAAGATGAGAATCATCTCCTAGATACACCTTTCCACCATCATACTTTTTGTATTTAGAGAACCAACCTCTATGAGAGGTCATGTGAAAAGATGCACCTGAGTCAATCAGCCAAACATCATCTAATGCCCGATTCGCCAAGGCTACAATGAAGGAATCTGCATCATTTTGAGAAGATTCATTATCAGAAGAATTTTTGTTTTTCTTCTTCTTCTCTTCTTTTCAATCTTTCTAAATGTGTCCAGTCTTCTCACAATTCCAACAATTTACCTTGAACTTCTTGCAAGCAGACTTTGATCTCCCCTCTAACTTGGATTTCGACTTCTTATCCTTTTTCTTGTCTCTCTCCTTTGATTTTCCCTAAATAGCAAGAGCCTCCTTGTCCATCTCAAAATATTTCCTTCACATTTCTTTTGATAGCAATGAAGCAACCATGTATTCCATCTTCAAAGTGGTTGTTGTACTCCCAATAGCCATTACTAAATGATCCCAAGTGTCTAGAAAAGAACACAACAGAAGCATACAATGATCCTCGTCATCAATTTTCACACCAACAGACATCAACTAAGCAATGATCATGTTTAATGTATTTAAGTGATCTGTTACAGATGCCCCTTCTTCCATTTTCAAAGAGTACAACTTATTCCTCAAGAATAACTTATTCACTAGTGATTTTCCCTAATAAATATCACCCAACTTCTTCCATAGAAATTTAATTGTCTTCTCCCCATGGATGTTTAAGAGAATCAACCAAGCAAAGTCTGATCAGACCTTTGGCTTTTCGATCCTTTGCATCCTAATTAGTTTGAGATGTTCTTGTTGGTTTATTTCTAGAAACTACTTCCCATATATCTCAATCAAGTAAATCCTCCATTTTGAGTTTCCACAACTCAAAATTTCCACCATTAAATTTGTAAATTTCCATTCTTCCAGATGTGCTCACCATCTCAAATTTGTAACAAGTTTTAAATTGACTCTCTATGAAAAACTCCCACTCGAAAAAATTAGCACAAAAAACACGACTCACCCACAAGGATAACACAATTGGCCAGGCTCTGATACCACTTGTAAGGAAAGCTATGTGCATAAACGCTTTCCTAATGCCAAATGCCAATTTTATAGGAGAGATACAAAAATTTCATTCATTTTCACAATTACAATTCACTTAAGATGCACATTTGAGAATACATAATAGACAATTAAAACATCACACAATATTGAACATCAAATTTTATGTGGAAAAAACCTTACGGGAGAAAAACCCACACACCAAAGCAATGCTCACTTGTTTTATAGCAAAAAAATTATTTACGTACAAGTTTCAAAACTTACTCTTCTAGATATTAGTTTACATAGTCAATTCTAATTATGGCAGCATAACATTTCCTTGATCAACCTCTAGATCAATCTCATTCATTGTTACAATTTCATCCAATGCACTATGGAATTCGAATACAGTTTCAAATTGTTACAGGAAGCCAATCATTACATATCCCTACCAAACTAAACAATAGTAACTGCCATTGTATTCTATTGTCAGAATGTTGAAGAGACTAGGAACATTCTCTCTTTGAATTCAAACACTCACTCCAACATGCATATCTACCAAGATGTTTAGTCACTGGACTGTTGAAGATACATGAGACCATGTCTTTGAACACTCAATGTCACTTCGATACAAGTCTATCACTTACCTCTCCACCCCACCAGGAATGTCGAGGGGATGGTTTAACACCTTCCACCGAAATAGAGAGGTCTCATCGATGTAGTTGTTGTCAACATTGACAGTGGTTCCCACCGAGTACGCTATCCATCATGTCATCACTATTTCGAAGGGACCAACCTCAATTTCCCAGCGAAGTCTTCAACTCCCACCAGTGTAGTGACTTAAATTCCCATCAGGACATCAGGGAGATACAGTTTCATGTCTCAGTGACACAGTATTGTCCCACCGACAAGAACCTCCAACCTTTCATCGAGTTGTTAAGGGGACAACATTTAAAGTCCCGTCGAAGTCACATGGTCATACCGACGAAGACATATATAGCAGCTCATCAGTATATCGAGTAGACATCCAAGAGGGTCTATTTGATGTCTGATTGTCCCAACGATCGAGCTTTTTCCATCTATGCAAACTTAAACATCGTAAGATTGAGACACAACCATGAAGGTGAACCTTAAATTCCAGTAAGATTGAGTCACCTATTCCCAACATAGTTCTATCATCTTTCCCTCATCTCTAACCTTTGAGTGATATTTTTGTGGCTACTGGATGATCCAGGTTTGGAAGTTTATATAAGGTAGAGGGAACAAGCACACCAAGGCTCCAAGCCACAGAGAGCTAAGAGCGGAGGGCTTCCCTATATTACCTCAAGCTAATGGGTGTTTAGGACAAGAATCGAGAATGAAGAGCACTCTCAAGTGCTTATGTCACTCTACAGATCCGAAAACCTAAATGAGGCTAGATGAGCCAGTTTCTAGAGTACAAACTATACCTTAGACAACTCTCTTTCCAAGGATGGTAACAGGGGTCTGGGACAACAACACGACACACTGGCATCTATACAGATAGAAAATGTGAAATATAGTACAGAAAACAAGAAAACCTACTAACTGTAAAGCTGAATAAGTTTAACTAAATGAAAAAAACTTTAAAGCATGAGAAATAACTATAGAAATGATCAAGAAGGTAGATGAAAGTAAGGGTGATGAAAACTAACTCACTAAGGCTCTAGTTTTCTAGCGAGCTCCACCCACATGTTCACCTACACACAGCCAAGAGAGGGAAAAATGTTGGGTTGTATATGGGTTTTCCTCAATCAAACCCCCGCTTTGGTGTTTCCACCTCCATGGACAACCAGGAAAGCCACGAAGTAGAAATGCGATAAATGAAATAAGAAAGGAGAGTAATGAACACTACAAAACATACAATGTTACTCTATCAAACCACAACAAGAAAGGGAAGTGAAGCAATACCACCTCCACCCAAAGGCTCTCAAGGCCAATGAAGGGAGAATGCAAGAAAATGAGCTTCAAAAAGTTGACATGGCCGCAACAGTGACGAAGGGAGGTCTCACAAGACTCCAAACTCACAGCTTCTATGGTAGCACAACACATACAAATGAAATTGATGGAGTAACAAGTTGATGTAATGCTCAATGAAGTTGTGTGAGAATTCTCAAGAGAATGTGATAGATTTCTAGAAATATCAAGAACTGCTAAGAGGATGAAGTGAAGTTGAAAGATAGGCATTTGAAGATCAAAATGGGAGGGAAGGAGCCATTTTCGGGTCAGTTGGTCGACATAGAGGTGTTATGCTTTGTGTCCAATGGAGAGTGTAACGTCCCAATGGACACTAGAGGCAGGAATTTTTCAAGGACAACAACATGTCGCGCAGACGTCCATGCATCGTGCTTGAAAAATATTCCCCCACCAACACATAGGACAAATGACAAGTGGATGGAAGGCAGGTGGGTGATGTGGAATTTCACCTTCAGGTTTGATTTTCTAAGGTGAGGGGATGAAAAAGGGGAATTTACACAAGGGGTGAAAATTCGCTCCTATACAGTTTCAAATTTTCTTCTTATTTGGAAGGCTCTTTGGTCGATCAGTGGAAATTTTTAAAAATTTGGCCTGATGGTGGCTCTCAAGAAGAGTGGGATAATCTGGTGTCTATTCTTGCAGAGTGACCTTGTTTCTCTTTAGAGCATAAATATTTTCTAGTTTCAGGGCATGATTCTAAGGGTGTCTACTTTTTTGCCAAAGGATATGCTATTTTGGAGTCCCATCATGCTAATGTGAGAGTTTATCATTGGTGGAAACGCATCTGGAATAAGGTTGGGTGGCCCAAGTGTAATATTTTCTTATAGTTGTTGAGTCATAACAAATGCCTCACCTAGGATAATATCAGGAAAAGAGGTTTTTGTGGGTCGTCCCTCTGTTTTCTATGTGGGTGCATTGAAGAAATTACAAATCATCTATTTTTAGTGTACTTTTACCTTGGAAATTTGGAGACTTTGGTGGAAGATTTGAAAATTACTATTTAGGTGTGCTTTATCTTTGCATTACTTTTGGGAGAACTTGGGACCTCCTCCAGTATCCGCCTCTTATTTGATGGCTTCTTGGGAGCTAGGAACATCCATCATTATTTGGAAAATTTGGTTGGAGAGAAATATGCATTTTTCGGGAGTGTCAGTAGGTGGCTTTGCAGGTCTAATACACCTAAATTTGACTTGGGGGAGTCTATGTCATCATCAGATATGCATATTGCTTCTCTCCTTGAGATTTCTCCTTCCCTAGGCCCCCAGGTGTATATTGGAATCAAATAGAAACCTTTTAAGAAAGTGAATTGGTTGGGGAAGTGGTGTCCTCCTCTGAAGGTATTCTCAAAATTAACATTGATGGTTCTGCTCGAGGAAATCTTGGTGATGTTGTGATCAGAGGAATTGGTCATGATAGTGGTGGGTCCATGCATTTTATCTTCTCCATACATATGGATTGCATTCTAACAATCAGATGGAGGCTAGTGCTATTCTCAAGGCTCTAAAGAGATCTTGTGAATTGGGTCAGAGGGAAGTGATTTGTGAGGCCGATTCCATGATTTTGGTCTCCATGCTTAATAAGAGAGATTTTCAAGACTCTTCTTGGAGATTGGTTTTAATTTTGAAGAAAATTATCTAGATTGCTTCCTTTTTTGAAACCATTTATATCCCTAGGTAATGGGATATGGTTGCTAATTTCCTTTCTAAATGGGCCTCTGAAGGTGGGGGTCATGGAATGTGGCAAGATGGAGACAATTTGATTAGGATAAAAGAAACACTTTTTCTAGGTATCTTCATGAGGACCAGAAGGTGTAGCCTTGTGTTAAGGTTGGATAGTCTCTTTTTTAGCTTGGGTTGGTTTTTGGCCCGTCTCTACATGGATTTGTTTTGGATTTTGGTGGTGGTGTATCTTTCGATGACTATGGTCATATATGCCTCTTGTTGTACTTGGTAGTTCTTTCTTGAATAAAAATTTTAACCCCTTTTTTTCTAAAAAAATGAGATAATGTATTAATACAATTACACAATGCCATGTGACAGACTTTTGTACTAACTTTGGCTCATTTCTTGATACCTATATATCCCCTTTATGATCACCATCACACATTAAATATATTCAACTATATCCATACCCTATATGTGTGTTTTTCAACATGTCACCTCATTTGTTATCCCATACTTCCACATATCCATTCCTCATCCCAAGGCATCATTTTACCCATTCTATATTATTTTTGCAATGCATGGGAATGACCTACATGATGGTTATTTTAGCCCAAAATTATATAATTCTAAATTTAAATTACTGGCTTCTACCCTTTTCTTATATTCATTGGGAGCTAACTTAGTACACCTTTCTATGACAATTCAATATGTCCTAGTATTTAAAAAAAATTATTTGAACATAAGTTAATAATCTAAAAATCATTAAAAATTCTATGCATTGAAAATAAGAATCATTCTAAGAATGCTTTGATTGGATCACTAAAAAGAAACCTAATCTACATCACACTTAAATAGGACACCATGCATGATTACTATCTATCTACCAACATTGACCAGAGGTATATCTAATAAAAATGGATTGACAAAGGAGAATGTGAAGCCTCACAATTTGATTATTTCCCCAAGATATTTTAGATTATACCAATCCTTACAATTAATCAATTATTAGAGAGACGAAACATGATACAAGGATTCAAAATCAAAAAGATCAATTCCATGAGCTTCAAATAACTTTTTCATGTTAGCTCAATATTGTAGGGAGTGAGATTGGTTCCATAGAGCGTGAATTTGACCTAGAGACAATTCAAAGGCTATATAAAACTTAAGGAATTTACCAAACTAAAGGTATTCATTTCATAATACTAAAGTATTATATTTTACACTACATAAAAAATATTCTTCATTATAATTGCATGGCTAAGTACTTTGATCCTTCCAAATTATTTAAAAGTATTTAATTTATTATAATTTCTAATAATTAATTTATTTAAGTTGATTTATGTTTATTTGTGTATATTTAATTTAATTAGCTTAGAATAATATTAAGGAAACATGTGCTTCCTTTACAATGTCTTATTGAATGTAGATCCTTTAAGCACCATATGTTATAAATACATAATTTGAAGAAGTGATCCACATGACATAATTTATTGAGAACAAAATATTCAAACTAAAACCTTTAACAAAGATAAAAGGAAATTTGTTCAATATTTCACGTACAAATTTTAAGTTTTTAGTTCCTTCTAAGTTTACTTGATTACTTTTTTATTTCATTTTTTCTTTATAACATATTGTAAGAGGAAACAAATCCTTATGGCTAATTTAGGTTAATTAAGTAAATACAATCGATTAAGCACAAAGCAAACTATATTATTTAATTATATTTAGATTGATAATTTCACAATTTATAATAGTTAAATTACAAAAGTAAATGCAAAAGAAGGTTGTATTTAGCTTTATGACAAAAGAATGGATCTCTCTACAAAATATTCTAGAATATTCTATGATTTTTCTTTGAAAGTGTGATATCTCTATCAAATGACTATCTTATTCTCTAACAAAACTTTTTGATGTCAAGGGTCAATTTTAGTGGTAAAGGTCAGTTCTATGGTCACATACTCATCTTGTAGCTCTAGAGTTTTCCCTACTTAATGTAAAATTATACTCTTCAATTCGCCTAATAGATATTTGTTTTCTCTATTGATTTTTTGATCTAATATTGGAAAAAAATTTAAAAACCTTGGAAGGGTTGTTGTTTCATTACAAGGAGATAATTTCTCCTATGTCAACCCCCAAAAATATGTACAAAGATTCAAAGATAACTAAAAAGATCCCTAAAATAATTTATACAAATTATTTACTCATTTAAAATCACCAAATCTAAATATTTCAATATTGAATGCACCTTTAATACTCTAGCACAAAAGACAATGCTTGAGACATAATGGATGTGAAACAAATGTAGTGAAATCTATGTAAATACTAGAACATAGTATCAAATTTTGTCAAACATGTGTTTGGTTGGCTTAGGGTGAGAAAATAAGGGGCTAATTAGCCAAATTTAAATTCAAAATTTTGAAAAGGATGGGATCAAGTCCACAACCATAAGGTCAACCCCACAACCATACACATGACCTTGGATGATAGAATGGTCATATTTGGGTGGCTAACATCTATATGGAGGGAGGTACATAGGTGAATATGATAAATGTGTGGTTATGATGAATATATCAAATTATGTACATATAAGGGCTAAGTGCATGGGGATATGTGTATATTTATATGTGAAGAATAGGGTAATGATTCCAACTTCACACAAGATTATACAATTTGTTGGCATGTGCATGTATTAAGACTTTTCCTCAAATAGGCACAAAACTAAATGGAAAATGGCTTAGTTATACAAATTTCACCATTGTATTTTACTCCAATTTGAGGTGCATGTGAATCCTAAAATGATCATGCATCTCAAAGTATGTAGAACTTACAAGCATGCATGTAAAGTAAATATTTAGATATCAAAAGATATGAATGGGGGTTCATATTTAAAGTAATGGACCATACAAGGTGTCATTTTATGGGGTTTCCTTCATGCACTCTCCATAGGAACCTATAAAATAAAGAAAAAATAAGCAATGAGTAGCTTTTGTCTCACAAGTGAAAAATTAAGTATGAATAGGATCTTGCCAACTATCTAAGAAGTATGAAAAATAATAAATAAGTAAAGTTAGACAAAAATTACATGTTTAGAAAATGATAATGGTGTGCTTAGTGGTAGCCATATGATGACAAGGTGCATGTGGTAATGAGTCTCTATAGCACCTATTATTTAAACATTGAAAGATATGAATGGGGGTCAATATTTAAAGTAATGGACTATACAAGGTGTCATTGTGTGGGTGTCTCCTTCATGCACTCTCGATAGGAACCTATAAAATAGAGGAAAATTAAGCAATGATTAGCTTTTGTCTCACAAGTGAAAAACTAAGTACAAAATAGGATCTTGTCAACAATTGAAAAAGTAGGAAAAATGAGAAATGAGTAAAGTTAGAAAAAAAATTATAATATGTTTACAAAATGAATGTTAGTGGTAACAAGTCTCTACAACACCTATTACTACTTAAGATCTTGGTGTATGTTTATAAAATGATAATGGTGTGTTTAGGTGTTAACCATATGATAGAGACTCATTATCACATGTGCTATAGAGACTCATTACCACCTATTACTACTTAAATTCTCAACATAGGAATGTTAGTTACTATATATTTCCCCTTCAATTGGTTGTATATATAAGATACAAGGAATTAAAATTGAGAGAAAATTATATGTAAAAGTAAATTTAAGTTATAGATAAGCATGAAATCATTAAAGTACTAGCAATAATGAATACATTGTGTGATAATCATGTGCAATATCTAGAATGATAAGGTATGATAAGTGCATATATGTTGGAGATAACATTAATTTAGTAAGTTTACCCCCAACATGGGCAATATAAAATTGGAGGTATGGCCTTCAATGGCCAAAGCACTCATGTAAGAACATAAGGTACTAGAGTGATATATTCCTCCAATATTGCATCTTAGAGCACAAGCACACAATGGTGTAGTTAAGGTAATAATTACCTCTAGTGGATTAGGTAGGAACAATGTAATATGTGGAGGAACGCACAATCCCTCTAGCATGTAAGAAATATATGGTAAAACATGGCATGGGGCATTAAGACCTAATATAAGGACACAATCATAAAAGTGTAAATTAGTAAGGTGGGAGGCCTAAATCCCTAAATGTAAGGATCTAACCATGATAATGCAATATATGAAAAGGGAAAGCAAGAAGCCTCCCAATGTAAAAGGTGTAAGTGCTAAAGATATGGAAATACAAGAACATAAGGTGGGGGAAGGTATGATACCCCTAGTGTAAAGATGTGGAAAATTAATGTTGAAGTTTTATGGGGGAGATATGATGACCTCAAATTTAGGGCGACTCTAGAAAAATGACTTCGAAGTATAGGACCAAGATGTAAGCTCTAGATGAATGATATAGTAAAGGGAACTCAAAAGAAATTTAAGAAGTATGATTTATCAATATAAGTTTGATGTATAATCTCTAAGAAGCATAAAGTAGCAATATAAGCTCAATATGCATAAGCTCTAAGAAGCATACTGCATCATTATAAGATCAAACTATAGGCTCCAATAAGCATGATATGTCAATGTAAGATCAATGCACAAGCTCCAATAAGTGTGATGTCTCAAAGTAAGATCAATATATAAGCATATTCTAATAATGTAATTTCAATAAGAAATAAATGGGATCAAAGAATAATGAATAAGTAATGGGAATAAGCATATAAGATAAAAAACAATATGCTAAGAGGGAAAGGGCCATGAAAGCACAAAGAAGTAACAAAGGATAGAAAAACAAAGTGAGCAACACAAGTGGGAAGTAAAGGTAAAGGAAAGGGTAATTAAAACATAGGAAAATAGAAAAGGAAAAGGGGTACCTAAAAATGACCCCCAAATAGGAGAGGATAAGCAAGCAAAAAAATATAGAAGGTGAAATGAGTATGAAGAGCACAATAAACAAATTGTAATTTAAAAAAAAAAATCCAATGTATAAAATAGGAAAAGGTAAAGCTGAAATCTAAGATATATGGATATATGTTATAGTGATGCTCATGACTCATTGAATAAAATTCTTAGGTGCCACCTTTGGAACCTCTAGTTGTGATATATCCATTAAATCATCATTATTTAGAAATTAATTATATAATTTATCCTTTTTTTTGCTTGTTGCTCTTTTTTATTTTCTCAACTACATGTTTCTCATCTTAATATTTCTTCATTCTAAGTGTAAAAACATGCTCAACATGTGTAACATAAGGCACTTCATTTCTTGTTCATTCTTTCTTATTAACATGTGTTTGTAGTGGGATGAAATACATTTTATGCACCACAACTTTCTACTTTGGTCACCATATAGTTGTTTGTGTATAAAATTCAAGTATTACTTTTATTTTTCTTTTTATCTTGTGTAATGCAATATTTATTTGGATTTTCCTTCTATTTTGATACATTAGTGTATTGTTTATACTCTTTTTTATTTTTAATTGTTTCTTCTTTTGTTGTTTTTAAACCCATGATGGATACTTTCTTCATCTTAATATGGATTTTCTTTTGGATTTGGAATATCTACATATAAAGTGAAGTGACTCAAATCTATAACAAATTTGCCTCTATTTCTCCAAATATTTATGACTCTTCCTTCATGAATGAATTTAACACATTGGTGTACCACAAACGGAACCAATTTTAAATTTTATGGTTGTGGTCTTTTCGTTGAACACACCTGGAGACTGAGAGGAGGGGGATGAATTAATCTTCTCAAAAAATTAAGCCCTTTTGGAACTTTAACTTTTCATCACTTAACTAAATTGAAACCCTTAAACAAAATAGTAGAAAAGAAGGATATACCAATATAAAGCTTCAACAACTTCAGTAATCAAAGATATAACAATCCTAACTCTAATAAGATTAGTAGAAATGATAAAAGACATGAGAACACACATCCACAAGATGACACCAGATTTACATGGAAAACCCAATGAGGGAAAAACCATGATGAGAGTTAATTCACAATATAAATGTTCATACGAAAAAGGACTTGCAAACCAAGGCACACTACCTCAGCGCAAGATACAAAGGACTTGCTGAAGTGAAGCTACTACAACTTCAAGGGCGAGATACAAGAACCTGATGAGATTCACTATCTAAGAGCAAGACACAAGTAGTTTATAAAGAATTACAATATTTGTCAACAATTCACTTTGTTGACTGAGGCATTCAAGCACATTTGGGCATTCCTCTTCATACTGTAGCACTAAATTTGTTGGGTATTCAATGTCTTTCACATTCACACTTCTTCTCACTTGTTTAGAATTTCATTCTTCTTGAATTCAAAATGGTTTTTCATTTATATCCACTGTAAGACCTTAAAACTTCAATTAGGTCGACCAGGAAGAAGATAAACAATGAACTCAACAAGTTGGCCACCAAAGCATAATGTGGTCCTATCCCTAAGATGGAGAGGAAAAAAACTTAATACATCTTCCAATGTGATCCAAAACAATTCACATGTTGGTGCACATCAATCTAAGTCGGCATCAAGCAAACATGTAGATGAAACATGAAGCACATAACTAGTAGTCCCAAAAACATACTTCTAATTGAATTGACTCAATACGGTTCTAACTAAGCTAGGTCAAGACCCTAAAACATCTTAACATATCTTCAATTGTTGGCGTAGACCCCCAAGCACATGGTGCAAGAAAAGGAACAAGCCCTGTCAGCCAAATATCTACAAATAACCAAGAAAGCCAACTCAAGACACAATGCATCACCAAAGAGGCCAATTAGTAATGTGTGGATCACATTGGGATGTTCCATGAAAATTCAACAACACTTCCAAAAACTTCTTCATACTGTCATTCAACTAGCAACCACCACAAACCAAATAGGAACATAATACTTCATCCCAAAAACAAAGAGTGCTCAATCATGAGATTTAACATTAACAAAACAACTCGTAGAGCACTTCAAAACATGAACATTTTGGAACTAAGATACTACACAGATGTTGAAAACACATCCACCAATATGTAGAAGTAGAGATATCAATGCAGAGAAATGTAGAGCATTTTTCAAACTAGTCCAGACATCCAACAACACTACCAACCTTCTGTAATTCATAGAAATCTCCTTGGTAACATCGATGACATAAAAGGATGGGAGTGCAACATCCACAAAATACTAATTTTGAATCTAAAATTGCAAGACCATACATTCAATAGTGGAGGAATGTGGAGCATTCTCCCAAGTAGACTTCAAGTAACTTCCTGAACCAGGAACATTTAACCAACTTGTGGATGCTAGAACTTTCTTTTAGCAACATGTGTTACATCAAGAACATCAGGAGAGAGCATAAGACATACTGTAGAACTTCAACAACATCTCTCCACTATCAACAACACTTCTAATCCTCATCTTAATGTATCATTATGAAACCAACTCTACTGAAAACATCTATACTCAATAGTTCTTTGATTATCATCAAACAAGGGTTGACATCCAACCATGAACTTCAACAACACCATACATCAATGTTGGCTCAAACTGAGTGTTGTCAATAAAGACAATCAATTCCAACAATCTTCCTCACTTCCCAAGTGTAGGAAACAATGACAACCACAAATAATTTTTCAAGTGTTGTCATCAACCACTGACAACAAGCTCATCAACCATTACCAAACATATAAAAATCTTCATCAAGTTTTGACACCAAAGACAACCAACAATCAGTGTTTACATCAATGACAACAAATGCCAACAGTCTCCTCAAGTGTTGACATCAGTGACAACAACTACTAACAATCTCCCCCTTTTGCAGTGATTCCAACACACATCTTCTCACTCTCCCCCTTTGACATCAAGGACAAAGGGAGACACACACCTGCATGTATAAGGAAACAACATATTCTCTGACTTCAGGACAAAGGAGTAAAGATATTCAATGGAAAAAGTAGCACAAACTTCACTTTTTACCAACACTTCTTCTTCATACATGCACGATATCTGCACATTTGTACCAAAATCCATCTTACTACCAACTCCCCTTGAGTGGTAGCATAAATCAATCTAGTAGAAAAAAGATAAGGCAATAATTTCTCCCACTGGAAATATGCACCATCTATGCATCTAGTTAGAACAAGGAGGGGAAATAATCCCTAGCTTCTGTCAGAGATACTCAAAATTATCTTTTGAAAGTGCCTTTGTGGAGATATTTGCAATCTAATCTTTAGTAGGTACATACTTCAATTTGACTTCATGCTCAACAACCTTCTCTCTCAGAAATTGATACTGAAAAGAGATGTGTTTATTCCTTGAGTGTATTACCACATTGTTGGAGATATTAATTGCACTTGTATTGTCACACAATATATGAATAGGTTCATCATAAACTACCTTCACATCCTTCAAAGTCTGCTTCATCCAAAGCACCTAGGTGTAGCAATTTGTTGTAGCAATATATTCAGCTTCTGTTATAGATAAAGATATTGAGTCTTGCTTTTTACTGAACCAAGAGACCAAACTATCTCCCAAAAATAATGCACTTCCACTTGTACTTCTCCAGTCATCCACACAACCAGCCCAGTCAGCATCAGTATAGGCACTCAGAGAAAATTTATCATCCATTTTATACCATAGGTCATAATCCAGAGTTCCTTTCAAGTACTTGAATATTTTTTTCACTGCTTTCTCA
Organism: Sequoia sempervirens; assembly: GCA_007258455.2. Classification (NCBI taxonomy): domain Eukaryota; kingdom Viridiplantae; phylum Streptophyta; class Pinopsida; order Cupressales; family Cupressaceae; genus Sequoia; species Sequoia sempervirens. Next base: position 924,573,487 of record VDFB02281492.1, read on the forward strand.
TGAGATTACTTAGGATTAGCTTGAAATATCGCAACCAAACATACCACATGCATAATATCAGGCCTAGAAGTAGTTAGGTATAGTAAACCTCTAATAGGTAAAAAGAGTTTGATCAACCTCTAGAGACTCATCATATTTTCTCAAGTGATAGCTAATCACCATAGGAGTACCCAGTGGTTTAGAATCTTCCATACCAAACTTCTTCAACAACTCCTTTACATACTTAGCCTAAGAAATAAAGATACCACCATCTTGCTGAATAATTTGAAGCCCTGAGAAGAAGGAAAATTCACCAATCATTGACATCTCAAATTCTTTTTGCATCTCCTTTTTAAATTTCTTGCACATACCATCATCTCCACCAAAGATGATATCATCAATATATACAACCACAATCAACAACTTATCTTCCTAAATCTTAATGTAAAGATTACTATCAGCGGTGCCTTTTTTGAATCCTTGCTAAAGTAGGTATTTATCGAATCTATCATACCAAGCCATAGGATCTTTCTTGAGACTATATAGAGCCTTCTTGATTCTAAAAACCATGTCTAAGTCCTCTGATAATTGAAAACCATATGGTTGCTCAATATACACTTTTTCCTCAAGATCACCATTCAGAAAAGTTTACTTGACATCCATTTGATAGACTTTGAATTTTTTATGAGAAGCAAGAGCAAGAAACATCTTTATTGATTCCAATTTGGCTATCGAAGCAAAAATCTCCTCAAAATCAATACCTTCAACTTGTGAATAGCCCTTGCAAACAAATCTAGCTTTATTCCTTACAACTTCACCATCTTCAGTCAATTTGTTTTGGAATACCCACTTAGTTTCAATCACATTCTTATTATTAGGTATGGGAACTAATTCCCAAGTATGGTTCTTCTCTATTTGATCCAATTCTTCCTCCATTGCATTTATCCAAGTATTATCTTTGCTAGCATCTACAAAGTTCTTGGGATTAACTTTTGACAACAAACACAAATTTACTTGCTCACTATCTCTTGCAAACTTTCTCTTGTTCAACACACAGGTTCATCCTCATCTCCAATGATCTGGTCTATAGAATGATTCCTCTAAACATAATTTTTTGGAGTTTTGAGAGTCTTCATTGGTTTTGGTTCCTTCTCTTTCTTTTCTACTTCTTCTTCTTCTTCAATCTAGGGAGGTATATCAGATCTGCAAACCTCTAGTTCTTATGAGATTTGACACAAATTTTCATCTAATTTGAAATTTGTACTTTCAATCATTTTTCCCAATATCTTATTATCACATTTGTATGCCTTGCTCCTAGTTGAGTAATCAAGAAATATTCCTTCAGCACACCTCAAATAAAACTTTCCAAGGTCTACTTCATCTCTTTCAATGTAGCATCTACTGCCAAATATTTTGAAGTATTTAATAGTGGGAGGCCTTCCATGCCACAACTCATGAGGAGTCTTAGTTTTATTGACCCTCAATTGTACTTTGTTAAGAAAATAGATAGCAGTGTGAATTATTTCCTTCTAATACATATCAAATAGATCAACATCTTTCATCATTTCCCTAGCCATCTCTTGCACTGTCATATTCTTCCTTTCAACTACCCTATTCTATTGAGGGGTTCTAGGAGCAGAAAAATGTCTCCTAATTCCATGATCTTCACAAAACTTTTCAAATTCATATGAAATACATTCACCTCCTCTATCTAACCTTAAACATTTGATCTTAACATCCATTTCATTCTCATTTTTTTCTTTAAAAATATTAAACTTATCAAAGGCTTCTAATTTCTCTTTTAAGAATGTAAGCCAAGTCATTCTAATGTAATCATCTATAAGAAACATAAATTACCTTTCACCTTGTTGACTTCTTATTCTTTTAGGTCCACATAGATTAGTGTGGATCAGCTTCAATGGCCTTGAAATAGAGCACTCCTTACTTTTGAAGCTAGTCTTTGTTTGATCTCCCATTTGACATTCTTTGCACAATGTGTCTGTAGGCTCATTTATCTTGGGAAAATTTGTCACTGTAGAAAGGAACATATCTTCACCATATTTTCAAAGTTGTTGTGACCCATTATTTTGTGTCATAACCAACACTCTCCAGACTGAGATAATAAGCAGATCCTTCCATTAGCCTCCTTTAGATGATAGACATTACCACTTGTCCTTGTTCCTTCAACAACTAGTCTTTCAGACGCTACCTTTTTTATCTCACAACCATGAGCATGAAAAGTAAGGTTGTATACCTTACTCCACATCTAGATGAAACTGAGAATATTATGCGTTAGACCTTTGAAATAAAGGGCATCTTCAATTCTATTCTTTCCATCAATTGTTATATCACCTTTTCCATATATTTATGTTGACTTGTCATCACCAAACTTAACAACTCCACCATTAACCTTCTTGAGACTGATGAACTTTCCTCTATCACCAATCATGTGGTAAGAACAACCAATGTCAATCACCCAAGAATTTTCCTCTTCCTTTGCATGAAAGGAAGTCCATATTTCCATTGATCTTGCATTGACCTTATTGCTCTGCAAGGTACCAAAACTCTTACATTCTCCAATATTGTTCTTTTTTCCTTCAAAATCCATGAATAGGTTTTCATCATTTGAATCATTCTTTTCATCTTCAGAGGAACAACTTCTCTCCTTAGAGAAGAACCCTCTTTTGATTTTCTCTCATTTGTTATCATCAATAGATTCTTTATAGGGATATTGAGATTAAAAATGACCAATTCTTCCACAATGGAAACATTTGAAAGGTAACTTATCTTTGTACTTACCAGTGCATTTCTTCAATATTCTCATAAATTTTACTTCAACTTCATCATAGTCATAATTTTGATTAGCAACATCATCTTCAATATTCTCACAAAGTTTGCTTCAACTTCATCATAGTCATCATTTTGATCAACTACATCATCTTCAATCTTTTTGTTAGCTTCGAATTCAACTTCCTTTTTTAAAACATCTTGATCAAACTCTCTCATTTCAAAGGTAGTAAGAGCACCAAAAATTTCATCAAATGAATATTGATCCAAGTCCTTGGATTCTTCAATAGCAAACACTTTATGACTAAGTTTTAGAAAGAGACCTCAAAACCTTCTTTACAATCTCACTTTCTTTTACTTCTCCACCAAGAATAGTGATGCCATAAACTACTTCATGCACCCAAAGCATATAACTTGAAATATCTTCATCCTTTGTCATCCTCAAAGTCTCAAAATTGTTTTTAAAGATCTGCATCTTGGATTGCTTCACTCTTGTATCACCTTAATATATGTTGCTAAGCTTTCCCCAGAGATCTTTAGTAGAACTGCAATTCATCACCTTCAAAAAAATTGAATTATCCAATCCACACAAGAGATATTTTTTAGCTTTGACATTGCACTCATATAACTTGATTTCAACTAGATATGTTGGAGGAGTAGCAGGATCAACATAACCATATTTTGTTGACTGCCACACACCAAACCCTAGATATTTTAAGTGCCCTTCCATTCTCATTTTCCAGAAAGCATAATTAGTCTCATCAAACCTGGGACCCTAGTATGAACCATCATGTGCCATTCTGAATCGTTTCCTCAAGCAGTCAAGGTTTCTTTAGAGGAACTTGGATCTAATGACAATTGTTGAACACACCCAGAGACTAAGAGGGGGGGTGAATCAGTCTACTCAAAAACTTAAGCCCTTTTATAACTTTAACTTTTCAGCACTTAACCAAATCAAAACCCTTAAAAAATAGTAGTAGAAAATGATAAAGCAGTATAAAGCTTCAATAACTTCAACAATCAAAGTGAAACATAGGAAAAGAGGGGTGTGAACCAAAACGTAATCAAGATGGTTAATCGCTTTTCACTTGTAATGCATTCAATTATGAGGGTTATAATGCATAAATGAATATCAAAAATCAAACCTAATTGATATAGTAGTCAAAAAGTAGGTTTTATGAGGGTCAAATGTTGTGTACATGTTGCAAAGTGCTTTTTCGAGCCTCACCAAGGACTCATTTGCCCTATGGCGAATGGGTCCTGGATAGGGTTCTGGAAAATCAATTTTTGGGTTATGTTCTTCAATGTTTGCACTCCCAAATCCTAGTCGGATACTGCCATAAACTTGAAAATAAATTGTGTAGCTCAGTTTATGTGATTTTACAAGAAAGGTGACAAATTTGACAACTTTGCAACTTTCTCCAATTTCTCTCTCCAATTGATCTTCAACCTAAAACCTACAATCACACATCAAAGGAGAGAAAAATATTGTTTGTTAGGGAATAGGGGTTTGACTTGGTCAAACCCTATTTTGTTAATTAAACCTTAAAATAGAATAATGCATAAAGGAAAGATGAATGAACAAATTCAATGTCACAACTCACCAATCCTCAATTGAAACTTTGGAGTAAAAATCAACAATCTTGCATGAAGTGGCCTCAAAGAATGTAGATCCTGATCACAACACTTGATATGTAATAATGCTTGAATTGGATCTTCAATTCTACATCAACACATTAGCTCAAAAACATGCATGATGCACTATCCCTTTGCAACGATGATATGAACTTTGATTGTTGCAATAATCTTCTTCAAATCTGCCCTTGAATTCCTTATAAATTTCTCTTGAATGCTCTATAATTCTCTTGTGAAAATTACTTGATCTCATGAAAATATTCTAGGTGAAACTGAGTGAAATAGCCTTGTATTTACACATAACTTATCATTAAATACCAAAATTCAAATATCACAAGTTGACATCAAATCTAGGATTTGAAATGATTAAAATACCACCAAAAAATATCCCAAGGGGGGTCCTAGCTCACTTAGCTAGGACACACTTTGGGGATTGTAAAATTTTATGTGAAAATAGGGTCCTAGGACCTAATGAGGACCGATTCGCCAGGTGGCGAATGAGTCCTAGGTCACTAACCTAAGACACAAACCTTCTGAAATTAAGTGTTGTGTAATGGCATTCATGAATGTTAGGTTTTATCCCTTGAAATCTATAATTAATTAGGCTTGGATTTGAATTAAAGGGGCTAATTAAGCTCAATTAACCTCAATTAATTAATAAATCCCTAGATTAGTGTGAAAGTATAAGGATAAACTTTACAACACCCTAAATAAGGCACCATTAAGTCCATTTTATTAAAATGGCCCTAAAATTAATGTGAATGTGTAAAACACATTACAACACTAAATCAAGGCAACATTAAGTTTATTTTATTATTAATTATTCCCAAACTAAGGAAAAAAGTACACATTTTCCGTTACTACATTTTTTCCCCCACTTTAGTGAGTATGACCCCATGTCAAACTCAGACTATAGTAGACATTTAAGACCCTATGTATGCAACAATGACAAAGATACATAATCATACAACATCAAAGACCAAGAAGAAAATAAAGACCAAGAAGAAAATGGAGACAAATCAAGCCTTAACTGTCCAATACGATGTGGAACACATCTCAGTTGTTTGTCCAAGATAAGGGAGGGTGATCAAGCCTTAACTGTCCAACACGATGGGGAACACATCTCAAATGTTTTTCCAAAGAACTTTCACAAGCATAACTCGATATCCACAATGCAAATGACACACGCGCTCGCTCCAAGGTAGTGGAACCTCAAGCTGTCCACTAGGTGAGTATCCCTCCAAGAAGGTGGCTTAGTGAGAAAGTCATTCCTCTGTATTGGATCTCACTATACTTACTATACCAAAGCTATCCCTCTAATAACTCCAATAGGACAACACTCACATTCATGTTTCATTCTTAACAAGGTGTGTTATGCTAAGCACCCATGCACATGGAAAAGATCCACATGCAAGCAAGGTGTGTTATGCTAGGTGGCCTTGAATTAGGGTTTCGAGCTTCACAAGGTCAGCAAGCTGTATTATGCCAAACACTTATGAACATTATGTATATAGGTTTTTGTTCAAAGGAATCTTGCTTTGTTTGTGTAAGGTCTTCTTCTTAGGGATCATCGTGCCTAATGTCTCTAAGAGAGGACAAGTCAAGAGTAAAAGATTCACAACTTATGGAATGCAGTGTGTCATATCACCACTAAGAGGAAAGTCATATGCTAAGAAATATCAAACTCTTGGAGGACATCAAACCCAATGACACCACCAAGAAAATAATGCATCACAAGAAAACAATAAAATCACACCATGAAACATGCAAAATATCGAAAGATATCATCGATGTATGCCCCCACTTTAAAGCGGTTTCTAACACCATTTTTGTGAGCAATTTCTTTAAAGTAGTCAATGTTTACCCCTAGGACATAAGAGCTTTCCTTGGAAAACCTTATGCCAAGTCATATATTTTCAAAATAAAGCTATGCCATGAAAAAGGAGCAAGGGGTTTCCCCCAAAGATACATAAGGGATCTATGGATTCAGAGTCAGTATGTCTTTGCTACAATGTTGTCATAGAGCTCAAAAATGTCATCATTCCCAAAATACTCATAGAACTGGAAGAATGACACATAGAGAGAGAAAAAAAAAATCATTTTAGGTCAACATGGAAGAGACCTAAATGTCTCGATACCCTACGTCATCCCCAAAAGGAAAACAAAAGAAAAGAAAAAAAGATAAAATTCTTACCACATAGAGAAGAATCTAGATACATATAGAGGAATGCACAGAAAGAGAGATGCATCAAGTGAAACAGCACGAGGAATCACATTATGCACATGTAATCACATAAAGAAACATGAAAAGAGACAATACAAAAGACTACTAAGGAACATGCGAGTCAACCTATAGTAGGTCGTTTGCATCCCAATCTTGATCGATATATATGAAAGGAAGAAAACTAGCCAAAGGGACAACATCAAGGGTCGAACTAGGACACATACCAAGTTCAACACTCTTCTTAGAATATTTTTCATTTAATATCATAGAAGAGGAAAACAATGAATTCAACTCATTATGCACTTGTTCACCAATCATTGTAATATTAGTGTCATCATCTAAATTAATCACAATAGGAGTTCAAGTAAAAATGTCGATGGGAAGTTCTTGTTTATGTTGTAGCAAGGGTATAGATTCATCATGCATTGCTTCAAGAAAGTTCAGATTTTTATTTTTGATGTTGTTCTTTTCTTCTTTAGTTTGTAATATACGAGCAATAGCACGACATCTACACCTACACTCTATAGCATTTCAATTTTGTTTCAATCTGTTTTCAATTTGCATTTATGTAAGAGTAGGTTTGTCAACCATAGGCTTATTTTCTTCTCTTAGGGGAGGAACGGAAGGAACCATGGGGGGTTGTTCAACCACTTTCTCTTTAGCTTTATAAACTTGTTTGACTTTAGGAGACACAACGGGATTGCTTTGATTATCTTGTGGTCTCTTATAGGAAATGGTAGGAGGATTTTGTTGGATGTTCTGGATGTGTTGCTGATATGTGGTTGTTATTGATGTCAACACTATTAGCATTTGGTGTATTGAAGGTTGTATATGTCGAGGATATTGAGAAAAAATTTAAAAGAAGTGTTGCAGGTTCCCTATGGAATTGTGAAGGTCACGAAGGTGTCTTGTTCTGTACGTCAAAGATTAGTTGTTGTGGATTAAAGGGTTTTCTGCTGAGTGTATCTAGTTCATCCACCAGAAGTTTCAAAGGTCCGCGTGAAGATCTGTTCGTGTTGTGAATAATTATGTTCTGACAGTATTTTTGTGGGTTTTTTCAGTGTTCCTGAATGAATTTTATGTGTTTCTGGTGCTGCGGATGTTTCTCTGTTAGTTCCTGTTGTTTTTGGATGCTTCTAGATCATGATTTATCTCTGTGGTATGTCCACATTGATCTGTGTGCTCATGGTTAAATATTTTTCTCAGTATGTTCGGTTTTTTATGTTCTTGGCCGACATGATGGTGGTAGTGTGTTATGGATCTTTGAGGTGAAATTATTTGAAGTCTTCTTGTGTTGGAGTTGTTAATTTGGGTCTCCACTATGTTGTGGCCGACTTTGGTGGATTCTTATTGCAAATTTACTTGTAAATTTGGGCTGACATTGAAAATGTATTTTATATACCTAGACAACTAAGTTGTTGTAATCTCATGTTGTAGATATATAAGAGCAATTGTTTCATCAGGTGTAGAGTGTGAAAAGAAGCTCAGAGTGCTCGGTGTGCTCCTATGTTTGTATGTGCAAATATCATTTGATTGCAGAGAAGAGTGTGAAGGAGATTGAGCGAAGTGTGAAGAAGTTTGAGAAAAGAGTGAAGAAGATTTTCTGTGCTTAATTGGAATTGTAATCAGGCTTGTGTAGAAGCTATTTTCTCAGTTCACATCTTGGATGGTTTTAATCCAAACTTTTCTTTGGACAGTGAGTCCTCTTTTGTATTTGAGCAGTGAGGTCTAGGAAGTGTGCCTAAATGCATGTGCATTCCCATTATTCGTATACTTTTAATAGGGTATAATATTATGGACTAACATCCACCGTGGTTTTTCCCCTAATAGGGTTTTCATGTAAAAATCTTGGTGTTCTCTATGTTTTTGATGTGTTGATTATCTATGGTTTATTATTCATTCATCAGATCTAAGATTAAGTTAAGTAAAGATTGAAAAGTTTAAAATATTTTGACAACTGATTCACCCCCCCCTCTCAGTTGTATGTCCTTGTTTTTCCAGCAATTGGTATCAGAGAAAGTTCCTTTGAAGAATTTTAGAAGCCTGAGGTGATCTGAGATGGCATCATACAAGAAGGATAGTCCTAGATTTTATGGAACAAACTACTCATTGTGGAAAGCTAGGATGGAGTGTCATTTGAAGTGTATTGGTGAACCCTTCTGGAAAATTACAGAGAACATATATGTTATTCCTGTGACTGGTCCCTCCACTGCTGATGAGATTAAAGAAGTTGAGAATAATTTCTAGGCTATGGAAGCCTTGTTGAGTGCTCTAACAGATTCAAAAATGACAAATGTGTTAGGTCTGAAGACAGCTCATGAGATGTGGAAGAAGCTAGAAACTTTGTATGAAGGAGATGTACATGTGAAGATGGCTAAGCTACAGAGTTTAAAAGAAAGTATGAAAATTTGAAGATGGGTGAAGATGAGAATATTTCTTCTTTTATGCAGAAAGTAAATGAACTAGTGATGGGTATTAGATGTGTTGGTGGTATTTTGGAAGAAGAAGAAATTGTAACGAAGGTGCTCAGATCAATGCCTCCCTCCTACAAAGCAAAGGCTCATGCTATTGAAGAAACCAGATCATTGACGAATGTGACAAGGGACACACTGATTGGTAAACTTGTTGCCTTTGAGCTGAGTGAATTTCATGATTTTGTTCCTAAGACTGAAACTGCATTTAAGGCTACTATATTCAGAAGAAACAAGCAAAGATATGATCCGGGAGAGAGTTCCAAAAATACATTCAACTATGAGGAAGAAATGAAACATCTTGAAGATGAAGAAAGAGAAGTAAAAGAGTTGGAAGCACTAATTGTGACGAAAGAAGGTAGAGGACAAAGTAAGTACAAAGGAAAGTTTCCTATCAAATGTTTTTCTTGTAGGAAAATAGGTCATTTTGCTTCAAGGAGTCCTGAAAGAGTCCCTAGATCTAAGACTTACAAACCTAGATTTCAAAAGAAATGTCATTTTGCTGAAGAAGGAATGACTGATGATGAGTCTGATAAAGAGAATGAAAATGAAGATGATTGGGTTTTCATTGCTATCAAGGAAAATAGTCCTGAGGCTATTGAATCTGCTAAAATTGAGAAAGCTCTTGCAGCCCGAATTGAAGAAAAGGATGAGTGGGTCATTGACAATGGATGCTCACATCATATGACTGGTGAAAAAAGAAAATTTGTAAGTCTAGAGAAGTATGATGGTGGGGTTGTGAGATTTGGTGATAACAATGCTTGTGTGATTCGTGGCAGGGGATCTATTTGTCTTGGTGGTAAGCATAACACTGATGATGTTATTTATGTTGAAGGCTTGAAGCACAACCTGTTGAGTGGTGGACAAATGGTGGACAAAGGTTATGATCTTCAATTCAAAGATGGAAGATGCGAGATATTTGGAAGCTCTGGAAATGTAATTGCTTCAGGTAAACAAACAAAAGGTAACATTTTTCACCTGAATGTTGCTATTGAAACTTGTGTAATTGTTCAAGTAGATGAAAGTTGGTTATGGCATAGAAGGATGTGTCATGTGAATTTTGATAAGATAGTCAAAATAAGTTCCACTTAAGCAGTAAGAGATCTACCTAAGCTAGTAAAGCATGCTAGCACAATTTGCAAGGAGTGTCAGATGGGAAAACAGACTAGAGTTTCTTTTCGGAGCAAACAACATAATTCAAATGGATTACTGGAGTTGATACATATTGATTTATGTGGTCCCTCTAGAGTTATAAGTCTCCATGGTGAAAGGTAATTTATGTTTATTATTGATGATTACTCTAGAATGATATGGGTTGCTTTCTTAAGAGAAAAATGTGAAGCATTAGAGAAGTTCAAAAGTTTCAAAACTATGGCAGAGAATGAGAAAGGTTTGAAAATCAAATGCTTAAGATCAGACAGAGGTGGTGAGTTCACCTCCAGGGAGTTTAATTCTTTTGTGATGAGCATGGAATCAGAAGATAGTTATCTGCTCCCCAAACCCCTCAACAGAATGGAGTTGCAGAGAGAAAGAACAAAATAGTTCTAGATGCTGCTAGAACAATGATGATTGAAGGAAATGTGCCTCACATCTATTGGAGTGAATTTGTAAGCACTATTGTGTACACATTAAACCAGGTAAATGTAAATGGTAATTCTGGTAAGACTCCTTTTGAACTATGGTTTGGTTATAAGCCTACTGTTAAATACTTCAAGATCTTTGGAAGAAAATGCTACATCAAGAGAGATGATGATATAGGCAAGTTTGATGCAAGAAGTGATGAAGGAATATTTCTAGGTTACTCTACTAGAAGTAAGGCCTACCGATGCTATAACAGAAGACTGAGGAAAATGGTTGAGAGTGCAAATGTCAGAGTTGATGAGGATTTTGCTAAATCATCTAGATATTGCGGATATGATTTAGATGAAAACAATACAAACAAAGGGAAGACTGTTCAGACACACAATCAACTTCAAATTGTGTCATATGCTCCATGTGTTCTAGTAAGTCAAGGTAGTCAGGAAGCAAAGACAAGTGCAAGTGCAGAAGAAAGATCAGAAGAATCAGAAGTTCGAGTAAATCCTAAAACTATGAGGTATGTATTAAAGTTAAATCATTCTAAAAATCAAATTATAGGAGACAAGAATAAAGGTGTGCAAACTAGAAGAAAGATTGCAGAAGAGTATATCTAGATTTCCAAGATTTAACCTAAAGATGTCAAAGAAGCCTGCAATGATGAACGTTGGATGGAAGCTATGAAGGAAGAATTGATGCAGATTGAAAAGAATAATACATGGATACTTGTTCCTAGACCAAAAGATAAAAATGTGATTGGTAATAAATGGGTCTTTCGAAATAAGTTGAATGAACAAGTTGAAGTGGTCCAAAATAAAGCAAGACTAGTATGCAAAGGGTATTCACAAATGGAAGGTATTGAGTTTGAAGAAACTTTTTCCCTTGTTTCCAGAATTGAAGCTATAAGGTTATTTCTTGCTTATGTTTCATATAAGACCTATAAAGTCTATCAAATGGATGTGAAGTCTTCTTTTTTGAATGGTGAATTAGAAGAAGAGGTTTGCATTGAGTACTCAGATGGATTTCAATTGACTGATGAGGAAAATATGGTTTTTTGATTGAAGAAAGCTCTATATGAACTCAAGCAAGCCCCTAGAGCCTGGTATGCTAGACTGGACAAATATTTACTAAAGCTTGGATTCAATAAAGGTAATGTTGATAGAAACTTATATTTCAAGTTGGGTCTTGACAAAGAGTTGATTATTGAGGTCTTTGTTGATGACATTATTTTTGGAGGAGATGATAATCTATGTATGGATTTTGTTGATGAAATGAAGAGTGAATTTGAGATGAGTATGATTGGAGAGATGAAGTTCTTTTTGGGATTGCAAGTTACTCAGTTAGACAAGGGGATCTTCATATCTCAGTCCAAATATGTGAGAGAACTGTTGAAGAAGTTTGGCATGGATGACTCAAAACCTGTTGGTACTCCTATGGTAATCGGATGCAAATTGACACAGAATGATGATTCTCCCAAGGAAAATCAAACAAGATTTCAGAATGATCCAAAAGAGTCTCATGTGACTGTTGTAAAGAGAATTTTCAGATATCTGAAAGGAACAATTAATTTTGGACTTTGGTATCCTAAGGATGATGATCTTACTTTGAATGCATACACTGATACAGATTAGGCAGGAGATGTAGATGACAGGAAGAGTACTAGTGGTGGTGCCTTCTTCCTAGGGAAGAAGCTGGTGTCTTGGTTGAGTAAAAAAGTAGAATTTCATTTCTCTACCTATTGTTGAGGCAAAGTATATTGCTGCTGCAAACAACTATACTCAAGTGATGTGGATGAAATAGATGCTGAAAGATATCAGAGTAGTATATGATGAACCTATTGCCATATACTGTGACAACTCAAGTGCAATAAACATATCAAAGAATTTGGTGCTACACTCTAAGACCAAGCATATATCAATCAAGTTCCACTTTATGAGGGAGAAAGTGAGTGAGAAAGAGGTCAGACTGGAGTATGTGCCTACCAAAGAACATGTTGCAGATATTTTTACTAAGCCATTGTCGAAGGATACTTTTGAGTATCTCAGAGGGATGCTAGGGGTGATTACCCCTCCTAATATGAACTAGTGATGCATTAATTTGCATCAATCTGTGCATTTCATGATCATATTCTGATCTGGATTGATGTTTATGTGGTTGCTACTTAGGGGGAGTAGTTAGATGTGCAGATATGTGATTCAGAGCTTGTATGTGGAAAGATAATGCTTATATTTTCCATTGATGACAAAGGGGGAGAAGAGTAATGTGAAAAAATATTGCCTATCTGGTGTGAAGAGTCTTGTGGGGAGAAGTTCATGCAGAAGAGATCAAGGAAGAAGAGTTGGGTTGATGGTGTTTTTCACATCATGTGTTTCCATCAATTCCAAAGGGGTGATTGTTGGATGTTGTGGATGTGTTTCTAATATGTGGTTGTCATTGATGTCAACACTATTAGCATTTGGTGTATTGAAGGTTGTATATGTCAAGGATATTGAGAAAATTGTTAAAAGAAGTGTTGCAGGTTCCCTATGGAACTGTGAAGGTCATGAAGGTGTCTTGTTTTGTACATCAAAGATCAGTTGTTGTGGATTAAATGGTTTTCTGTTGAGTGTATCTAGTTCATCCACCAGAATTTTCAGAGGTCTGCATGAAGATCTGTTCATGTTGTGAATAATTGTGTTCTGACAGTATTTATGTGGGTTCTATCAGTGTTCTTGAATGAGGTTTATGTGTTTCTGGTGCTACAGATGTTTCTCTGTTAGTTCATATTGTTTTTGGATGCTTCTAGATCATTCTCTATCTTTGTGGTACATCCACATTGATCTGTGTGCTCGTGGTCAAATATTTTTCTCTGTATGTTTGGTTTTTCATGTTCTTGGCCGACATGATGGTGGTAGCATGTTGTGGATCTTCGAGGTGAAATTATTTGAAGTCTTCTTGTGTTGGAGTTGTTAATTTGGGTCTCCACTATGTTGTGGCCAACCTTGGTGGATCCACATTGCAAATTTACTTGTAAATTTAGGCCGACATTGAAAATGTGTTTTATATTCCTGGTCGACTAAGTTGTTGTTGTAATCTCATGTTGTGGATATATAAGAGTGATTGTTTCATCGGTGTAGAGTGTGAAAAGAAGCTCAGAGTACTCAATGTGCTCCTATGTGTGTATGTATGAATATCATTCGATTGCAGATCAGAGTGTGAAGGAGATTGAGTGAAGTGTGAAGAAGTTTGAGCGAAGAGTGAAGAAGGTTTTTTGTGCTTAATTGGAATTGTAATTAGGCTTGTGTAGAAGCTATTTTCTCAGTTCACATCTTGGATGGTTTTAATCTAAAATTTTCTTTGGACAGTGAGTCCTCTTTTGTATTTGAGCAGTGAGCTCTAGGCAGTGTGTCTGAATGCATGTGCATTCCCATTATTCTTATACTTTTAACAGGGTATAATATTGTGGACTAACATCCACCGTGGTTTTTCCCCTAACAAGGTTTCCACGTAAAAATCTTGGTGTTCTTTGTGTTTATGATGTTTGATTGTCTATGGTTTATTATTCATTCATTAGATCTAAGATTAAGTTAAGTAAAGATTGAAAAGTTTAAAATATTTTGTGACAACTGATTCACCCGCCCTCTCAGTTGTATGTCCTTGTTTTTCCAATAGATTTGTCATAGGTTGCTCTTGGATTTTTGGAAGGGATTTTTGTTCAATCATTATTTCGTCAAGGATAGGTGACTGAATCACGGGTTGAGGCATGTTTCTAATGGATAATTCTGCTATGCACTTCACCTTAAAATTTTCATATGATTTGAAAAACTAGTCCTCATGAGGTCTAATAGGTTCAATAGGCTCGGGCCAAAAGAAATTCAATGAAAAGTTCCTACATGAAGATGCAATATTAAAGCCACTATGATGCATAGTAAAGATTTCATTACCAAAAGGAAACTTTAAACATTTATGCACAATTGATGGGATGGTGTTCATGGAGCAAAGCCATGGGTAGCCTAACTTCACACAAAATTGGTATGACGATGTGATGATGGTGAATGAGACATTTAATGTTTTCAGTCCAACTTTTAAAGGGAGATTTATCGAGCCCATCGTAGGACAAGAAAAACCATTATGGGTTTTGATCCATGCTTTTAGTTTGTCATATGTATCTTGATAGAGTTCATTGACAAATAGGAATTCTTCAATGATCACATTCTCTACACAGATGGGATCCATTAATATCCCATTTGTAGGCTTGTCATTGATTCTTCTAGCTATATAAAGAGGACCATCAGGTGCATGTTTAAGTATGTCTTTTTTTGAGAAAGCAATATCAAAAGGCATTTTTGTTGAGCCCTTACAAGGTTTAGCTTCAATAAATTCTATGAATTTAACCATTTCATCTGCATTTTCATATTTTATGTTTTCATCATCCATGTCAATATTCATCACATTATTCTTTCTTTCACTAGCTTTGAAAAATGAAATAGTATGTTTCAACATGGGATTTGTAAAGATTTATAAATTTTGGTTAGGAGGAGCTATGGATTTATTACCCTGATCATTCACACCTCCAATTAGAAGATGATTAGAATCAATGAGATCTTGCACAAGATGTTTAATATTCTTACAATATTTTGTATCATGTCCATTTTTTTGATGATACAATAAGAATTTGATCTATACCCTGTAGGTAGTGGTTTGTTAGGATCAAGAGCTCTGGCAGGAGATAGGGAAAGCATATTCTTTTCTACAAGCTACAACATGATATTGTGAAGGGTATCGGGTAGGGGAGTAAATTTTCTATTCCTATCCGCAAAGGCATATGAATTTGTCATCTTTATGGAAGCCACTTGGTTATAAACTTGTTGATTTGGTTGAGGGGAATTAAGTTGTAAAAAACCCCTATTTTGCTTCTTGAAAGGGTGGTAACTATTTTGAGGTGCAGATTCAGATTTTTCGAGACAACTAGGAGGATTTTTCACATCATGACCATACACTGAATTCTGATAATCACGAAGGGTTATACATATCCACGTAAAGGATGGGAATCTCAACATCTCAAGTTTGGTTTAGAGTTTTCTTTGTAAGTTGGCAATGAATATTCATTGAAGGTCGGCATCAAGAATCTTAATGTTTATTTGTGAATAAAGTGTTTGGTATCTTGCTATTTGAAATCAATCACTTTCTCATCATCCTTTTGTTTACATGTCATTAAATCATCTAGAGTCATCTTGGGACCCATGTGAATGTGGAAGTGGTTGTAAAAGGCATCAACAAGCTCATTGAATGAACTAGTTGAATTATTAGGTAAAGAAGAAAACCACTCTAAAGCAATATCCTTTAAAGATCTAGGGAATATTTTAGCCAGAAGTTTTTCTTCAAAGATAAAGTCACTACATAGGGATATATAAGCAGAAACATGGCTAACAGGATCTCCTTTCCCACCATATTTCTTAAATCTAGGAACCTCTATACCTTGTGGCATTGGTGTTCTCAATATCTCCAAGGATAATGGGTTGGTTGTGATGTATTGAGAAGGTTGACCATTGTTTTGTTGAGTGAATATTGTGACTTTTTGTTGAATGGATGACACACTTTGCATAAGTGTGTTAAGGATAGCATCATTGTTATTAGTGTGAGGTGGAGGGGAATAAGGTGGAGTGGTGTATGTATGTGGAGGGAAAGTGAATTGTAAATTTGTGAAGGACGATGATTAAGGAGATATGGTATGTGAATGCACAAAGCTAGAAGGATTTCCTGTGGAAATACCTAAGGAAGTGTTGACATTGCTAGTAGGTTGAATGGTTGTGGTAACTTGAGTACTAGTGTATGTAGGAATGGGAATTGGTATTGTAGGAGGAATTAAAGTTTCACCTTGGCTTTGGGTATACCACAAAGCTTGAGTACAACTAGTCATGGTAGGGATGGTGTTGTTTAACAACATGAAAATTGGTTGTAGGAAGTGAAGTCATAGGAAATGAGGTATGTATACTATGATCCATAGGGGGTTGATTATCAATATACTATTAGAAAGAGAGTTAGACAACACAAGATCCATGGTGAATGGTGTATCGTGGGATGACATGAATCTTGAACTATGTCTCACAATAGTATTTCTAATAAGGCACCAAGTTGTAAAGCTCATACAAGTTTCACAAACCTAGTGTGCAAACCCAAAATGGAAAGAGGCTTAAAATGCAATACAATGACCTAAAATGCAATGTGTAAATGCAATTTTTAGATTCTAAACAAGGTAAGTTAATGATTACAAAATGCAACAACCTAAAAAATGAAATATTGTAAATGCAATTTTGAAATTAGAAAATGCACTAAATGCACCAAATTAAGCTAGATATAATGAAATTGACAAAACAGAAACTCAACAAACTGTAATAGAGATCCGAAATCAGCAAACAGAAGCACATAAATGAAGTTTTTAATTTCTAAAAATGTAGATCGTGACCTGATTAAGGACTCATTCACCCTATGGTGAATGGGTCCTAGATGAGGTTTTTGAAATTGATTTTTACATATTTTCAGGTGTTTTCCAATGATTTTTAGATTTAGGTTTGCTACAGTAGGTTTTAGTTTGATTTTATGTAGAATGCAATATGAAATTTAAGTGCAAAATGTGACAAAATGATGACCTAAAAGACCTATTTTGATATGCAATTTTATTACAATTTTCAAATGCAAATTTATATGATGTAAATGATATGCAAGATGACTAATTTTTTTTGTATTTTTCATATTTAAAGAATGCAAAAATGTGCAATCCTAAAACCTTTAATGAGATGCAAATTTGAATGCAAACTAAACACCCTAAATGAGATCTAATTCAATGCAAATAAATGCAAGATCTAGATCTAGGATGAAAAGGACTCTAAAATCATAAAACTATAATGCTCAAAAAGTCGGGTTCACCAAAATGAAACATAGGAAAAGAGAGGTGTGAATAAAAATGTAATCAAGATGGTTAACTGCTTTTCACTTGTATTTCATTCAATTATGAGGGTTATAATACATAAATGAATGTCATAAATCAAACCTAATTGATATAGCAGTCAAAAGGTAGGCTTTAAGAGGGTCAAATGTTGTGTATCTATGCAAAAAGTTCTTTTTTGGGCCTCACTGAGGACTCATTCCCACTATGGTGAATGGGTCCTAGGTAGAGTTCTAGAAAATAAATTTTTGGGTTATGTTCTTCAATGTTTGCACTCCCAGATCCTAGTCGCAGACTGTCAGAAACCCGGAAATAAATTTTGTAGCTCAATTTTTGTGATTTTGCAAGAAAGGTGACAACTTTGACAACTTTGTAACTTTCTCCAATTTCACTCTCCAATTGATCTTCAATCTAAAACCTGCAATCACACATCAAATGAGAGAAAAATGTTGTTTGTTAGGGAAGAGGGATTTTCCTTGGTTAAACCCCATTTTGGTAATTAAACCTTGAAATAAAATAATGCATAAAGGAAAGATGAATGAACAAATGCAATGTCACAACTCACCAATCCTCAATTGAAACCTTGGAGTACAAATCAACAATCTTGCATGCAGTGTCCTCAAAGAATGTATATCTTGATCACAACACTTGATATATAACAATGCTTGAATTGGATCTTCAATGCTACATCAACACATTAGCTCAACAACATGCATGATGCACTATTCCTTTGACATGATGATATGACCTTTTATTGCTGCAATAATCATCTTCAAATCTACCCTTGAATGCCTTAAAAATTTCTCTTGAATTCTCTATAATTCTCTTGTGAAAATTACTTGATCTCATGAAAATCTTGTAGGTGAAACTAAGTGAAATAGCCTTGTATTTATTAAATCCCATAATTTAAATATCACAAGCCGACATGAAATCTAGGATTTGAAATCATTAAAATACCGCCAAAAAAATATCCCAAGGGGGGGTTGTGGGCCTAAGTGAGGACCCATTCACCATGTGGCAAATGGGTCCTAGCTCACTTAGCTAAGAAACACTTTAGGGATTGTGAAATGTTATGTGAAAATAGGGTCCTAGAACCTAGTGAGGACCCATTCGCTAGGTGGAAAATAGGTCCTAGGTCACTAACCTAGGACACACCTTCTGAAATTAAGTCTTGTGTAATGGAATTTATGAATGTCCAGTTTTATCCCTCAGAATCTACATAATTAGGCTTGGATTTTAATTAAAGGGGCCAAATAAGCTCAATTAACCTCAATTCATTAATAAAACCCTATATTAGTTTGAAAGTGTAAAGATACACTTTACAACACCCTAAATAAGGCACCATTAAGCCCATTTTGTTAAAAAGGGGCCTAAACTTAACGTGAATGTGTAAAACACATTACAACACTAAATCAAGGCAACATTAAGTTCATTTTATTATTAATTATTCCCAAACTAAGGAAAAGGGGATACTTTTTTCATTACTACACAAAGATATAGCAATTCTAACTCTAATCAGATCTGAAAAAATGATAAAAGAGACAAGAGCACACATCCACAAGATGACACTAGAATTACATGGAAAACCCAATGAGGGAAAACCACAATAAGAGTTAACTCACAATATAAAGGCTCACTACCAAAAAGGACTTGCAAACTGAGGTGCACTACCTCAACCCAAGATACAAAGGACTTGCTAAAGTGAAGCTGCCACAAATTTAGGGGAAAGATACAATGACCTAATGAGATTCACTATCTCAAAGCAGGATACAATGAGTTTATAAAGAATTACAATATTTGTCAACAATTCACTCTATTGATTGAGGCGCTCAAGCACATCTAATCATTCCTCTTCACACTAAAGCACTAAATCTACTAGATATTCAATGTATTCCACATTCACACTTTATTTCACTTGTTCAGAACTCCATACTTCTTGCGTTCAAAATGTTCTTGCATTTATATATCCACTGCAAGACATCAAAACTTCAATTAGGTCAGCCAAGAAGAAGATAAACAATGAATTCAATAAGTCGGACACCAAAGCATAATGTGGTCCTATCCCTAAGATATAAAGGACCAAAAGCAAACTTAATACATCTTCCAATATGATCCAAAACAATTTTCACAATAGCACACATCAATCTAAGTTGACATTAAGGAAATGTGTAGATGAAATGTGAAGCACATAACTAGTCAGCCCAAAAACATACTTCTAATTGAATTGACTCAATGTGGTTCTAACCAAGATATTTCAAGACCCAAAAACATCTTAACACATCTTCAATTGTTGGTGTAGACCCCCAAGCACACAATGCAAGAAAAGGAACAAGCCCTGTCAGCCAGATATCCACAAATAATCCAAAAATCCAACTCAAGACACAATGCAACACCAAAAAGGCCAATCAGCAACATGAAAATAAGATTAGGATGTTCCATGAACATTCAACAACACTTCCAAAAAATTCTTCATACTATCATACCACTATTAGCCACCACAAACCAAACATGAAAAAAATACTTCATCCCAGAAACACAGAATGCTCAATCATGAGATTTATCATTAACAAATCAACTTGGGGAGCACTTCAACACATGAAATTAGAATTGAGATACTACATATACATTGAGAACACATTCACCAATCCAGAGAAGTAGAGACATCAATGTGGAGAAATGTGAAGTATTTTTCAAACCAATCGAGACATCCAACAACACTGTCAACATTCTGAAATTCATAGAAATATCCTTGAAAACACTGATGACCTAAAAGGATAGGAGTGCAACATCCATAGAATATTTCCTTTGAATCCAAAACCATAAGACCATACCTTCAACAGTGGAGGAAAGCAGAGCATTCTCCCAAGCAAACTTCAAGAAATTTTTTGAACCAAGAACACTTAACCAACTTTTGGAGGCTAAAACTTTCTTTCAACAACATGTGCTACATCAGGAACATAAAGAGAGATCATAAGACATACTATAGACCTTCAACAACATCTCTCTACTATCAGTAACACTTCTAATCTGCATCTTAATATATCATTATGAAATCAACTTTGTTGACAACAACTATACTCTACTTCTTTGATTATCATCAGATAAGGCATGTCATCCAACCATGGACTTCAACAACACCATACATCAATATTGGCCCAAACTAAATTTTTTCAACAATGACAATCAATTCCAACAATCTTCCGCACTTCTCAAGTGCATGAAACAATGACAACCACAAGCAATTCATCAAGTGTTGACACCAAAGACAACCAACAATCAATGTTGACATCAATGACAAAAAATTCCAATAGTTTCCTCAAGTGTTGACATCAATGACAACAACTTCCAACACTTTTAAGTAAAATAGATAACTTATTTGTAGAAAGGATGGCATGGCATAAGACTTGTATTATTTTTTATCCAAACTCAAATAGAAAGATGGCATAACCTAAAGTCTTAAGTAACATCCCAATTATCATCTCTAAATAAACTCTTGAATGAGCATATGATTGTGGCTTTGGCTTTGCATAAACCAATAGGTCTTCCATGCACATAATATGTTGATTTGTTGGATCAATCAGATCACCTTGAATTTTATATTGTTAAATGTATGCTTTAGCATACAATGGTCCATAATCAATCTTTTGGGGACTTCCTCATCATAAAATGAAATTAGTGGATCCATAAGAGAAGAATATGTAGCATTAGAATTGGGATTCCCCAAAAAAATCTCATGGGACATGCTCTCATTTTCCACATTATTATCATTATCATTAACATCGTGAGCTTCAACATTGTCATGTGAATGGAATGAAAATTAATTTTTACATACTTGTTAGTATAATATTGGGTGGTGCAACCTATTAGGTCTCAAAATCACTACTCCAATTCCTATAATAAAAACTCACTCACAAGCCTAGGGTTGTCATCATGCAAGTGAAATCAACTCATCAATAAAATAATGGAGGAATCTAAGCTAACTCTACAAGAGTGGATTATATCTCCTAC
Source organism: Sequoia sempervirens (assembly GCA_007258455.2). NCBI lineage: Eukaryota > Viridiplantae > Streptophyta > Pinopsida > Cupressales > Cupressaceae > Sequoia > Sequoia sempervirens. Next base: position 924,595,091 of record VDFB02281492.1, read on the forward strand.
ACTTTGAGCTCAACTTAGATTCAAGAGGGTATTCTCAAGGGTATACCTTAAAAATTATTGCAATCACATAAAATGACCAATAACTAAATATGGATAGCCAAACCCAACTTGTTTTCTTGGTCCCAAAGATTGTCATTGAACAAAGAACAATTGGCTACCTCAAAACCCTTATATAGTTGAAATAATTGTGCACACATGTCTCACATGAAATATGTATAATGAATGTTCACTTGAGAATGATCTCCTAGTTATATTAACGGTCATGGATGCACAAAAGGTCCTAAACCTATACTATTGGTTTATGATTTTATTTTAATAATTTTAGATTGGTATTTATAGTTTCACACTGGTGTATACCTATCAAGCAACAAAGTCACAAAGCATTGAGAAGAGATAAAACAAGAAAACAAAAACATGTAGATATATTTTACATCCAACAATGAATATAAAATCTTGCAACAAAGCATACTAAGTGATCTAGATCATAATTGCATATATCCATACATAAAAATATGAGAAAGATCATTACAAGCCTTGCAATGTTTTCATAATGTTGTTGCATTCATCTAACTCAACTTTACATTCATACCAGCAAGTGTGGCAAAGGAAAAACCATAACTGAGATTGAGAAATCTTCATAAACGCATACATAATGCCATAAAGACTTTTGCAACAAAATATCATTACAATACTAGTCTTCTTCTATTCTACAGGTCTATAATATCTCAACGAGCTACACTTGGCATTAATGGATGCCCTATAACTTTCATGGCATCTAGAGACCACACAACAACCAACCAACTTTCTTGGCATTTCATTTTAATGGTGATGGTATGTTGGATTGCTCCATCAAGAAGATCCCATGATTGCAAAAGCATGAAATGATGACTCAGCTGAATGATAATTACATTCAAATGATGAATGATAATGTTATGCTCAAGTGTTCAAGAATTTAAAGTGCTTCCCAAATGATCTAGGTATGCGATAATGAGGAATGAAGTATGTTTTATATATTTCCAAGATCATGATCAACGGTTGAGATTAAACCTCAAATACCCATGAAGGAGAGTGAATAAAGGAATATGAGGGATCAAGATCAATTTAAACTCAAAATATCTCCACAATTTGACGAAATTGTTTTAGGATATTTTGAAATGAATGGTGAAGCTTAGATCAAGAAATGGAGGGATGAGAATGAATGAGAGGATTTAGATATTTTAAGATATTTTGAAAAAGAATATTCCATGGAAATATGCCTTTGAAAGGAAAATTGGAACAATTAAATAATTCAAGGTTATTTAATTATGGAGGATTACAATATTCTTTATTAAAAATGAATATTCCAAATGAATGGGATGGGAGTTAGGTAATTAAATAATAAATATTATTTAAACATGAGACATTAGAGGAAAACTACATTTATGGCTAATTAAATAATTAAAATTATTCAATTAGGGGGGATGAGAGGAAAATTAATGAAATATGATGAATTAATTAAATAATCCAATATTATTTAATTAATAGAGGAAATAGGATGAAAATTATAGAAAATGATGTTAAAAGGGGAATTAGTAATGCAAATGATGAAAATGATGAAAATGCAGTGATCGGGGATGAATATGATGAAAATGCAATACTAATGATGTGTGATACGAATTAGGAAATTTTGCATGTTTACATTTTTTCCCTCTTTGACACAATGTACTTGTTGTGTTGTTTCAAAGACTTTTGTTTCTCAGATGAAATTTGGAAAAAATTGATGCCCCACTATGCCCCAGTGGATGTTAGAAGGACAATAGGACACTAGGATGCCCCCTCGGGAGTTTGGCCAAAAAATAATAATTTTTAGGTTGGGCTCACGATAAGAGTTCAAGACCAGTTCAGATGAGAAGAGGACAAAAAACTATGCCCTAGGGGTCCCAAAAAATATTCAGGATAGATGACGAGGCTCAAAAGATGATCTAGCAGGGTAGTTGTTGGTGAAACCCTAGGGTTTGGGGGGTATAGATAGGAAATTGGGCTCAAATGATCCTCATTTGCACTCTCAGCTTTCATAAAATTCTACCCTCTCAGAGCTCTCCACATCCGAAGTATTCAATCATGCTTTTACGATGGCTCATGTACCTCATACACCACACCGAGCAGACCACATTCATCAACACCAAAGGCTAGTTGGAGTAGGACTTGTCGTATGTACAACTTTATTTTTTTCTTGCACGTAGATTTAGGCATTTAATTTCATAGCTAAAGGTCGGCTACCAAACGTTTCTATCTAAGGATCAAAACAATTGCATGCAATAAGGTTGTGTTTGCATTCGTGAAAGCTCACATTTTTCAAAGGAGGTCACGTGTGCAGAACTTGACTCTGTATACCAAAGGCTAGTGTGTATGCATTATCGCAGTTGCAAAAGGTGACCATATTTGATTTTGCTCAATAGTGAATAGGGCTTTGACACGTTTGCAAGAAGGTGCATGTTTGACTGTAATACAACGAAACATTTGTAAGAAGGCTTGTCTTTGCTGAAAAAGCATTTTCTTTTTCATTAAAACAATTAGAATTTTTATCTGATTTTTGTAATTTTGACATCATTGACACTATGCTTTGTAGTCGACACTTCATCCTCTATACGTGAGAGAGTAGACACCTAGGATTTTAGATAGACTAGCTCACATCAGGGATTTTGATATTTAGTTCCTTGTGGTTGTCAATTTACATGATATAGCTTTTATGCTTGATACAAGAGCACATAGAGCTATGATGATTGTGTTGGTGGAGCGATGGAGGTCAGATATAGCTAGCTTCCATCTACCTATAGGAGAGTGCACAATTACCCTAGAGGATGTATGGCGCATCTTTAGGATTCCTATTCATGATTCTTTAGTAGAGTACAATATATATAGAAGAGTGGTTGATTGTTATTGATGGATAGATTGATTTATAGCCATACGCCGGCAAGGTACATGAGATTACCATTATTCTTGTTGGACTTATCATGGGGTCATTGATGCTCGATAGGAAACCTCGTCAGTTTCCTATTGGACGTGGAATGGTTATTGAGGGCATGATGCTTGAAGGTATTACATATGTATGGCAGCCCTGTGTGCTAGCATATTCATATCATGATATGCATCAGGTATGCTACCAAGGTGCCACCAATATATCAATAGGTGTGACCTTGCTTCATGTCTACGCTTGGGAGAGGATCACTTTCACCCAACCAGAGGGTATTGGAGATAGGGAGGATGGAGATCCTTATTCCTACAGATATTCAGATTTCCTTACATATGGGTAGCCAGGACGGCTACACTACTAGCGAGGGGTTTTAATGACATGATTTAGTTTATATGGTGCTCCTGGACCAAGTACGAGGTATAGAGGGACGACCATCTCCATATGACATTTTATAGGTAGACTTGATGTCTTGTCGGGAGGATAGGGAACATTATTGAGAGGTATCTCTTAGATAGGGTCCAGAGATAGTTTAGTGAGAGGAAGATTGTGTTTGGCATCTATTATCATGCTTGTTATGCACACACCACCAGAGAGGTGTTGATATGGGGCCCTAAAACTTCTTCACACATAGTTTTAGTAGATTTTGCATAGATGGATCCCCTGGAATGGAGATGGGCAAATGGTTTGGATGATATGAAGACCACTTAGGACTATGATGCATGGTGGGAATAGAGGCATCCACTTAGGTTTACATTAGCTACGAAGATTGGTACACTAGGAGCTATTGGGGCTTGATGAAGGAGGGCTACATTAGGGGTTGGCTGAGAGGTTAGATAGAGACATAGGGCCAAGGTTGAGCACTATTAGGTAGCCTAGGTTGATCAGTAGGATCAACGGAGACAAGATGATCAAGGGAGGTAGGATCAGCATGATGGACAGGTACCACCTCCTCCTAATCCACAACATGATGGAGATGCTATATTAGCTTAAGTCTCTATAGAGACAGACTAGGTGCGTGCAAAGCGTGATGCACATATAGTGAAGAGAGATCAAGATCTTGCTAATAGAGATACATGGGCCAAGGAGAGGGACACAGAGATATCCTGATGACAGGTTACAAAGGTTCAGGTTGCTACCCTTATGGTAGAGAGGGATCAAGCCCTCTTAGAGAGGGATGTTGTGATTACAAAGAGAAACATAGTGTAGTAGGTGCACATGAGACTAGTACATGAGAGAGATAGAGTACCTAATAGAGGAAATGACATATTATCATACCTTATATGAGGCGATCATTCCACCAGCACAGAGATCGTTGAGATTTGGGGCTAGGAGTGGTACTACAAGAGGAGAGGCTAGCAGGTCAGGGGTGCTTCAATTAGCATATCATCACAACAACCTTCAAAACATATTCTATTTCCACACATATCTCCAGCTCACAATGAGCATACATAGAGATCTCCAGTGCATGATGAAAGCCTCCTCCTGACAGAGAAGAACCAAGAGACGAATAGAGATTTGATATGCATTGATCTCTTGATTATTTATGTATAGACTTTGATGTACCCTTTTATATGATGTAGACATGACTCTTTTTTATTGATACATATACATTCATCAGAATTTTGAGCCTCATATATATGTATATTTATGATGTATTGATTGTATCATGTATGTTACTGTTCATGACGTATCTTGACATTTCCATTTTTTATTATATATGAGATGAGATGATTTATAATGTGACCAATGATGTGCATGATGTTGATTTATATTATGTAGGATGTTTATGGTTATGATTATGATATGGATGCATTTATGATTATGAGATAATAATGATGTTACTGATTTATGATGCAAGATAAGATGCTATGATATGATATGTAGATATGATCATTTTTGTACTTTTTTTATATTCTAATGATATGCATGATGTATGGTGTTATATGATATGATGATATATATGCATAGCTAATGAGTTTTTGGATACATGATGCATGCAATACTAATGATGCAAGATGCAGGAGATGTTAGTTAGAAGAATGGATAAAGAGATCAGATGATAGAAGAAATGGATGATATTGATCTATTTGTTGAAAATCCATTTGTTATGATTGATAGTGATGAATGAATGATTGGTATTTGATGATGTATGAAAAATGTGATGAGTATGCTTTTTCTTTTTAGGGAGAAACTAATGATTAGAAATCCTTGTTAATGTAGTAAATAGACATGATGCACCAAGGTATGAAGAACCAAGTCAGCTTTGTATCTATTTTGTGGACTTTGAATCTGCAAACAAGAGGAGTATTCATGTTCATACCTAACATACAGACACCTTGTTAAATAATGTGAGAGAATTAAGCCATCAAAGTAAGGAGACTTATACACAAAAGGTATGAAGAACCTAACATGCACCAGTTGTTGTATTACTCAAGACTATCCCTACACACACGAGGCAAGTATATTCCATGTTCATATTACAAGAATATCCAACAAACATGACATACGAAATCAATTATCAAAAGATAAACTAGAAAAAAAGATCAAAGCGGGCGAACAAAGTTACCATATCACTTGCCAAGGACATTTGTAGCTTAAGGATGCTATCCATTGATGAATCCCATTGTGGGAATGATGTATCTATAAGGCACATGCTAGGATGTTGATGTTGTTAATGATGATATTGATATATAAGGCAATTGATACTTAGGCGTTGTTTTAATCAGATATTGATCAAGTTTTCATGATTCTTGCTTGAATGTTTTAGATTTTGATAGCTGCTATGTTTGGTTTGATTTCTTCGTCAAAGGATGAGGGTGATGATTGGTTTATTATGGATGGATAGTTTATTGTAGATTGGTGATGATGGAGATGGGGATTTTTGAGATTTTTTGAATATTTTTGTGCTTTTGAGATTATTTGAGGCTATTTTTGGTATTTTGAAATATTTAATTTATTTTTTTAGTATTTTGAAGATATTTAAACCCAATGAGGGGGACCTAAGGGGACTAACCTAATGCCTTGGGGGCTCATCAATGATGGCCTTTCCTATGTGACAATGTAGAGGCTATGTAGTTTAATTATTGGACTGAGCTATCAACTCATACTTGGATGGTTAATGATATTTTTTATGTTTTTGACCTTTTATGAATATTTTTGTATTTTCATGGATGATTTGGATGTTTTTTATTTTTCCATTATTATTTGGATTTTTTTTATTTTTCAGGATTATCTAAATGTTTTTTTTATTTTTTTAATATTATCTAGATGTTTTTTATTTTCAGGATTATCTAGATGTTTTTTTAATTTTTCAACATTATTTGGATGTTTTTGATTTTTTTAGGATTATACACAACTTGAGATATGAACAAGGATCCAATCCATCTACAAGGTTTAGGAGGATGCCCCCGGTTAGGTATAGGATTACATTTATTATGGATAAATGGGATGACATGGATGGAGGGTGGTGATAGTGCAACAAGGTTGGACACTTAACAAGTGATCATTCCATGGTTGGACACACATTTATTATGGTAATAGATGGAATGGAATGGATGAAAGCATGATTATGATAATGAATGGATGGGGTGGATGTGAGCCTTGATAGAAGATGGGGTGGAGCTTATTCAAATGTGGCACCTGTTTGTCAAGTTTTCACCACGGTACCTATCCTAGAACCACCACAAAAGTGGTTTTCACTTAAAGGGTGATTTATTTCTCTTTACTATTTTTGATATTTTTCTCTTCTTTTTTTTATTTTTTTCTTGTTTGCTAGGATATTCTGATAGGCTAGGTGTAGAAGTTTTCAAGATGGTTGTTGTTAAGAGGTTCCACCAAAGGTTCTCCTTCTGGGGTTGCCAATTGACATGCACCAAAGCCATAGTTTGCAGTGATCACAAAGGATCCTAGCCAATTTGGTTCAAAATTTCCTTTTCCCTCTTGATTTAGTTGAATCTTTTGATTTTCCTTTAGGACTAAGTCACCCACTTGGAAGCTTATATTCTTGATTCTCTTATTGTAACTATGTTTGAGACATTTTTGGTATGCTTGGAGATGGTTTAGAGCACTCAAATGTCTTTCTTCTAACAACTCAAGCTCATGGAGTCTAGATACTCGATTTTCTTCATTGTCGACTAGATTTTACAAGGATACCCTTAAAGAAGGAATTTTGATCTCTATAGGAAAGATAGCTTTGGTTTCATATACTAGGGAAAAAGGGGTAGCGCCAATGGGTGTGTGGATGCTTATTCAATATGCCCACAAAACTGGATTTAGTTGGAGGTGTCAGTCATAGCCAGCATCATTAACAGTCTTCTTGAGGATTTTAAGGATAGTTTTATTCGAAGCTTCCACTTGACCATTTCCCTAGGGGTAATACGAGGTAGAAAAGGGGTGTTGGATATGGAATTTATAACAAATCTCATGGACATCTTGATTTTTAAATGAAGTTCCATTGTTAGTGACAATAGTCTAAGGTATGTTTTAGTGAAAAACTTAATAGTTCAAAATAAACTTAGCTATTTTCTTGCATGTGATATAGGTTAAGGGTATGACTTCTATCCACTTTGTAAAGTACTTTGTGGTTGTTATGATAAATTTATGTCTGTTTGATGAGGTAGGGGATATCTTGCCTATGAGGTTGAGTCCCCACTATGAAAAGGACCATGGTGTATTTATTGGGTGTAACTCCAATGTCGATGTGTGAATAAGGTTGTTGTGCTACTAGCATTGAAGACATTTCTTTGCAAACTAATTACCTTCTTGTTCCATCAAGGGCCAGGAGTATTCAATCCTTATTAGCTTCTTAACTATATTAGGTATGCTAGAATGAGACTCGTAGATACCTTCATGTACCTCATGTAAGGCGATCAATGCCTCTTTAGGGTTAAGACAAAAACACTATTGTGCATTTCTTTGTAGGTTTTCTTTTGGTTACTATTAAGGTTAGGAGGTATGGTTCCATGTTGAAGATAGGCATTAATTTCTTGATACTAGGGTGAATCGGTACCAACAACGTCACACATGAGTTTAGACTATAGGACATCAAATGAGGGTATAAGCAACTACTCCATAAGAAACACATATTTAGGACTATTTTGTGGCATGCCATCAAATGTGGGTATAAGCAAGTCATAATGTGGACTGTTTTGTGCCATATCATCAACAACTATTTTATTTATCCTTGGTATTTTCTCAAACAAAATGACTAGGAATTATTGCTTGAAACTCTCTACCATTCTTTTGTAAGGAATCAATTTATCATCCTTAGTCTAGTATTCATCATTCACTTGTCTAATTACTAGTTGTAAATCCCCATACACTTGTAGCTCCTTGATCTACCATTAAACTGTCATTCTTAATCTAGTGATTAGTGCTTTGTACTCTGCTATATTATTGGTACAGGGAAAAGTGATCCTATATGCTTTGGGTATATTGTCTACTTGTGGTGTAACGAAGAGAATTCCAGCTTCTAATCTATGTTGGGTGTGAGATCCGTAAGAGTACAATTTCCATTGGCTTACTTGAGTTGCCACAAGGATTCCTTCATTAGCGAATTATGAGATCAAAGGGTAGTGTTCATCAAGAGATGATTTGGCCAATTGATCGGCTATCACTTGTTCTTAATTTCATTTTTGTCCACATATTCTATGTCAAGCTCAATAAGGATCATAACCCACTTTTCCATCTGACCAGTTAAGGCTTCCTTAGCCAAAATATATTTCAAAGGGTCCACCTTAGAGAAGAGTTTGATTTGTCATTTATGCATTTGATGTCTAAGCTTTTTTTATGCAAAGACAATGGCTAAACAAGCCTGCTCTATAGGTGTGTAGTTTGGTACATAGCCTACCATTATGCAACTGATATAGTACACCACTCTTTCTTTACTGTTCTCAACATGTTGTGCTAATAAAGCACCTAGGGTTTCTGAAGTTTTTGATATATAGAGGATCGGTGGTTTGTCTGGTAGGGGGGGCATCAAAAGAGGTGGTGATGCCAAATAGTCTTTAATCTATTGAAAATCTTGTTGACACTTCTCTTCCCATTTAAATTCAACATCCTTATGGAGCAGATGCATGAAAGGACAACATTTATCAACTAACTAAGCTATGAATCTTTGGATGGACTATAGTTTACCTTGAAGGACCCGTAGTTGTTTTAAAGTCCTTGGTGGAGGTATTTCCATGATGGCCTTAACCTTAGAAGGATCCACTTCTATACCCCTTCAGGATACAAGGTATCCTATGAGCTTCCCTTATATGACTTTGAAAATGTACTTCGAATTGAGGCATAGACTATACTCTTCTAACCTATCAAAATGTGTGCTAGGATATCTAAGTGACCTTATCTTGTTAGGGTTTTTGTTAGAAGATAATCTACATAATCCTTTGTGGTGATGTGAAGCATATCATGATATATATCAATCATCACCCTCTAATAGGTGTCTCTCACATTCTTAATCCCAAACAACATGACATTATAACAATAATTTCCCAAGGGACAAGTGATTGATATCTTATCCTAGGCTTCAGGTGCTATTTTGATTTGATTACATCCCAAAAAATTGTCCATGAGGAAAAGTATTTTGTGACTTGTTGTTAATCCACTATGATATCTATATTCGGCAAGGGAAATTCATCCTTCGAAAAATCCTTGTTGAGATCTTTAAAGTTAGTACAAATCCTAATGCCCCCAGTGGGCTTAGAAACAAGAATAATATTTGATACCCACTTAGGATAATCAATCGATCTAATGAAACCGACGTCTAAGAGTTTTGTAGCTCCACCTTAACCAACAATGCTATTTGCAAATGCATCTTGTGAAGCTTTTGTTTTACCAATTTTTCTCTAGGAAAGACTATCAAGTGATGAACTACCAAGGCTAGGTCTAATCTAGGAATATCAGCATAGGACCAAGCAAATTTTATTGTATGGTTTTCTAGAAAATATGTGAAATTATGTTTCTCTTCAAGATCCAAAGAAGCTACATAGAAGGTGATTCTAGGTACATCTGATGTTCCCAAATTTATCTTATCAGAGTCTTCTACTAGTACTTTTGACCTCTCTCGGTGTTGAACAATGTCAGGGATATTGAATCATCCATCTTCAAGCACCTCAAAGAGGTTTTCACCCTCAAATACATCCTTTATTTTTGTTTTTCCTTGATCCAGTAGTGCCATATTATGGTTTTCACTAGGGGATCTCTTTTTTATTTTTAGATTTTTACTTTTGTGACTAAAGGACCCAATCTCTCCTCGAAAGTATGCATCTTCACCAAGTTTTATGTCAAAACTTGTCTTATGATCTCTCGATGGTTAGTCCCATAAACTTGGAAATAGCTTTGTTGTTTTGGAATATGTCTAGAATTGACACTTGTTGTTGGTCCTAGTCAATCAATTGGGGACAGAAAAGTTTGATTTCGTGTTTCTCAAATGGTTGGTCAAAGGATAGGGTAGTGATAGTATTGATAAAAGCGTCCTCAAATAGGTCAATGATGTACATGAGAGAGTGATGTCTTAACCATAAGAGAGGAAGGGACTTTCTTACAAATGGTACTTCTGGTGTCGGGAGTAACATTGTCTCACAAACCATATCCTAGTCCTTGATTCTTATGCTTTGTAGGGATAATCAGTTCTCTCATGCCTTTCTCATGTACACAAAGGCCACCTTTCCCTATGAATCCCATGTTTTTAACAAGTTGAAACCCTTATTGTTGTGATCAAAGGAGATAGGTTCTAGCTCTTGTTATTCTTCTTCCTTGTTTAACCAAGTAGAAACATCTTGTTCTATGACTTAGTTGCTCAAATCCACCCATTTAGAGAAGATTGTGGGTTTGAATTCAATGGTATTATTATGAGCTTCCTTAATTTCTTGTGGTTTCTCATATGACCTTGGAGATAGCAAAAGTTTTCCAACACAAAGGGATTGTTTCATGTGATAATCCCCATAACCATTATCTAGTACTTGGATCTTGAGATAAAATTTAGTTGGGTTTGTTGAGGATGATGGATTAGAGGAAGATGAGGCTTGAGATGATGAGGCTAACAATGTTGGATCAGCATAGTCAAGTGAGAGAAAAGAGATATCATTGCTAGGAACTTAGAAGATCTTTGCATATTTCTCTTCTAAGTTCTTACAATAATGGAAAGGTTATGGATCAACATAAATGGTGACCACTTTTTCATTATAGGGAAATTTAAAGCATTGATGATAGGTTGAAGGGATGATTTGCATTATGTGAATCCAAGGGCATCCCATTAGAAGGCTATATGGTAGCTCAAGATCCAATACTTGATAAGTTGTTTCTGCTATTGCTAGTTCCACTTGAATAAAAATTCTGAAAATGCCTTTAGAATCTCTCATTGTCATCATAGGCTCTAATACTAATGATTTTTTTCTTTTAAATAACCTCATTGGAATATCCTAACCATTTTACAAGCTTTAAGGTACAAATGACTAAGCTTGCACCACTGTCTATCAATACTCTCTTGATTTTGTGTTTATGGATGCAAAATTCTAGGTATAAAGCTTGGTTATGATATGTATGTTAGGGAAGATCTCTTTCAGAGAAGATGAGATGATGGGTAGAAGCAATGTGTCCTACCATGGCTTGAAACTACTCTATGTCAATGTTGTGTACAAAAGACTCTACAAAGGCTTTATCCAAAACTTATTTATGATCTAGGGATATTTTGAGAAGTTCAAGGATGGAAATTTGTGTGGGAGTATTTTTCAGATGGTAATAATATTATACTCAACTTGTGGAGGCTTAGGTAAAGATTTAATTTTAGGTGTGGCTCCCTGGATTGTAACTTTTCCTCATCATGTAGTAACATAACACTCAAGATTTTTATCGACTATAGTTACAACTAAGATATGGTGATCGGCTTCAAAAGTAGCACCAACTACATTATAATAGGAGTATGTGGTTTTATTGTAATCCCTTCCCTTATCTTTTTCATTTCCTTTATTATGGTCAAGGATCGTATCCTTGTAGATTGCCAAGTCATTATTACCGGCTATTCCAGGATGATGTTCAATGTCAACCTCTCCCTTATCAATTAGATCTTGTATGAGGTTCTTTAGTTTCATGTAGTTATTGGTCTTGTGTCCTTTAGTTCTATGGAATCCACATTGATCATTCTCATTGTACCAAGGAGGTTTGAATTTTGGTTCCTCGTAGTTTCTTTATTATAGTAATTTGATAAGGTTTGTTTGAAGCAATTTTTGTAATACCAATTCAATAGGTTCTCCCAAAGGAGTATATTTTTGTCTTGTTTGATTGAAGGTATTGTTAGGTCCCATTGGTCCTCTTGAAGGATTTTGATTTTGATTAATCATTTGATTGGTCAGAGGATTATTTTTTTGATTGCTTTGAACATTGTGTTGAGGATTGTTAGATGGAGGTTGTATGTTTTGCACAAATTTAGCATCAACTACTCCATCATTGGTAATGTTTTTGTTCTTTTCCCATAGACATAGTTTATAATTTGTATTAGAAGGTAAATATCGATTGTTGTATAGCTTGGTAACTCCCTTTGCATTAAGGGCCCTTTCGATAGCTATGCCTTTTTCAATGATATCATCAAAGGTTTTAGTACATAGCATAGTTAATTGGAAGCTTAAATCAGTGTTTAGATTTCCAATGAAGATGTCAACAAGTTGTTTCTTGGGAACATGCCATTTTCATTTACTTGCTTTATATCATCATTGTTATAAGAAGAAAGAAAAGGAATTTCCTTGGCTTTGTTTCACTTTGTACAAATCAGTTACAATGATCTTTTGTTCTATGTTGTACGAGAAGTAATTGATGAATTTTGTTGATAGTTCATTGAATCTTTTGATTCCAGGAGGTAAATGAGAAAACCATTTTATGGCTTGACCACCAAGGCTCGTAGGAAATATTCTCATCATATAAGTCATTATTAGCTACCTCCATGCATTCCATGGAAAATTCTCATATGTGTTCAATGGGATCTCCACTTCCTTTGTACTTTTCAAATTTAGGAATTTCAAAGTTTTTAGGGAAAGGAATCATGGAAATGCTTCAATCATAAGGATAAGGAAAAATATCTTCCAAGGCATAGATCCTCTTAGTCTTTCCAAGTTGTATGCCAGCTATCTTTTGATTGAGGATTCTGATTTGTAATGCTAACTCATTTCCTTGTGGAGGGTTAGGTGGATTATAGTTTTGTTGTCCAAGGAAGGGTGATGAGTTATAAGATGGGTTTTGAGTGTGCATCATACCTTGAGGAATGTTATATGTTTGTGATGAAATGTTCGAGTATTGTATTGATATTACAGGTTTATTTTTTGATGTTGCGGAATGAGATTTTGTTGTTGACATACAACATTATGTTGTTGAGGAACAAGATATATTTTTTGAGGAACAAGATTATGTTGATATTGTGGATTCATGTTTTTTTGTTGTGGAGTTTGGGTATATGAAGGACCATATTGATATTGTATTGTGTTAGGATCCTACTTTTGAAAGTTTAGCCATTGTTGATATTAAGCGTTATATGAAGGGTCTTGGTATGAAGGTTGTTGTTGAGCGTGTTTTTGTTGGGGAGTGTTATGTTGTTGGTACATGAGTTGCTGTGGAGGATTGGATTGTGTGTGTTGATAGATTGGTGGCTGTTGTTGTGATTGGATAGGTGGATTAGTTTGTTGTGATTGAAGAGGTGGATTGTTTAGATTCAGAGTGATATAGTTGGGTGAAGCCATATGTTGTTGTGGTGGCATGTTAGCATGCAATGGTAGATTTGGTGGTCTAGGAGGAAGATTCAGAATTTTTTGCATGTTGGAGTTTTGACGTTATTGAGGTGCAATTTGTGACCAAGAGGATGCATATACATTTTGTTGATGATGTTTTATGCATAGCAACAACTCAGACAGAATATGAAATCCTATCTCTCTTGAAAGGTAAATCTCTATCAGCAAGCCTCAAGAGATAACCCCAAGGTCTCTAATGTCAGGACAATGCATAAACAACTCAGTCATAAATGTGAAAATACTGGTAATCACAATGGGACCTTACTACAAGCAAAATACTGAATCTCTAATTATCAGAACTGGCAATATAATGATACTTCAATCCTAAATTTTAATCCAATAATCAAAGAAATAACAAAAGATGAGGGTTTCAAAGAGATTTATAAACTTAATATTAAACCTAAGATTAACAATGCAAATGACAAAACACTTGAAATGGACCAATCCCTCAAAACTGATTTCTACTTGACCCAGATGAATCTGCAATCTTATAGAAACAGTGCAATCTTCTAAGGTGTTAAGATTTTCAGATCATGAACATTCATTCAAACAACCCTATTGTAATTGAAATGAATAAACCCTCAAAATTGAACTAAGCACAATAAATATAAAGGTCCAGGCTAACTTTGCAAAGCAACTAACAATCAGTTGGTTGCGAAAAGTATGGACCAGGGATTGCTGCAACACTTCAAATATCAAACCATAAACACCATTAAATCAAATCTAATTCTAAATATCGATTTTCCTCAAAGCAATTCTAAAGATAGAATAACAAGAACCATGCAAGATAAGGAGAACACAAGTATGGCACCAAATCACAATGTCATTACTTGCATCAAATTATCCACTGTAGCAACAATTCCAGCTTTATGTTACAATATTTGCTTGAGAACAACTACTTGCTAACTCTTGCTCTACTTAATTCGCTCTAACTATCTTTCTATTTGTCTATGTCTATATCTTAACCCTTACAAATGAGGCAAAATGCCATATTTATAGAACCCCCAAAACATGTCGGCCTAGATAGGATTTTACAATAATAATTAGGCACAACAAGTCAGCCAAGAGAAATTCAAAATGGGATAAAATATGCATTAAATGCATGAACTTCATCCAGGTCATCCTGGGATTTCCAATGCAGCTTGGACCAATGCATGGAAAAATAATAGGGAAGCACAAATCTCGATGTAGCCAATCATTAACTACCTTCCCCTTTTTCTTTATTTTGATCCAGCCTTTCATGAACTTTCAAAAGCACCCTATCCAAGTCGGCCACATGTGGTAAAGGAAAAACCCTATTTCTCCTTTCAATTGATGCAATTTCTTCCCTTGATTGTTTCACCGACTTATCCCACTCAACCTTATATGTTAGGTATTTATCAATAACAGCAATGTAGGTGGCCGCATCATCCAACTAGTGCTCAGAAATAGAATCATCATTAATTGGGCATAAACATCATGCCACCACTTTCTCAACTATTCCAAACTCAAATACTTAGGGGCAATCTTCCTTCTTCCTGTCATAATCTCAAAGAAAGCAATGCAGCCATTATACACACCAGTTAGGGTATCATCAATCTGCCTCCTCTGTTTGTAGATCTTTTTCAGAACCTTCTACCTAATTTGCAATGCCTCAAACCATTCCCAAGGTTCAGCAGCTCTGGAGGAAGGGAGAATTTTATCATTTACTAGCTTATCTTTGGTATACTCCATGATGGTTTTGGTCTTCTGCAGCAGGACATTTGTATCTTCTTTGTCCTGAGCCAACACCTCCTTCAACCAATCAATTTCCCTCATAGCATCTTTCCCTGTTGATAGAATGTCTTTAATAGCCTCATTTCCTTTGGTTCGCACCCCTTGCAGCCAATTTGTAGTAGCAAGAGTGGAAGCCTTCATTCTTTTGAGCTCAGTGATGGTTTCTTGGGGTAAGGGATTTGCAGCAGAAGCCGAAGGGTTAATAGATTGCAAGGGTTTCATCAGATCCTCCAAGCATTTCCTGAGTTTTTTCATTTTCCTTCTTCAGCTCCTGCTTAGTTTTTATTTCCTTCCTCAATCTGCCCAAGATGATAGCACTAGAACCCTGATAATCCTCAATGTCCTACTCAACGAAAGTGGGCTCTAAATTGAAAGTCTGCACATTATAATCTTTTGCAGATACTTCATCTCTATTCTTATCCGAAGCAGGGGTTGCAATGTGAACAACTCTATTACTCACCTCATCCCTTTCAATCCTTGAAATGACCTTGGCCTTCTTTTTACCTTTATCTTTTCCAATCTTGGCGAGCAACTCATCCCAGTTAGGTGGAGTATCCTCTACAACAACTTGTTTTCTCTTTATCTCCTTGTCCAACCAATCTAGAGCAGAGGACTCTAACTGTACTTTGCTTTGTTTCTCTTCCTCCTGTTGATCTTTAGGTGCTTCTTCACTCAAAGCCTGCTTCTCAGGAGTTTCATCTGCCATACTCACCTTTTCTTCAGCATGTTCCTCCTTGTGCTCAGGCAATGGAATCTTTTCTGCTTCTTCTTCTCTTGGAGGTGATTTGACCTCTTCAGTCATAACAGGTGACTCTTCATATGTAACCAAGGGAGACTACATCACCTTTTCAACTTCTACTTCTGCACTATAAATGTCACCCTCATGAAATTCCTCTCCCTCAGTGTCTGGATGATCTTCAACCTTCTCAGATTCACCTGGTTTGCTCCTCATGAGAAGAAACTGGAGGAGGATCTGCTTTAGGCACACTATCCTTGGGAGAAGGAGTCCTTGACCTCCTTGTGTACACCTGTGCTTTCTCCTCTGAAATTTCTATATTTACCACAGGTGGAGCAACTCCTTCCTCTCCCACCTTGGAGCCTGCCTTTTGTGATAATCTCACAATTCTCCTTCTTTTAGGCATAGGAACATCAACCTCAGGACCCTACTTTTCAATTTCTTTTTGTTCAGACTTCTTAGTCCTTGACCTTTTCTTAGCAATTGGCTTTCTCTGCTTTTCTGTTTCTTAGACTTCCTCCTCCTGAACACCTTTAATCTTAATCTTGAAAGGAGAATCCAGCTTACCTTTTCCCTTAGGATCTTGCTCAGTTGATTCCTCAGAAGTGGAGTGAGGGTCCAAATCTCCCATTAGCTCATAGGTGCATTGTACACCTTCATTTTCCAACTCCCATAGTTTATGCTTTAGCCACATTTTGGTGAACTTGGTGACTGGATCCATTAACTGCTTTAGTTTTTTCTTTTCTTCCTCTAGCCAATCCACATCACCAATCGGCCTGTCCTTTATCGCCTCATAAGCATGATCTTGAATCAAGTTTCCATCATCCTCGCGTTGATCTGGGACTGCCCTCACATTGTACAATCGGACTGATTCTACTGGGAGTCGAGAGAAATTTTTCTTCCTTACCTCGTATTCATCACTACAATTGGCCCAGTAGTCCTCCAAATCAACCTTATGGCTATACTCTCTACTGGCCTTCTTTTGGGCTTCACCTGTGATATCAAATTTGGACCTCTTGGAATGGAAAGATAAGCCAAGAGTACTCATCTCCTCCTCTGAAGCTTGGGCAAAAATAATGGAAGGACATGCCTCTCCAGTGCCAATCCTCAAAGGGAAGTCTCCACCAAATCCAGTCTTATGTTTGTCTCTTTTAACAATGGCATCAAAGTCACATATTGTCTAGTGACCTCCAGAAGTATGATATGATCAGTGGGATACCTTGGAAGCCTGTATGGAGCCCTCTGACAGCCATCAACCCAGATATATGAGAAGGTTGGGAATTGAATAAACCAAGCACCATATTTCTTGATGAGCTCCTTGGCCTGGTCTGAAATCCTTGTGGGCTCTGCTCCCTGAAGCAATCTGGTGATATGCATGGTGAATGCATCATTCACCCTCCTGTAGTTCGAGCTTCCCAAGTGCAATTGAGGGTAAACCTCATAAATGACATCCTGCCCAAAGATTCCCCTTGTGCTCAATCCTTTGTAGGGGTGAAATCTCGCAAGTGCATAGACCAAGTATGAAGTCATTGTGAAGGTCTTGGTTTGCAACACATTGGACAACTACTCATGAATCACTCTGCTAATGACACCAGCCCAATGATAGTTAGTCTATTCTTGTTCCATCCTTACAATAGCACGGCACATCCAATTCTCAAACATACCTGCATTTCTTAATCCAACCACCTTGCTGAGCAATGTGATGGAATCATAGTATTCTTTCTTGAACTTTGCTCTGAATAGTTGCTTGGGAAGTTTGGAATAATAGGACTTGGGCTTCTCCAGCCAGGAATTGATAAGCTGTTGTGATTTCACAGTCTCTTTTTCATAATATTTCTTAGATTCCTCCATGTTGAATTCCACCACATGAGACCTATCCGGAATATCAAAAGTTTGGGCTATGGAAACAGGATTCAGATTTGCTACAACTCTTCGTTGAGGACCAATAATTCTCTGTGTATCACTGTCATAGTGCCTGGCACACTCAAGGACCAGCTCATAACACTACACCATGGAGGGGAAACCAGCTACATGCACCAATCCTGATTCTAACATCCTCTTAGCCAACAGAGGAAGATCATGTCCTACCATTTTGTCTTTGAACTCCTCATAGTCCCATAGTCCAACATTGGTATCAGTTACCTCTGACCAGACAGAAGTGATCTTACTCTCTGGAATCTTGCTCTTAACGCCATCTTTATTCTTTCTGCTTTGGATATGGAAGATCCCTCCATGTCACCCTTAGCCTTTCCAGTGGTTACCTTGCTAGATTCAACCTATACTTGACAAAGGAAACATAATAAAGATCACAAAAACAAAGGTTAACCAATCAAAATCATCATTAAATCATATTAAACCTCATATAGAATGATCATGTTAAACTTCGGGTTTCAGGACTATCCACAGAATCCAAGCCAGGGAGGAATTTCAAAAAATTCCAGGCTAGACAGATTCCAGCGGGATAAACAAGAAAACACCAATTAGCAACTTAATCTGATCATTATTAATCAATAAAAAACATGTGAGATCTGAAGATAGCATGAATAAATCATAAAATGCATAGTCATCCATTAACACATCATGCCATTTCATATTCCTTCATATTCCGAGAAAATCCGCCAGAGACAAATTTCTGCGAAGGGGGAGACACTTTGCAGATTTCAGAAAAAACAGGGAACCAAGGATTCCGGGAAAATCCAGAGCCAACAGAAATCCGCGGATAAGGTGAAACTCTGAGAGTATGCTGATTCTGAGAAAACGAAGGGGATTGGGAAAATCTGCCAGAGCCAGAAAATCCCGAACTAAGGACGAAACCTGAACTTTGACACTAAATCGCGTTTTGGCCTAGATTAACAAATCGATCATGAATTTCAATAATTGAAGCCTGAGACAAGTTTGATATGGGCCTTCTAAAGATTTTCTTAGAATTCTAGGCCAATTGAGAAGCAAACTAAAGATAAATGGTGATGCCCTAAATCAAACTCTACAAATCCGCCATTAACGCACAGGCAAGCTCAGGATTCAGGCATTTCAACTGCTAAGTGACTACTAGGGGAAATCACGACTCTCAAGCAAGGCTCCTCATAATGCAAAGAAACAAACAAGCTCAAAAATTACTTGGGATACCATAAATCAAACAATGTTATGCAACCCTAGCCATGAAAATGTTCAAATAATGTAGAGAATTAAACCCCGAGCAAACAGAAAACGCCAAAGAAATGCTAATCATTCATCAATAAAAATTAGGGTGATCATATACATACCATTGATGAAGCATAAATCAATCTCAGAAATAAAAAAATGTGAATTTAGTGGCACTCCACAAAGAACAGCAACAAAATGCACAGGAAATCATCACCGAAATCCACAATCTGCAAACTCAATGCTTCAAATCAAATCAAATACCTCCAAGAATGCACTCCTCAGCTCAATCAATGACAAACAATAAATCATAATGGTGCAAAAGACCTCAAAGATCGGTTAAATACATCGCTTTCCAATGGTACAAATGACATTAAATGCAGTCGACAAGATAGCCAGAAAAAATTGGGAACCCGACGACAAGACGGACTTTGGAAAAATATGACCCACGCAGAATTCCGCGAAGACTAAAAATCTTCAAACCACAGTGCTCAGCTGGAGTCCGAGCAGGATCCGGGAAAATCCGGCCGGGGTGGAGAGTCTCGAACTTCAGTGAAAACCCAAACTTACCTCAAAACTAAAGATCTTCAATGAATAACTTAGGGGAACCACTTAGGCAATCAAAATAAACATTTTAAGCACATGCCAAAATAAGATAAAACCCCAAAATGAAAGGGCCAAGACACCAAAAACCAAAGTGAAAGAGGGTCCCTGCTTTCAGCGGGGCGTGTGTGCAAAAACTGCACAACACGTTCCTTGATACATTTGGTCTCCACATACTAGTTGAAGCGTTATGAGGTACGAGTGGAGTTGTAAAAGGATTGGTTGATTGTTGTGGAAGGTTTTGTGTTCCCAAGACATTAGGGTTGGTTTGATTTTGTTGGGCTACCATTACTTGTTCCATTTGATATGGCTATCTATATAATGGATTGTCAAGTGGTCTTGCTTGAGGAATATCATTTGTTTGTGCAAAGAAACTTGGAATTTTTGCTTGTATAATAGGTTTAAAGACTTTCCTAACCACCATATCTTCATCTCTAGAAATGAGGGCTGGATCCTTAATATTTTCAACGTTATAATCAATGTATAGCTTTGCACCATATTGTGCAATCCTATAGAAGTAAGTGTTGGGATCAGAACTAAGCAATTTATCAATTACCTTTAAAAATTTGGGGTTTTGAGTCATTTCTAATATCCTTTCTTATGTTAGTTCTTTATCAGAATCCTCTTCTATATATCCATCTTTTCCTCTAGTGGGTTGATTTCCTTGTTGAGAGAAATGGTTTTGATGTTCAAAATGTATATTTTGTTGTGAAAGATCAGTGTTTGGTTGTGGTGGATGATTAATATTTGATTGAAATAAAGGATTTATGTTTGATTGTTGAGGAGTACAATACTCCCATGGAATTTTGGTTGAAGTTTCAAAGCTTGTTGTGTGAACGTTTGTGGTGTTTGGAAGATTAGAACTACTAGTATTGGTTATCATTTTCTTCTATATTGTGATCTTGTTGGACATCATAAAGTCCTAATAGACCTAAAGGATAGAAAGATCTAGATGTATGATGGTATTTGGATTTTGACTTCAAAGTGGATTTCAAATGATGTGTTGATAAGTCTTTTGGACAAAAGAATGATGTTCAAGTTGATTTTTGGATTGAAAGGTTAACCTTTGGAAAAAAGGATAAAAAGGTTGATTTATGCTAGATCTCAAGATGTTGATGGAATATTGGTTGATGTCTCTGTTTGGACTAGACTCATGAGTACAATCAAAGAGAGATGATAGTGATGATTTGCAAACCTAGGAGGGAGATAGTTCCACTAAGTTAACAAGTTCATAAGATATGGAAAAAATGAGATCAAAAGATACTAGCAAGTTGATAGGTTTGATATGTTGATGTCCAAAAATAATGTTTGATGTTTATCCAAAAGGATGTTGAGGATCATCTCACAAGACTGATATTGATTAAGGTTGTTAATGTTTCAAGATGTTTGATGTTTGATCCAAAATACTATGTTGACGTTTCCTAAGAAGATCGATGTTGAAGGATAGTTATGATGTTTGATGACAAAAGGGTTGTTCAAGACTATTATGACAGATATTTTTAGTTCCAGGATGAAAGATTTAGGACATCTTTAAATTCTAAGAATTTGCAAAATTGAGATGGACAAATGTTACTAACAAATATGGCAGTTTACACAAACATGCCACGCTGCCCTAGGAAAATGTTGCAATGTAGGAAAAAGTGACAGTGTGCAAAGAGAAAATGTGACAAACTGTGCAAACACGATAATTTGATAGCAGGCAGATGCAACAATTTAGATAGACGCGACTTTGTGCATAAAGAGGTTTTGACAAAACACGGTAAATGCATATGTGACAGAGTAAGAAATAACAAAAATATGCAAAAAGCAGACATGATAATTTGAGCAAACACGACAATTTATTTAGAGGCGGTAAACTGTGACAGTCAAACACAGTTTTTTGTTACTATTTTTGTGTTTCTTGAAAGTTTTAGAAAGTTTATTGATGTGTCAAAGTCTGAGTGTATGTTTTGAAAGAAAGTGATATGAATAGAAAACATAAACAATTAGGACTAACTCAAATGGTAAGGGAGATATTTCGTAAGCTTTCTTCCACAAATCTCACTAGCAATAGATCAATAGAACTGTTACACCCCTAAATTTAACTATGTTTTACTTTTTACTTTTGAAGTAATTAGTAGATGATTACGCATGATTCAATGATTTGATGTTAGTAAAAATGTCTGGAAAAATCAATGTTTTTATGAGTTATGTTTATTTGACTCAAAATTGACATGTGTTTAAAAGTTGTCAAGATGTGATGATTTCATAAGGATTATAAAATGACTAATAATACATTAATCTCGAGTTTGGTGTTTGCAAGTTGCATTCAGGAAACAGGCTTCCACCCTCTGAGAATGGGAGGGAGGGCATCATCAGAGAGAAGGGTATAGATACAAGGAAAAGAATAGGTTGTCGCCATCTTAGATTTAGTGCAGTGTTTATATGTTCATTTAAGTATATAAATATATGTATAATAATACAAAGAGAGTAGTACATTTACTCATTCTCTTATATATCCGATATATGTATTAATGAGTGATAATGAATAACGTTATCTTAATATTGCTAGTGACAAAAGTGTGTTGAGAGGTGGATGGAGGTCAAATAAATGCCTCTTAAAAAGACCACTAACTCCTCACACTTTCCTCAATGTATGTCGTGTCATCTTTAAACGCTTTTATTTGTCGGTTCTCATAATGATATTGCAAGTTGACATCAAGATCATTTTGGATCATTGTTGAGTTTGTTCATCAGATCAACGAATATGTTTGTTCGATGACGTAATGACCTATGTCATCAACTTTACCTATGATACTAATACTTCTTAAATGATTATTATGTTAAACTATATGTTGAAAATTTACAATGGTTGCATATGTCGAGAGTTAATGGCGGATCAACTCTTAGTAAAGGAGGGGAAAATTATATTTGAATTGCTTGACCCATTAATAAGGAGCTTAAAAGAATACTTTGGTAGTATGTATATAATATATATATATATATATATGTATTATTAATGTGTAATGCCAACGTAAACCTTTTAGCCATGGCATAATATTTGAAGGTGACAAAAATTTCCTTTTGATGGGAAATGCTTCTGAAAAGTCATTTCAAGGTCGCGGCGTACTGCTCAAGGGTGCTGCATGCTTAAGCATTATGCGGAGTATGTGTTACCATGATTGGATTCGTGGCTATCTCCACGATTGGTTAAAGTGATAAATGATTACTTTTAACCATTCTTATTGGGAATTATCTTGGAAACAAATAAATAACCGTTGGATAATGGTTTCTAACAGACTTTGCCTCAGCCAGAATGTGAAATGTTGGAGGAGGATAGAAGGTAATAAGGAGAGGAGGGTAACCGTCCCTTCAGGAAATGACGTGAGTGGGAGATTTGGAGAGCCTTAAACTTACCGGTTGATCATCTACAAGCTTTGGGGGAGCATTGACTGGGAGTTTTAATAATGCTCCAATAAGACGAAGTGAATAGTTAAGAGATCCGCATATTTCTACACAAGAATGTCAAGACGTGTGGTTGTGAAGATAATAAGGTTTAAGTACCTACTCAAGTAGAAGGCCGACACACAGTCAGAATAACGGATTCTTGCAAAGGGTATTCCAAAGGATTCTATCACCATAAACCTGTAAAGTCTAGCTCCTTGGGTGGGGGGATAGGAAACCCCATCTCAACGGAGGTTTGGGGAGATTTTGTACCTCCTCGAGGATGGGAGTAGAGTGGGACGAGAGTGCGGAAAAGAGTCCTTGGCTTGTTCATGGACATGAGCTTCGCAAGAAATGAGTTTAAAACAATATGCTTGTGATAGTAAGACAATGGGTTAATGGGGCTCGTCTCCTTTCTATGCTGAAAATACCATAGCTTAAGAGATGACTCTTCTTGGGGTGAGAGTGAAGGAGAGTGCACAACAAGAATAGAAAATGACACCCATCCATGGGAGAGATCCATATCCTACGTGCATTTCAAGTGGTAGGAATAAGGGGATAGGGGGAGACATTTTGTGTGAAGAGAGTACTGAACAAAAACCGGTAGAGACTCGAGTGTAAGCATCGAAGGAGGTTCACTTCATCCGAGCCAGTGAGCAGCTCGAGGGAGAACCATGCCTTTTCCTTATGGAAGAAAGTGCAGGGAGAAAAACAACCATTCTAAAATCTATGCATTATGAGAGAGAGAGAAGAGTTGTTGGATAGAATGGTAAAGGAAAAAGGAAAAGAATTTGATTTCTATACTACTGCAAGCTGCATTCAAAACAATAGACAATAGTGTAAGAGAATCCTTGGAGCTCAAAGTAATTATTTGAAGTTGCGTGTTGGGGTTGAGAGTCAACACCTTACAATCAAATATTACAAATAACCTATTGAAAGGTAAGTAATTCTTCTCTTTCCTAATCAAGAACATGGTCATTTTCCTTGTATGTATGCATTGCAAAGATAATGGTTTAATTAATACCAGTATTGGGGCAATTTTTCCTATAATCCACCTCATGCAAGAATCTTTACTATTTTCTTTAATCTCCATGATGGGATAGGTTTTCCCTTGGATTTTTTTGGAATTATTTAATTTCCCTAAAGACAAATCGGGGTATTTATACCCTCCAATCCTTCTTGGCATAGTTAAGTCTACAAATGAATCATTAAAACTACCTGTGAACAATGTTGAGCAAATATCAACCTTAGTTCCTTGTGGGTATTGAACCAAGCTTGCATAGATAAAGATTTCTTTGAAGGAATTAGAATTCCTCTTTCAATTTATTTTTGTAAAAAATATTTAGGGAAATAGGTGTTCCAAGAATGTGGAACCCTAGAGAGCCTTTGATAGCATCTACTGCTTATGTTATGATTCTTGAGAGAAAGAGAAATCTAGACAATGCAAAGATATAGATCTTGTAGCCTTTATTGAACCTCTTGTATTTCTAGTGCACAAAAGACAAAGTTAACCTTAGGTTGGGCAACATTGGAGTGTTTAATCCAGGGTTGGGCATATTGTGAGATTTGTATCTCAATCACACAGGAAAGTGGTAAACTATTTTGATTGTTGAAGGTTATGTGACATATATATATAGATAAATGAGTTCAAAACCTAACTTATGTTGGAAGTTAGTTGTTCCAAGTAGACCAAAGGGTCGAAAGCAGATTATTATCTTTTATAAATCAAACCTTTTAAGGGTTGAAAGATTGACTAAGATCAAGACTATTGATATGAAAGGATAGTATTCTTTTAGATATTATATTGGTGAGGGAATACCTTGAATACTATGTTTATTCATGTACGTAAAATGTGAACTCAAACAATGCCAAGTGTTCTAGGAAAGACTATAAGCATTTTACTCTTATGATTTGTTACACTTATGTTATTACCTTTGGAAAAACAAGGATGTTTGATATTTTCGTGTATTGGGTTAGAGAAGCTAAACCCTAGTATTGAAACAAGGAGGATATAGGAAATCTATAACTCTTATGTCGGATATGACATTGTACATATATATATATTGATTGACAATGAAAGGTCGAAGAAACCATAGAACAAGACAGGAAGTCTTTATAATACCTTAAAAGATTCCATGATAATGTCGAAACTCAATTTAATGCATCAAAGATGTTGGGCATTGAATCTTGAGAGTAAAATGACAGGAAGTCATAAACCCTAGATATTGCAAGAATGCAATAAGGGATTTTTTAAAAAGGTTTGAAATACCTAAATATTTACATTGCATGTATATCCTGGATTAAGGATTAGTTCTAAGTTAGATTGGCTAGAATGGATTTTCTATACAGACTAGTTTGTGTCTAGAGTACCAAATAAAGTAAGTAAAACTATAGGATGAGATAGTTTCTAAGACAAGTCAAAGGCATGTGTCTATATGGCATGACCAATTAGAATGATCATACTTAGCTTGAAGGGATCTAGAGTTGTATGGTTGATTGAGTTTTGTAGGACACATCACTAGGACTCAGATGGAGAAACTTGGCAATTCCTTATATCTATACCCTTCGTGAAGGGTCGAGTCACTTCTAGCTAGGAAGTGTGGGGGACCACTTGAGTCTGTGGTTGGAGGAAAATCACTCGGATGATGCTCTCCCTGTATAGCAGAAGACTCATCGAGTCTCGTGAAAATCGATATCAACATTCTAGATGTAGTGAACTCCATGTTATGGTTTATGACAGTCAAACTTATGAGGTAAAACTATTCTCTTGTCAATTTTACTTTATGTAATATAAATGAAAAGTGCAAGGACTTCTCTTGATTCTAGTTGTACTTTATTTCTTGTACTCATGCAAATGTTATTTAAAAAAAAAATTCTCTCATGTTTACTAAGTTTATTTACCTTCTAGTAAATTCTTGAGTTTACATGTGTATTAAGAGGAGGGATGTTACATATGGTATTAGAGCGAACCAGGTTCAACACATGGACCTATGAGCTCATTACGAGAAAACTCATTAAACATTTAGTAGATTGGATAAGGTTAAAGTTGGTTGATGCCAAAATGGCATAGAGAAAAACCAAGGAAACTTTCTAGAAGACTATCTTCCCAACACTTACCCAAGGCAATGGCTAAGAGAAAGCCAACTGAGGAGTTAAAACTCTAAGAGAAAAATCATTCTATTAAGGTTGCATATTGAAAATAACACTTACCCAAGGCAATGGCTGAGAAAGCCAACTGAGGAGTTAAAACTCTAAGAGAAAAATCATTCTATTAAGGTTGCATATTGAAAATATTTTGAAACTTTGACTAGAAAGGTAAAACCTTGGTCAGTTACTAATTAGACTAAGAGCTCGGATAGAGCAGTGTCTATATGAAGTCAAGATCAATCTTATTTCTTAAGAACTTAAGGATGGGAAGACCCAGAAGTAATCAACCAAGTGCAGGGGAATTTGAGTGTTGGAAATCCTTGAAATTATATCAACAACACCTAGATAAAATGGGTTCTAGTCTAGCTTCTAGATGGATTGGAATGAGCCAAGTGGAATAAATGGATCATTAAAGGATGAGTAGTGTTATACTGGCATAGAATACCAAAAAAAATGGTTGAGAACTATGTGCTTTCCTTTTTGGTAGAGCTAGAAATTACAACCGCATTGGTGAATGTAATTATAACCGAGATATTTAGTCAAATTGTTTATGTTTTAACATGTAACCTATTCAATGAAGTAAGGAATAGAGTTTTTTAATACGAAACGAAGAAAAGAAGTTTGTGTTCCAATTGTAATCTTTGTGTGTTGCTATAAAATGATCTTATAATATCATCTGGCAGGTGAATGATAGATACTTCAGGTAACAGGAGTGAATGTGATATAACCTTTTTATTTGCAAAATTTTTGAGCATGATGAAAGTCTTAAGGGCTTATTTGTTTGATGTGCTTGTAACACAATCTATAACCCACTGTAAGCTTTTGGAAAATCACAATATAGTGCAGTAATCTACTCCCTTGTAGTGACCTAGTCAAGTCATGTAGTACATTAACAATGTTCTTCTGGATTTTGACACTTCCTCAGATTTTTGGAAAAATCCCTTTTTAATAGTGGCAAGGATTGTCATTGTTTTATTTCTTTATTTTGAAATGATCTAGCCACCGAATTTTTGAAGCCTAATTATCTTATGGCCTGTTGGTCAAAATTTGATTTATTGTTGGAAAATAGCTCATTCTTTGATTTATTGTTGAAATTAAAATTGCTTATATTTTGATATTGAGTTGAGTTTTTGTGGTGGCTATACAAGAACTTTTTGGTTGTTCACTATGTTTGATGTAATGTTCTTCTCTATCATGTCCTGGATGGGCCTCTAATGGATTGTGTAAGGGAGTAAATTGTAGAAATGCACCTGGTATGTCCTTAGCTTTACAAAAGAAAGAAACCTTGTTCCAAACCATTTTAGGGTTATATAATTAATATGTAATATATCTGAAGGAGGTCTTATGTGGATATCGCTTTTCGAACCTTGTGTTATAGTATGTGGGTGGACAGGTAGTCTAGTAATCCCAAGTGAATAGTCTCTCCAAGTCGAGCAAGGTGGTGAACCATTACTACGTGGATTGCAAAGCGTATGTATATAAAACTATGGCCATAGTGAGTGTTGTCACCACTACATGCACTCGTTAGTTCGCAGTACTCCAAACACTTAGCTAACCAGAGTTGTCATACTTAGTAGGAGGGTATCCTTAGTAGTGTGACAGAGTTGGTTAAGTGGGGGTACACACTAGAGCTCATATGGAAACTGAGAGGGTTCCAACACAACCTTTCATTGAAAGGTAGGACTACTTCTACGCAGGAAGTGTGCAGGGGAACCGCTTAAGTCCATGGTTGGAAGGAAAAATAGCCAGGTGATACTTTCCCTCTTTTCAATGGCATGTCGAGTCTTGGAGGACAGTTGAACTAGAAAAAGAATTATGATCCTTTCTCTTGTATTTACTTATCAAATTATTTTAATGATGCATGAAATAAATGAAATTGGTACTTGATGAATAACCTTTTCAGCTAGAAAACTGAAGATTGATGTCTCTCTTTGTATCTTGCATGATGAATAGTGGTACCTTACTTGCTTAATGTTGTTAACCTTTGGTGAAATTCTCTTGGTAAACCCGTGTTTAAAAGTAGTTGGTTGCTACACGTAGAAAGAGTATCCACCTTTTATGTTGTTTGTTATAACAACTTCTATAATTCTACTATCAAGATTACTCCATTTGAAACATTGGACAGAAGAAGATAACTCCTGTAAGTTGGGTAAGCTAGAAGATAGGATTAGCATTAGTCCAGAAATGTTGTCAGAAATGGATAAACAAATTAAACCGATCAAAAAAGATTGGTGGAAGCTAATGATAAGATAGAAAAGCAAAGTAAATGCTAACCGTACACTAACACAATTCTTGGCTAGAGAAGAAAAGTTTCATAATGTAAAGAATGTTTCTCAAACCAGCTCCTAGAAATAAAGGAATCTTCAAAATTCTTGAAGTTATCAATTTGATTGATTATAGAATCATTCCATTCTCAGCTATTACCAGGAGGTATAATGCTTCTAATGATTATATTTGAAAAGTATATAATAGATGATAATTATATTCTTAGAATGTTTTACAGGTACAGGACCAGGGAGTGGTCATCATCAAGCCTCTTAAAAGCAAGGTCCAATGGGACCGATAACCAGAGGGTAATATGACATGGAAAGTTTACCATGATTTTATATCTAAGTTTTTATCAATTGCTTACGCTTTTGCAGGATAAACAAAAGTTTTATCTTATAAGGTTTCAGAGGCATTGGATCATCGAGGATAATGACTCTTACGGGGGGAGATATGTTACACCCCAAACTTTAACTATGTTTTATGTTTTACTTTTTACTTTTGAAGTAATTAGTAGATGATTACGCATGATTCAATGATTTGATGTTAGTAAAAATGTTTGGAAAAATCAATGTTTTTATGAGTTATGTTTATTTGACTCAAAATTGACATGTGTTTAAAAGTTGTCAAGATGTGATGATTTCATAAGGATTATGAAATGACTAATAATACATTAATCTCGAGTTTGGTGTTTGCAAGTTGCATTCAAGAAACAGGATTCCACCCTCTGAGAATGGGAGGGAGAGCATCATCAGAGAGAAGGGTATAGATACAAGGAAAAGAACAAGTTGTCGCCATCTTTGATTTAGTGTGGTGTTTATATGCTCATTTACATATATAAATATGTGTATAATAATACAAAGAGAGTAGTACATTTACTCATTCTTTTATATATCTGATATATATATTAATGAGTGATAATGAATAACGTTATATTAATGTTGCTAGTGACAAAAGTGTGCTGAGAGGTGGATGGAGGTCAAATAAATGCCTCTTACAAAGGCCACTAACTCCTCACACTTTCTTCAATGTATGACGTGTCATCTTTAAATGATTTTATTTGTCAGTTCTCATAATGATATTGCAAGTTGATGTCAAGATCATTTTGGATCGTTGTTGAGTTCATTCGTCAGATCAACGAATATGTTTGTTCGACAACGTAATGACCTATGTCATCAACTTTACCTATGATACTAATACCTCTTAAATGATTATTATGTTAAACTATATGTTGACAATTTACAATGGTTGCATATGCCGAGAGTTAACGGCGGATCAACTCTTAGTAAAGGAGGGGCAAATTATATTTGAATTGCTTGACCCATTAATAAGGAGCTTAAAAGAATACTTTGGTAGTATGTATATAAAATATATATATATATATATATATATATTATATTAATGTGTAATGCCAACGTAAACCTTTTAGCCATGGCATAATATTTGAAGGTGACAAAAATTTCCTTTTGATGGGAAATGCTTCTGAAAAGTCATTTCAAGGTCGTGACGTACTGTTCAAGGGTGGTGCATGCTTAAGCATTATGCGGAGTATGTGTTACCATGATTGGAGTCATGGCTATCTCCACAATTGGTTAAAGTGATAAATGATTACTTTTAACCGTTCTTGCTAGGAATTATCTTGGAAACGAATAAATAATTGTTGGATAACGGTTTCTAACGGACTTTGCCTCAGCCAGAATGTGAAATGTTGGAGGAGGATAGAAGGTAATAAGGAGAGGAGGGTAACTGTCCCTTCAAGAAACAATGTGAGCGGGAGATTTGGAGAGCCTTAGACTTACCAGTTGATCATCTACAAGCTTTTAGGGAGCATCGACTGGGAGTTTTAACAGTGCTCTGCTAAGAGGGAGTGAATTGTTCAGAGATCCACATCTTGCTACACAAGAATGTCATGACTTGCGATTGTGAAGATAATAAGGTTTAATTGCCTACTCAAGTAGAAGGCCGACACACAGTTGGAATAACGGACTATTGTAGAGGGTATTCCGAAGGATTCTATCACCATAAACCTATAAAGTCTAGCTCCTTGGGCGGGGGGGATAGGAAGCCCCATCTCAACGGAGGTTTGGGGATATTTTGTACCTCCTCGAGGATGGGAGTAGAGCGGGACGAGAGTGCAGCAAAGTCCTTGGCCTGTTCATGGACATGAGCTTCGCAAGAAATGAGTTTAAAACAATATGCTTGTGATAGTAAGACAGCGGGTTAATGGGGCCCATCCCCTAGCTACGCCAAAAATACCATAGCTTAAGATATGACTCCTCTTGGGGTGAGAGTGAAGGAGAGTGCACAACAAGAATAGAAAATGACACAAATCCATGGGAGAGATCCATCTCCTGTGTGCATTTCAAGTGGTAGGAATAAGGGGATAGGGGGAGACATTTTGTGTGAAGAGAGTACTGAAACAAAAACCAATAGAGATTCGAGTGTAAGCATCGAAGGAGGTTCACTTCAGTCGAGCCAGTGAGTAGCTCGAGGGATAACCATGCCTTTTCCTTATGGAAGAAAGTGCAGGGAGAAAAACAACCGTTCTAAAATTTATGCATTATGAGAGAGAGAGAGAGGAGTTGTTGGATGGAATGGTGAAGGAAAAAGGAAAATAATTCGATTTCTATACTACTGCAAGTTGCATTCAAAACAATAGACAATAGCGTAAGAGAAGCCTTGGAGCTCAAAGTAATTATTTGAAGTTGCGTGTTGGGGC
Source organism: Sequoia sempervirens (assembly GCA_007258455.2). Lineage (NCBI taxonomy): Eukaryota > Viridiplantae > Streptophyta > Pinopsida > Cupressales > Cupressaceae > Sequoia > Sequoia sempervirens. The sequence continues at coordinate 924,626,605 of VDFB02281492.1, forward strand.
TGAGAGTCAGCACCTTACAAGCAAATATTAAAAATAACCTACTGAAAGGTAAGTAATTCTTCTCTTTCCTAATTAAGAACATGGTCATTTTCCTTGTATGTATGCATTGCAAAGATAATGGTTTAATTAAAACCAGTATTGGGGCAGTTTTTACTATAATCCACCTCATGCAAGAATCTTTATTATTTTATTTAATCTCCATGATGGGATAGTTTTTCCCTTGGATTGTTTTGGAATGATTTAATTTCCCTAAAGACAGATCGGGGTATTTATACCCTCCAATCCTTCTTGGAATAGTTAAGTCTGTGAATGAATCATTAAAACTACCTGTGAACAATGTTGAGCAAATATCAACCTTAGTTCCTTGTGGGTATTGAACCAGGCCTGCATAGATAAAGATTTCTTTGAAGGAAATAGAATTCCTCTTTCAATTTATTTTTGTAAAACATATTTAGGGAAATAGGTGTTCCAAGAATGTGGAACCCTAGAGAGCCTTTGATAGCATCTACTGCTTATGTTATGATTCTTGAGAGAAAGAGAAATCTAGGCAATGCAAAGATATAGATCTTGTAGCCTTTATTGAACTTATTGTATTTCTAGTGCACAAAAGACAAAGTTAACCTCAGTTTGGGAAACATTGGAGTGTCTAATCCAGGGTTGGGAATATTGTGAGATTCGTATCTCAATCACACAAGAAAGTGGTAAACTATTTTGATTGTTGAAGGTTATGTGACATATATATATATATATATAAATGAGTTCAAAACCTAACTTATGTTGGAAGTTAGTTGTTCCAAGTAGACCAAAGGGTCGAAATCATATTATTATCTTTTATAAATCAAACCTTTTAAGGGTTGAAAGATTGACTAAGATCAAGACTATTGATATGAAAGGATAGTATTCTTTTAGATATTATATTGGTGAGGGAATACCTTGAATACTATGTTTATTCATGTACGTAAAATGTGAACTCAAACAATACCAAGTGGTCTAGGAAAGACTATAAGCATTTTACTCTTATGATTTGTTACACTTATGTTATTACCTTTGGAAAAACAAGGATGTTTGATATTTTCGTGTATTGGGTTAGAGAAGCTAAACCCTAGTATTGAAACAAGGAGGATATAGGAAATCTATAACTCTTATGTCAGATATGACATTGTACATATATATATATATATTGATTGACAGTGAAAGGTCGAAGAAACCATAGAACAAGACAGGAAGTCTTTATAATACCTTAAGAGATTCCATGATAATATCGAAACTCAATTTAATGCATCAAAGATGTTGGGCATTAAATCTTGAGAGTAAAATGACAGGAAGTCATAAACCCTAGATATTGCAAGAATGCAATAAGGGATTTTTTTAAAAGGTTTGAAATACCTAAATATTTACATTACATGTATATCTTGGATTAAGGATTAGTTCTAAGTTAGATTGGATAGAATGGGTTTTCTATACAAACTAGTTTGTGTCTAGAGTACCAAATAAAGTAAGTAAAACTATAGGATGAGACAGTTTCTAAGACGAGTCAGAGGTGTGTCTAGATGGCATGACCAATCAGAATGATCATACTTAGCTAGAAGGGATCTAGAGTTGTATGGTCGATTGAGGTTTGTAGGACACATCACTAGGACTCAGATGGAGAAACTTGACAATTCCTTATATCGATACCCTTCGTGAAGGGTTGGGTCGCTTCCAGTTAGGAAGTGTGCGGGGAACCACTTGAGTCTGCGGTTGGAGGAAAAGCACTCAGATGATGCTCTCCCTCTATAGCAGAAGACTCACCGAGTCTTGTGAAGATCGATATCAACATTCCAGATGCAGTGAACTCCTTGTTATGGTTTATGATAGTCAAACTTATGAGGTAAAACTATTCTTCTACCAATTGTAGTTTATGTAATATAAATGAAAAGTGCAAGGACTTCTATTGATTCTAGTTGTACTTTATTTCTTGTACTCATGCAAATGTTATTTTAAAAAAAATCTCATATTTACTAAGTTTATTTACCTTCTAGTAAATTTTTGAGTTTACATGTGTATTAAGAGGAGGGATGTTACAAGAACAAAACAAGTACAACCTAATTAGTAGTAAAGGTTTATCTAACTATAGTAGGCTTACCACACTTGCGTTTCAATCTAAATCCAAGGAGTGGAAGATTAGGGTATGCCAAGGTCATGTACCACCTTAACACCCCTCGCCTTAAAAGAGTGTGAGCCCTAACAAGACACCTTTCTCCTCAACCAAGGATCGGACATGTTAAGTAACTTCTCGTGACAATGATATCATGATGCACTACTATAAAAGAAGTTCAAAAGGTCTTAGGCTTCTAGTACAAATTGGTTCTTAGTGGGTGGAACATTCATGAACACTACCAACTACTTGGATGTCTCCTCGAGTGAATCACCCTAGACCCCTAGCAAAATTCTAGTACACTATGTGTGGATCAAACTATAGCTTTCTCTCTCATCCAATTTCTATAACGTGTCAAAAAATGTCACTTGAGGTCAATCCCTTGGATTCTCAATAAAGATGTGTCCCAAGGTAGGCCTCCTACCAACAATAAGGGAAGACTTGCGTGTTGCTATTTCTCATCACCCAAGATCACATGTAGTGCAAGGGGAGAGGATACATAGACAACACACCTTCAATTAAAAGAAAATAAAAGAAAATTAGAGGTATTTCTCTTCACCCAAGATCACACAAGGCGTAAGGGGAGAGGATATGTACACTCCAACTTACAATAAACATCAAACAAATTGATTTTAAGGCACCAAATGCAAATGTGATTTAATCTACCAATCAAGAAAGCATACAAGTTCAAATGATAAGATATTGCATAAGGAACCTGCAAACAATGTATTAGTAGTTTGAAATATTGTCTTGGACCAATTGAAACCTACAACACAAATGCATTCGAAGTTTTAAATAATTTGTCTTCCCCCAAATGAATGTTGCACAGATATGTTAGATTAAAAAGCATACAACAATAGACAACAGAGGTTAGATAATAGTCAAACATGGAATTACTTGTAAAGGCGGCTCTTTTTACCTTAACATAAATGGTAGGTTTCACAGTCATAGCAGTTCACGGTTGACAGACATGGTAATATTTTCAAATGTGGCCCTGTTACTCTGAAAAATGCGAAAAAACCTACAGACACGAAAAAAATTATCAGAAAAACCCTACACAGTAAGAAAACAAATGCAGGCAGATTATCAAACATGGTTGGTTCATAGTTGACAGAGGCAATAGTTCGCAGTCGTTCACAGATTTGTAACAGGCGATTGCATCATAAACCTAAAAAAGCATCAAAAACTCAAGAGAATTTTGTTAAAAAAGGGACATGGGTCCCACCGAGCATGCCAATTTGTGAAGTGGGAGAAGTGGAATGTGGAAATGAAACATGAATTATCAACAAAAGGGTTAGAATTCACAATACCCTATTCAAGTAATGATTAAATCACAATTACAAATGAAATTGAGTGCATACATGGTTAGAAATCAGTATATAGTAAATAAAAATCAAATCAAAACAATGAAAACAAACCATGTGCAAACCTTGTGCATTCCATTTTAATGGTGATGGTATGTTAGATTGCTCCATCAAGAATCTACCATGATTGCAAAAGCATAAAATGATGACCTAGATGAATGATAATTGCTCAAATGCTCAATGATAATGCTATGCTCAAGTGCTCAAGAATTCAAAGTGTTTCACAAATGATCTAGGTATGTGATAATTAGGAATGAAGGATGTTTTATAGATTTCCAAGATAATGATCAACGGTTGAGATTAAACCTCAAAGACCCATGAAGGAGAGTGAATCAAGCAAGATGAGGGACCAAGATCAATTTGAACTCAAAATATCTCCACAATTTAAGGAAATTGGTTTAAGATATTTTGAAATGAATGGAGAAGATCAAATCAAGAAATAGAGGGATGAGAATGAATGAGAGGGTTTAGATATTTTAGGATATTTTGAAAAAGAATATTCCATGGGAATATACCTTTGAGAGGGAAATTAGAACAATTAAATAATTCAAGATTATTTAATTATGGAGGATTAGGATATTTTTATTAAAAAGGAATATTCCAAATGAATGGGATGGGAGTTAGGTAATTAAATAATAAAGATGATTTAATCATGAGACATTAGAGGAAACTTAGATTTATGGCTAATTAAATAATTTAAATTATTCAATTAGGCCCGAATAAGAGAAAAATTAATGAAATATGATGAATTAATTAAATAATTCAACATTATTTAATCAATAGAGGAAATAGGATGAAAATGATAGAAAATGATGTTAAAAGGGGAATTAGTAATGCAAATGATGAAAATGCACTGATCGGGGATGAATATAACGAAAATGCAATATTAATGATGTGTGATATGAATTAGGCAATTGTGCATGTCTACACCTTCCTTTTTCCTCCATATTCATCTATTGAGGGTTCCAAGCAAATTGAGAACCAATGGTTCACGATACCTATGAAACCTTTGATCACTTTACATAGCCACTTTTGACTTCAACCTTGGGGAATAGGCCAAAAACAAGAGAAACAAACCGTTGAAGGTTTTATAGGAACCAAGAACCATTGTTTCTTAGTGCCTATGCAAGATCCGACCACCTTAGCCAAAAAAAAAAAAAAAAGTTTGAGGAATTGACTAAAATACATGGGAGGAGAACACAAAGCCAGCAAGACACTATGACATGATGACCCTTACAGACTTTTCAGATTGATTATTGATGAGGGATCATGCCACATAAGCACACTAAAAAAGGGGACCCAAGCAAAAAAGGACAACAGGAAATTGAATCCCAATACAACCAATAGATTTCTATTATCATTAACCCCTTAAAGTTTGATTGTGTTGTTATCAAGGAGGTATTGTGCCTTGAGGTTAAAACCTATGCAAAGTTATGTGTAATGTCCATTAACTCTATGATAGTAATGATTTTCTTAATTACTATATGCTTTAGGAAGTGGTTTATTAGGATCTAATGGATGAATGGGAGGAAGTATAAGTAAATTGGCACTCAACAAACTTTGAATCATGTCATCTATAGATTTTTAAACTTATCAAAACTTCCTAAAAGAATTTATTTTGAAAGAAGGAAAAGAAGTGGCAAAACCTTGATTCCCAATTTCCTTCATATCATTACCATTCAAAACATTGTTTAATTTTTATACTTAGAAGAGTAAGAATCATTTTGGCTTGAAGATTCATACATAAGAGGCACAACATGCAAGCAACTTGGATTATATAGTTTAACATTTGTGCACAAATCCATGAAAGAAGCAAAATTATTCAAATACACATTATCTTTTATTATCTTAAGCAAGCCCTTAATAAAGATGGTTTGTAATTTCAAATCATATAAGGAATTGGTCAACTTAGATCACAAAGACCAAAATCAAATACCATAATCACTAGTGTGTTTATTTGATCCTTAGGCACACAAATAAATTGATGCAAATATTACTCCAAAGCTCATATTAACTTTGAATTATTTGAGAAACACTTTCATGAGATCAACAAATGAAAGTATAGGCCTTGAGGAAGTGAAAAGAACTATTCAATATGATAATCTTTTGAAGTGTGTCAAAAGAAATTTGTTAAGAACTTATTCTCATAAAGAAATTCTACACATGCGTCTACATGTGATCGAAGAAGGGTATTAGGGTGACCTTTCCTACCATAAATTAAAAATCAATGTGTCAAAAACTCATAGGCAATGGAATTATGTTGCAATATCAAAAGATAGGGGTTTACATCTGGCATCCTTAAATTCATCACTATCTTGACCTCTCTTTTTTAGTAAATACTTCCTATTTAGCTTTATATTATAAAGAGTAACTTGACTTTGCATTCACCATCTTTTCTACTTGATTTATTTTATAAATTAATACATATAGGGTAAAGAAAGGGATGCTAACTAATGAGGATTGGGAACCAAAATGAGGTGTGAGTATAGGTATGGAAGTTAAGAGAATTGGATGAAGTAATGGCTTGGGATGGTTACATGGAAGAAGAGAGATACTAAGGAAATTTAATGTATAAGATGTGTTCTTGGGTATAGAAGTACCTTGACTAAGTGGGGTGATAATAGGCCCAATAACGACAAGTAAAATAGGCATGGAGATGTGGTATGGTAGAGGGGTATGGATAGGAGTAAACCACATAGGGTGTAGGGAAAGTGGAAAATGGACAAGTACTAAATGGTGGGGGACTAGTAGCCATGGTACCATGGAATGAGTAGTGGTGGTGAAAGTAGTAATGGTAAAGGATGGATTTATTGTGGAAGTAGGGATGGAAGTAGATGCACCATTCACTATAGATGGAATAACCTTAGCATAAACTATTTGCAAAGTCTCTAATCCTATAGCTTGTTAGCAAACACATCACAAAACATATCTACTAGAGGTTTAGAATTTTCGACATTGGCTAAACTAGTCAACGCACTTACAAAAAATTTGAGTATTTATATAAGCATTATGACCATACTCCTCATTGTTCTTATTATGAAAATTAGAATATACTTCATTTTCATTGAATTGGGTCATGTTAGGGTTTATACAAGAAATTCTTTGCAAGGAAAAATTAGGATCCAGAGTAGCTTGTGGCATGAACAAAAAATAAGAAATTAAAGCTCAAAGTCACACTTTCAAACTTCAAAAATTATAAGTATCAATAACATTGAAATTTTGAAAGGCAAACCCAATGTAGCCAAGGGTGGGTGAAAAAGATATCAAAATAAAGCTCGCAAACCCTAATAGAAAAAGATGAAACAATGTGCAAAAGTAATGAAGCGAAGGAAAATAAAGAATTTTAAGTCTAAAAGTTAAATGTAAATATCAATATATATGAAAAACCTTACTATGGATAAGAAACCCTAGAAGCAAACTAGGTTATGTAGGATCAATTAGGTTGACCAAAAATATGATGGAAAAAAGATTCTCCTTATGGTTAACCTAGACTAATTAAGTAAATGCAATCAATTAAGCACAAATTAGCCTAGATTAACTAAGTATAGATGGAATTAATAATCTAATAATTTGCAACAACTAAATTAGGAAAGTAAATGCATGGGAAGTGAAAACATGGCTTTATGATGGAAGAATAGTTGCCTTAAGATAAGATTTTTAAATATTATGTGCTATTTTCCCTAAAAGTGTGATATCTATTTCAGATGGTTGTCTTGGATTTTGCGATGGATATATGATCTATCTAGGGTCAAACTCGATGGTTGGGGTCAAATCTGCAATCATGGACTAGTCTTGAAGCTCTATATTTGACCTTATGTAAAGTTCAACTTTTCAATTCACTCGATAGATATTCATCTACTCCACTAAATTTGTTGATTTGAGGACTGATGGTATTTTAAAATAACTTGGAAAGGATGGTGTTTTGACACAAGGAGACATCGTGTCCTCTTAGGTCAACCCCTAAAAATGTGTACAAAGATTTAAAGATTGTAAATAAGGGCACTAGAGTGATGTATGCAAATTCTATACTACGTTTAAAGAACCAAATCCACTTTAGGATGAGAGGGAATTCTTGAGAGATGATGGATGTCAAATGAATGTAATTCAAAAATTTCTTTAAATACTAGCACATTGCATCAAATTTCACAAAAAGTGTAATTAATTGGTTCAAGGTGGCGAAAAAAAGGAGCTTAGCAAGCTAAATTTCAATTTTAATTTTTGAAAAGGACAAGGTCAAGTTCATTGCAACTACAAAATGGACTTTGTGTGAAGGAATGGTTAGGATCAAGTGGCTAATGACTATACGATTGTTGGTGCATAGTTGAATGTGATAAATGCATGGATAAGATAAATGTATCATAATGTGTGTAAGAATAAAATAGAGCTTATATATAAGATATGTGTGTATATGGACAAGTAAAAATTAGAATAATAGAACCAATTTCACACAATTGTGTGCGTGCGCGCACATTTCTATAAAATAAGAACTATAAGCAAAGTCAAAAAAGTTGTGAAGAAAATAACCATAGAAAACTCAAAGAAATTATTGTAAATCTAAAAACTTAAAAAAAGAGGTGTAACAGGCTTGAATCAAGCTAATTTGTTCTTACACTTGAATAGGTCACAATGCTTCATTCAGAGAGCCATCAAGTAATAAGGAAAAAAAATTGAATCTCTTTGAAATTTGTTTCCACAATCCAAATAAAAAGTCCTCACCACTCATATCAGAGCATCAATTATGAAGACGCCAACTTTCCCACCTGTAAATCGTTTGCTACGATGTTCAGTATACAATTTTGTTGGCAGCACTTGGAGACAAGAAAATAGGTTACATTGAGAGTCCTTCAATCCAAATCCATCAGTGTAATACTCTTGTGAAATTCAGCTCAGACAGAATTGGAAAAACAATCTATAACTTTTAAGCTGCTAATACCGGCAATCATCAAAAATATTGATAATAACTGAATGTTTGCTTTCTTTATTGAATTTGCTGCTGACGAGCTCCCTGCAAGAAATGTAGAGAACTTAAACAATAATGAAGTTCCACCCACATAGAAAATCTTAAAAAACAGGTATGAATTGAAGCAATTAACAGTTAAATCTGGCAGATGGTTAGAGAGGAGCTTTGACAAAAATGTTTGGATGTAATCAATTATGAGGAACATTATATATCATATTTATATAGTTCATCAAGGTAAGATTGTTTTTGGAAGATGATTTTATTTTATTTTAATAATCTGTTATAAAAAACTATCATACAATTATCTTTCAAAAATGATTAGCCCATAGATTACTAAGTAAGCTGAATGATCTAGCCTCTATGCCTAGGATGAGAGGCTGCTCCTCCTCACAAGCCTCATAAATGCAAATCATTTCAAAACAAATCAAAACATTGATCATTCATGTGTGCTGTAGATGGACATTCCGCTTTCTTCCATGGCAGGTCTGCCCTCTGGTGCGGAAAACACCGACCAACTGATGCCCTCGTAGTTAGGAACCCTCTTCGCCATGATAGAACAAATGAAGCCCTTTTTCGTAGAACTCATTGCTCGAATAAGACCAAAGTGCTTAATAGCTGACTTTTACCCACATTTTCTGCCCAAGGTTGCCGATGAATTGAAAATACAGTTCTTCTTCTACGCCTACAGGTTGAGCATGATGCAAGCCATCACAGATAACCTGTCTTTGGAAGTTCCGGTGGACGACACGCCTGCGATGCTTCTCCCGGGTCTTCCAAGGCCGGTTTCATTCAATGAATTAGATGTACTTTTTCTATATCCGCAGGGCGAGCTGGATGGGGTTTCCACACGATTTATTTTTTCTCTGTTTTTTGAGTAGGCTTTTATTAGGCGTAGCCAAGGTATGGTGATGAACACGTTTGAGGAGATGGAGGGTGAGTATGTGCAAAGCTCATTTGGAGTGCCTGTGTGGAGCATTGGCCTGGTTTTCATCAGCTTGTTGGGTGATTTTGAAGAGGGAGGTGTAAAGGAGTGGTTATATGATCGGGCCACCAGGTCAGTGGTATACATTAACTTTGGCAGTGAGATTGCGCTTTCCAGGGAGTAGATGGAGGAGGTTGTGGTGGGTTTGTAGGTGAGCGAATATTAATTTTGATGGGCAGTGAAGAATTCTTCCAGGGGTGAAGCGCTACACGATCATCTTCTCAAAGGGTTTCAAGAACACACAATGGATAGGGGCATGGTGGTCATGGGTTGAACTCCTCAACAGATAAAAGTAATTTTTTCCTGTGCAGGTTAATAGTTTATGTGTTGATTTTATTTATTGTGAATGGATGCTCATCACATTACCTTACCTGCAGTTTCCATAAACTGTATTTGTACTTATCATGGTCGAGATTAGGCAGAATATGGAAGCATATCAAGGTGTAGGATCTGTTTTACAGAATGTCTCAAAATAAAGAAAATGTAAAATAAATAAAAATTTGAAAACATAAACAACACACATGAATTATTTGATAAAATATCTTTAAAAAGTGTGTATATATATATAGTGTCATCATTATTATTTTTAATTCATATTATCAATATATCACTGAATAATTTGGTTTTATGAATACAACATAAATGTCTTTATATGTATATATGAATTATGTTTATATGTTTTTTTAAATTTTATAATGATATAAAATCAATAGATCAAGTCATTTACATATATATTTGTATGAAATTTTTCAAACATAATTTTATAGTTAAATTGGTTAAAAAAATCTCATTCATATACAAGAATATATATATATATATCTTTGACCACCTACTTTTCAAATTTATACAAATATTAGGGGATATACATATTTGTATAAATTTGGAGTTGATTTCTCCATCCAACACTTAAAAAAATTATGAGTGGACTTGGTGTCTTGAGCCAAGCACCTATGGCTTCACACATGGGAACTCTTTTCAATAGCCCCCAAAAGTACCATTTTCAAAACCTCAAGGCACTCTTTGCACCTTTTCTCAAGTGCCCTACCCATAGGTACTTGGGTTGGGATCTTAAGATAACAATAACAACACATTCACATATTAAGAGTTTTACCTTCCATTAGGATTAGCATTCACATAGTCAACATAACACAATCTAACTCAAGTATTTAGGTAAATATTGCAATGACTTTCCTAGAGTTAGCACATTTATCTCATAACTTGACACAACCACGCATGATGGGATTGTGTGTCTCAACACATGATGGATTCATTGCTTCATAATTGTGGATATCATGGGTCCTTAACCAATAGACCAAACTCACATTTTTAATATAAGGTCAAACTTGGTCTTCAACAAGGTACCCACTCTCCACTTCTCTTGTTAGTTTCTACATGTGCCCAATGAACTTGTATGAAACTTGCTATTGTGTTAAGATACCATGAATTTGTGAAAAAAGAGATCAAACCAAGATATTCATGGAGGTACATGTTTTTCTTGTTATTTATTTATACATGCAATTATTGCAATAAAATTGCTGCTCTTAAAGATAATTAGAATTAGGGAGGACATGTGTTGAGTGCAAGTATCTATGTGTTACAACCTAGGGCTTGTGGCCAAGTAGTTTTCCACATTGAACATATTCACAAATTATTTTCTCCGACTTTGATATAATTGTTTCAACTCAAAAGTTGGTTATAAAAGACATTTTTTTATGTTTGTGAACGCCCGATGCTTCTAGTTTTGGTCTCTAAGAATCATTTGGTATGCATATTCATTGGAACATGGTTGTATTGAATGTCGCTTGGTATTTTTGACATCATGTAGATCCTTTAGTCTTCAATCTCATTGGTTTTTTCAACTTTGATGTGAGACATGAGGTTACCTATCATGGTTACATAACATATTTTAGTAAGATATACATTCATGTGTTTCTAGATGATATTCATGCTAAGCTTTTCTTTCTTGGGATAGGAATTGATAAGCAATACAATTCCTTCCAACATCAATAATTTGTGGAATGTTTTGGAATTGCATCTATCAAATATCAAAGGGATTTGTAGGAGTGTATAACAAAGGGGAATATAAGGGTATTCATGATGGCTTGGTAAACATTCAAGGTTTGGAGATAATTAGATGCCCCAAGTTGGATCAACTTTGAGGTGGTTAGAAAAATCATTTAATACTAACACAATTGTTTGGTATTCTATTACAGTTGCTTGCATAAAATATTAGTAATTCAAAATTCTACATATATGGGCTTTAATATTGATCAATCACGTTACATGCAACTCAAATTTCCCATCTATTCAAGTTGTTTGATGGCCCTTTGTTGTTGTCAATGAGTTGGAAGACAATAAAAAATAGATCTAAAACCTACAACACATCTTTACGTCAAGTCCATTCTCTCAATTGATTGTTAAAAATATGTGTACAAGTGTATTTCAAATAGCACCTTCAAACATATATTTCTCATTATTATTAATGTAATTTGCAAACCAAAAGTAAACCTACAAAAATATTATTCTATACACAAGAACATAATAATCTAATACATCATACTTTAAATATCTTTATATAAAAAAATAGAAAATAAAAATAATGTACATTCTATACATAAATTGAATTGTACTTTCTAATATATTAACTTACAAATATATTTCTATCGGCATGACTATTACACCCCTTTCTGATACAAATACTAATATTAACCAATCTCAAAATAATTTCATAAGATAATGCTTGTATAGTGTGTCATAATATATAATGATTATTATAAATGATTTACTTAAAATTATCATATTTAGACCATGTTTAAGGAATGAAGTACCTGAACTTTCAGAAGAGTTATGCATCCCAACATTTTTCAGGAGGCCTAAAATTTCACGCATATAAACACCACTTAAATAAAATGACCCACCTCCTATAAAATTCAACTTTTCTGAACACTAGAATACCAACTACTAAAATAAATAATTAAAATTATACAAACATTTCCTAAATACAGTGCCTCACCAATGTAAAGATAAATCAGAAATCCTCTTGTCGGAGACAAATTTAGAGAACTAAGGCAGAGAGAGACAAGAAAACAAAACCACAGATTAAAAAAATAAGATGGGTGCAGAGAAGTGAGAATATACCACAGTCCCTGGTAGAGTTCATGCCTCCGTCGCACAAGCACAGTGTCCCCTCAGTGTCGGTATTGAAACCACAGGTGCCACCAGAGCGTTGACATTGGGGGCAAATACTGTCTGTAAGGGAATAAGAGAGATGAATGCCGTAGGGCCAATCCAGGGGATTCAGGGTATTCAAAGAATCTGCATTGTAAATGGTGGTATAGTGGGAGCAGTCGAGCACCTCCAAGCTCAACAAGTTGAAGGTGGTGTAGTCGGTGGCGCAGCAGGGAGGAGGGGCCGTCCCGTTCATAACAAGAATATTGAAGGCCGGACAGGAATACAACTGTTGGCACGTGGTGGCAGAGAAATTAGTGCAGAGGGAGGAGTACCTGTGGAGGACAGGGGAGTCAATGGAGCAGTTCAAGAGAATGAAGAGCGTATCGGGCGAGGGGGAGATCACCACCGACTGCACTTTCTCCATCTTGAACTCCTTGCTGGGCTGGGGTTGCAGAGTGTTGCACGTGGACATGTTGGGGTCGAACACTGTGAGCTGGTGCTTCCCGTAGTCTATGCTCTGCACTTTGTAAGACCCAGAAACGGTATGGAACATCAGATCTAGTTCTGCATCTGCCTGATCGCAGGACATCATGTTCCGCAACTGGGGAGCCCCGCACCCATCGTCTATTGCCCAAGGGTAATCAACCTCCTGCGTTCCGCAGCCGCCTCTGCAGAGGCTATCTGCATTTGCATAGCTCACGCACACCACCACTACACAGGCACAAATCCATAACTGCCTTTCTGTCATTCCCCTGCTCGATGCACCTCCAGGCCCCGGAGTTTTTCTTTTCTTACATACTCGCTTCTTTTTTTTCAATGCCTCCATATGGTACCTGTAAAAGTCGCAAGATTCGAAATGGGAGCATACATTCAAAGAAAAAGGAAAAAGGAAAGTGGCATCTTAGCTGTAGGCCGAGCACTGTTCCCTGGTAGACGAGAGAGAGAAATGGTAAAAGTAATTGTGAATAAGTAACTGTGAAATGTCCATGAAACGGGGACAAACATGAGTAGATTCTATAAGAAGCAGCTCCACAGAAGATTGAATTGGGAATTTAATATTCCCTTCGGCTTTCCCTGGTGTTGATTTGCATTTGCATTTAGCTTCCAGTTGCCGCCCAAATTTGGGCTCGAGTTACCGATGCGGCCCGCGGACAAGTAAAAAATAAAAATTCATAATTATATTCATAGATTTCCGTAGTCTATAATGATAGATTTGATAAATTTTTAAATTTAATTCTGGCTTTTTTATCATCTATATTCATAATGATTGAATATATCAAAACTATATTCATATATCCAAGAAATATCCAAGAAATCACAACAATGTCAACATATAATGGTTAAAAGCTTGAGATAAAATGAGATCACTCTTGATTTTTAGCCTTAATTCCTTTAGTTATGGATGCGTTCAAAGGAAAAGGTTATTGTTTCTATAAAAGGAAAAAGGTTATTGTTTCTATAAATCTTAGTATGGAGTGTAATTTCATCAACATGGAATTTCAAAAAAAAATTTAAGATATAAGTAAGGCATGTTAAAGAATAGTCAAATATCAAGTAGAAGTATTCAAATTTTTGAAGATTTAAAGTTTTATGTGAATAAATATATTTCGCACTCAATTTTTTATGTTTTGGATATGGATGGATTGGATATTGTTCTTGGTTATTCTTGATTAAAATTTTTGGAAACACTAAACATTATTATGCAAAAGAAGTTCATGAAACTTTGATATTGAAGAAATAAGATTGCATACAAAATATTACACACAATGAAATGCAAAAGAAAGTCAAAGAAGAGCAAGTTCAAGAATCTACAAAAGATTGCACCATAAATTAAAAGACAAGAAAAGGAATCAAGATGTAGAGAAAAAGAAGTAATCATCATCACAAGCTAATAATATTAGTGGCACAAAATGGTGAAGAATCAAAGAAGGTTTGAATAATTGTAAAGGATGCAATATATAGTGTTATACCCCTAATCTTATAGTTTGTATTATGTTATAAGCAATTGATTTGTAGCTATCCCAACTCTTAATTAAGTCATATTATCATTATTATATTAGTATTTAGTTATTTAGGTCAACCTAAGACCTTATGTTATTACCTAAGTCGGCTTGAATGATATCCTAAGCATAAGTATGGTATATATAGAAGAAATATGTTAGTTATTATCATCATATTAAGTATTGTGTTCTTGTTGAAAATTATTGGAGGTACCCTCCTCGAAGTGGATTAGGAGGTGGCCCACTCGAAGTGGCATATCATTATCAACTATATGCAACATATTTCCTCTTATCTTATGTAATCTAGGGTAAAATTAAGGTTAAGGTAATAGAACATTAAAACTATAACCATAAAGCCCTAAACCAACAATGAAGTACAATCCAACATAGAAACATAAACATAAAGTAAATATCACATATGCCATGGTTGATTCACCTCCATTGTCCTTCTCCATTTTGCTTGATGTACTTGATTGCCCTTAGATTTGAGTATGCAATGATAGTCTAATGACAATGATAGCAAAATATTGAAGACTCAATAGTCTAGGTAGCATAAGGTAAGTTGAAATGACAATGATAGGTGTCTTTTA
Source organism: Sequoia sempervirens (assembly GCA_007258455.2). Classification (NCBI taxonomy): domain Eukaryota; kingdom Viridiplantae; phylum Streptophyta; class Pinopsida; order Cupressales; family Cupressaceae; genus Sequoia; species Sequoia sempervirens. The sequence goes on from VDFB02281492.1 coordinate 924,641,809, forward strand.
TAGAAAGACAAATTTGAATGAAGGGCTAGGATTAAAAGTCAATATGATATGTCAATCAATGGCCAAGAATGAAATTTGTAGTATGAAATAGGGTAGGGCTAAATTAGGGCAAAGATAAGGATGAATGGCTAAGATTGAATTATAAAATAATTCAATCAAGGGTGACAATTGAATGAGATGTGAAGAGATAAAGATTGACATGGATAATGAGGTTGGCAAAGAAAAAGAGGTTGTTGGAGGATTTCAAATAATTATAAAATTATTTATTTTGAGAAGGAAAGTGAATAATTAAATAATGAAAACATTATTTAATTATAGAAGACATGTGATAGGTTGAATTTTTGATTAAATAATAATTTAATTCAAAAGTGGAAAGAAAATGACAAATAATTTGTGGAAGAAAAAGATAAATGAATAATTATAGTAGAAATATGATAATAATTAAATAAATAAAATTTATTTAATTATAGAGGAAAAGGAAATTAGTGACACAATTAAATAAATCATTTATTTAATTAATCAAAAGAAGAAATAGAAGGATAGAAATGAATTATTAGATGAAGAATGACATTAGATAATAATTAAATAATTGAAATTATTTAATTATTGAGGATGAAAGGGGATAAAATAGTGTTCGTGGGCCTAAGACAACTTTTAGTGTCTACATCTTCCTCTTTTGTGCAAATTATTTCATAACAAGTGGTATCAGAGCATGATCTTGGTATTGTGAAGGCAAGTCATTTTTTTAATTTTGGAGGTTATTTTGTGAAGTGCATCTCTCATATTTTGGTGAATTTTTTCTTGATTTTTGGAGGACTTTTCAAGAATATATTGAAGCATCTACAAAAAAAAAAATTGAATAACTTTGAGCCAAATTAAGCGATTTATTGCAAAATTAGGGTTTCTGCCAATTATTTTTTAGAAGACCATATCTCTTATATTTGAGTGAATTTTTCCTTAATTTTTAAAGGGTTTTTCAGTAATATATTTAGTCATCTACAACAATTTTTTTAAAGAAATTGTAGCCAAATTAAGAAATCTATTGTAGAATTAGGGTTTCTGTAAAAAAAATTGGGAAGAAAATATCTCTCAAATGTAAGTGAATTTTTTATTAATTTTTAAAGGGTTTTTTTTAAGTAAATTTAGATGTTTACACTAAAAATTTAAAAGGAATTGGAGAAAAAATAAGCTATTTATTAAAAATTAGTGTTTTCAACAAATTTGTTTTCAAGACAACAAATCAACTATTTTCTTGGATTTTTTGGGTAATTGTGACTTGAGCATTGGTAAGTTATAGTTAAAATTTTAGATTATATTACTTTATTTGTGTGATTTATTCCAAAACAAATAGAACTTCACAACAAAGAGTAGCATAAAAAGAAGAAAATAAAAGAATAAGAACAAGAACTCAAAGAACAAGAATAAGAGAAATAAAAAGAAAGAACAAAAAGGAAAAACCAAGAACAAGAGCAAGAACAAGTTGTAGAGGACAAACAAGAAGAAGATTTTTGCAGAAGCATCCATGATTAATTAGCATTAAGGATAATGTTTTTGTAAAGAGGGGAAATGTTATGCCCCTAACCCTACATTATGTATTGGGTTATGAGTAGTTGGCTTGTGGCTACCTTAACTTTTAATTATCATATTAGCATTATTATATTGTTATTTAGTTACTTAGGTCATCCTAGAGCTTATATGTTCTTATCTAAGTTGGTATCGATGATATCTTATGCATAAGTATGGTATATATAAAGGTATAGGTTAGTTATTGTCATCATGAGGAGTATTATGTTCTTGTTGAAGATTATTGGAGGTATCCCCCTTGAAGTAGATTAAGAGGTGGCCCCCTCAAAGTGGCAAATCATTATCAAGTATTTTCATCATATTTCTTATTATGTTCCTCTTTTGTGCAAGTTATCAGAGCATAATTTGGGCACCGTGAAGGAAAGACAAATTTTTTAATCTTGGAGTTCATTTTGTGAAGTGCATATCTTCCATATTTTGGTAGAAAATTTCTTGATTTTGTTAGGGTTTTTAATGGCATATTGAAGCATCTTTAGTCCAAATTTTAGGGAAATGTGTCAACTAAGCGGGTGATGAAGGAGGCGCCTGCTGACCTCACTGAAAGACTTGTGGGCAATGACAAACTTAGGGGACACCAGGGCAGCCTTCGTCACTAGGACAACACAAACCAAAGTAGAACCAACTTCTAAAGGAGGTGATCCCTTCTTCTGACCCCCATTAGAAGTAGGGTCGTCCTCCAAATTTTGCTTCATCGGAAGATGCACAATCCCCACAGACGAAGCAGAAGGCAAGGAAGAATCAGAGAAAACCGTAGCAGACACCACCGAGGTATTCAACATATCCATGGGCTTGGGAAAAGGTGAGATGTCCAGAAGGAACATTAGGATAGGAGGCTTGACCGAGGGAGCAATGAACACTTGCACCCTTTTAGGGTGAGGGTCATCCACGCTTGTAGGGGGAGTTGAAAGCAAGATTGAGGCGGCATGAACTGAAGCAGAAGGGGTGGAAGAGGAGGACACAATAGAGGACACTGAAACGTCAGTTGTTGGCTCCCCTTCCTCCTTTTGTAAAGTAGCCTGCTCAACAACTAGAGCCTTCCTCTGGCACTTACACTCACATGCAAGGAAGTTTCTTTGACTCTGAGAGCTAGAGGTTGTTTCTTGAGGAGGAGCAGTAGGCTCTTGTTATATCATGGGACTGTCCATCACAGCTATTGTCAACAAGAGGAGTGACTCCTAGACAGGGACACAAAGAAGAGATGCAGGAGCAGATACCACAACTGGTGGAGAAGTAGACTCAAGCGCCTCACTAGCGGGCCTCTTCCCATTTGCTACCTTAGGGATAAGAGCGGTAGGAGGCCGCAAAGGTTGAGACATAGAGGAAACTCCATGGAGATCCTTCCCCTTACCATACAAGATGGGTCGAGGCACTGTGGGAAAGACAGGAAGGTTGAACACCCGATGCTTGGCCTTCCGCTAGTCGGGCACCATCGGACTCCCCAAGAGACACATAGGCATGAAAGTCAAAGGTGCCATAGCAGGGTGAGAGGCAGAAGCAGGTGGAACTCTAGAGGAAGAAGGCTCCTGAGCAGACTTCTCCTTCTCCTTTTGAGAGGCAACGACAACCCTATCCTGCGTTATCATAGAAGCCTTAATTGAAATAACATAGGGAGGGGGATAGGTCACATTCAGTGCTATGCCTCCATTCTTGTATTTTACATAAGTGTGATACAATAGGTCTGTCCTTGGAGGAAGTAGACCAATAGGGGCAGGCCAAAAGTGATCTAATGAATAAGCCCCACACGACACCAGGGGTTTGTACCTAGTGTCGTGCACAACGCGCATGTAGCCCTCATGGGAGAATTTCAAGCACTTATGGATCACTGAAGGAACTGTGTTCATGGAAACTAGCCAGGGAATTCCTAGCTTCACTCTAAACAAGTTGAACTCTGGGATAATGTCAAAAAGGGCATTTAGGTCCTAGGCCCAACCAAGATTGAAAGGGTGATAGAACCAATGGGAGGGACGGAAAGCCCATCATGTGTATGTATAATTATTTTAGACTCATCATACACATCCTTATGTAAGAAGTTTATTAACATAATCTCTTTTGTGATAACATTAACCCAACATGTAGGATCAACGAGAATGGAAGTCATGGTATTCCCATTGATATGAGTGGGAATGTACAAAGGAGAGGGTTCTCTATTAGCATTCATTGAAAAATATTGTGAGGTAAAGGTTATAGCAGGAGACCCATTCGCAAGCTGCATAGATGAGATGTGTAGATGCATGAAAGAAGCCATATTCTACGTACACTAGAAAGGACTTTCTCAGAAGCCCCAAGGGTCTAACAATTAGACAATGACATATTATGGAGTTCGTTTCACAACGTTTAGGGACTCTTCTAACTATGCCACTAGGGTTCGTAGGTTGGGTTGCAAGGCTAGGAGCTTTGCAATGCACACACCTAGAATGCGAGAGAAGACTCCTTTAACCCTATGAAATAGAACCAAAATAGTTCATGTCAGGTTCACCAAAATGTAGAGGAGGTGGACCAACTGCTCAGGACCCCAGGTTAGAAGAGGGTCTAGAACAATCAACTGCCCTGATCTACCTCACGCTAAGGGATTGCTTAAGATAGGTTTGATGTTTAAGGGGGTGAGAAGGAAGGACAATTGATCTGCCTCTTTCCTTTTGTCAACCCTAGAGGTTTAGGAAGTCAGGTGAGCGGGTTTTTGGAGTCCAGACTGGAATTTAGATAGCTCACTACTCGCGAACTCCAACACGGGGAATGAACGACAGTGCGATGTGTTGGCATCTCAGTTGGGCACTAGCATCCATACAGACAGAGAATGTAAAGTACAGTAAAAAATCAAAGAGAACATACTAGCAACCTGATAAATGTAGTTTACTATAATAACAAAAAGTAGGAAACAACTAAACTACTAAAATAACAAGAAGAATACTTTAACTTGATAAATAGATTGATTATGAATGAAATGATGAGCAAGGATAGTAGAAATATAACTTATAGTTAGTCCAACCTCTTGCAAGCTCCACAAGAATGAAGTACCTACACACACATTGATGAGAAAATGTTGGGGTTGTGTATAGAGGATTGTCATAGTCAATCCCCTACTTTGGTGTTTCCACCTCTATGGATAGCCAGTATAGCAACGATAGAGAAATATGATAAAGAGAGATATTGAGATGGAAGTATTATGCATTATGCTAAACAACAATATGCTACGAAAACAACACAATGATGCCAAGTGAATGAAAAGTGGAACAATATCACCTTCAACCACGTGCACTCAAAGAAAATGGGAGAAGGAGTGAGCTCACAAGCTTGGTGATGCCAACATTGCCGCAATAATGAGGAGAGTGAAACCAACAAAGTGTTGACTTGAAACTTCAATGGTGGTGAGAATGCAATGTGTAGAAATGAGAATGATAAAGTAGAATGCTGAGAAGATCAAGAAGGTGCCAAGAGAAAGTGAATGAATGAAGGAGATAGAATTTGAAGGTGAAATTGGAGGCAAAGGAGTTGTTTGAGGTCAGTCGAGGGTGTAGGAACGCTACATTTCATCACCAATGGAGAGTTGTAACGCCTCTGCAGATTCCAAATACAGGAATCTTGTTAGGATGGTAGTGTTTCGCATAGACAGCTATGCGTCACGCTAGTGTCTCCGACAGAATATCATCCACTGACACTAAAAACAACTACCAAATGGAAGGGAAGCGAATGAAGGACGTGGAATAGCATCATTAGCTTTAATTTGTTTAAGGTAGGAGAAGCGCAAATGGGGAATTTGCGAGGGGTGCAAATTCATGCCATTATAGACATATATATATATGTATATATACATTTTGTGTACATATGTCAATCGATGTGATTGCAAATATATGTGTTCAATTATGGAGGCAATGATATATATAATATATGAATATATATATATATATATGTATTAATATACTCATATGTATCGACGTAAATGGAAACATCCATACAAGTATATTAATATATATACATATGTGTATATATATATGCATGCATTATTATTTTGCGAAATATGTAAATATGAGTATATGCATTCAAATATTGAATGATGCATTTTATGATCTTGTAAGTTGATATATATATATATATATATATATATATATATATATATTAAATATGTATATATATTATATATGTATATATATGTATATATGTATATATTATGATGTTTTGAATAGCATTGGATTATTATTTAAAGCGCATGAATGATATAAAGCGCATCATGTATACAATAATGTATAAGCACAAAAATAAAAGGAATTGCACAACATTTTGAGGCAGCGCATAAATGAATAGTATTGCATATAGATTTTAAATGTTGAATACCATAAACATAGGCAATGCTATAAAGAAGTGTGTGGGGGGAATAAAGAAAAACATTGTGTGAGAATAATTTGCAAGACTTAGTCAATTTCTGAAGGCAAGTAAATATCAAACATTTCAAAGAACTTTGACATGGTCTTTTCCAAACTAATAGGGTGCGTGATGTTTTATGTGGCACCATTTTATGAATAAGTGCATACCTTTTAGAAGTTTGTTTCGAGAACAATATCCATCATAGGAGGTGCAAAATATGAATGAGGGAAATAGTAAAAATGATAGCTGACTAAAGTAAGTTGACCTGTGTAAACAGTAACCTTGCATTTTTGAATGATATTCTTGTTGTCCATTAAGATGGGCGACTCATTCTTTGTGGTATAAACTGGTTGTCCATGTGTTTACTAATCAATGTTTTAAGCTACCACCTTCTCTTCTTCTTGTTGAGTCAAACCTTGTGATTGAGAAGTGGCATGTTTGAGAGCTAGTTTCTAGCCTATTGTTGCTCACATTTGTGTATAAATAGAGGTGCTTTCTACCTCAAAGGGGACACATTATGCACTCTTTCTACTAATTTCCTGAGTTATTATTTTGCATTTATGAGTTTTGAGAGTTTGTGAGAGGTTTGTGAGAGAGAGTTGAGAAGTTGCAAGCTGATTTTTGGTGAAGGATAAGCTAGGAATCTAGTTTGTTCATTTGGAGCTTTGCATATACAAGCATGCTTTTTTCTACCCTATTGTGCATTTTATGTTTTGAAAGGATTATGTGTCTTTGTTTGCCTTGAATGGAAAATATGCTTAGTTGTTTATTATGGAATGGTTATTTTCTTCTTTGTATGAAAGTGAAGGATTCTTGATGTATCTAGGATAGGGAATTCTGTTGTTTGAGTGTATGTATATACTCCATAGTATGGAATGGGTATTATATTAGTATTTAATACTATAATAAGATAGAGCTTATATAGTTAATGCTTAAGTGTGAATTTAAGGATAGAGTTACTTTGAGTTACCTTGAATTTCTTAGGAAAGTTTCATAGTGAACATAAGGGGGTATAGGTTATTCCCGGGGTTAGATAATCCAATGGAGGGGATAGCTTATGCATAGTATATGAATGGTTAAATCCAAATCGAGCTAGGAAAGTGTGTGAAATAGATGACTCTCATTTATAATGAATTCTTTAGCCAAAGTAGTGCAAGTTGCCACTGTTTACACTGTTAGTTCATCGTGATCCAATTTAGCATACTAGGTCAGGATCGTCATACACGTAGGTTGTAGCCACTGAATAGAAGTTCTAGTATGTAGGACACAACACTAAGCTTAGGAAGGCTATTTGTTATGAGGTTACCATGCCAATCTCTTCATCAAGGGAGGGCCATCTTACCAGTTAGGTAGATGTGTGGGGGACCATAATAAGTCTGTGGTTGGCGAAAAAGCACTTGAGCACATGCTTATCCTCATTAGTTGGCAGCCAATATTTGAGGTAGGGCACCTGGAACATTTGTATATCTATTTCCAATGAAGCTTAGTAGAGCTATGTATGTATTCTTATATCCATTTCTATGAAAGATTGTAAAATGTGAAATGTTATTTTGAGATTAGGAAATGTGAAAACAATACTTTGGAAAGTTGTAATACTTTGTTATATGCAATGGGAAAGTTTGGAATGATGATGTTTATTTCAAATGTGCATGTTATCTTTATAATGGAAAATAAAAAATTTATTGCTTAGATGTTGACAACATATTTTCTTTACTTGAGGTTAAAACATAAAAAAAACTTTTTTGTAGAACAATGGGCATGTTACACGTAGTATCAAAGCTAGGTTTTGATCCTTAGACCTATGGGTTACTCATGCACATATTTACTCATGTGTATGAGTTTATCGTAGACATGTACATATATACATATGTACACATTTTGTGTCTATATCTCATCAATTAAATATAAACTCATAAAGAAGAACTCACATATGACAAAGAAACTCAAACACTTAACTCAAATCAAGAATGCTCACAAATAAAATCATAACCTCTTCTAATTCATGCACAAACAAGACTAAGGTAACTTACCATTTTTTGAAACTACTGACTCGACCCAACCAAACTAAAAGTGAGTGTGTGAAAGCTCAGTTAGGTCTTATTAAGGGTTACCAGACCAAGGTTTTCTCTTGAGTGATACTTCCCCTCTCTTTCGGAGGCTTGAATCTGTTCTGACATCCAACTTAGTACATTGCAACAATAGTTAGTTAAAAACAATACATTCATTTGCATCATATATTTCACAAATTCAGAATCATTATATAACATCAAATTGAACTAAACATTTATTCATCTTACTTCCAAAATACATAAAGCATAAATACATTCATTTAAAGCATTTGCACCCAGTTAGGTAAAAGTAAATAAGTAGTAACATAACGGGGTGTAACACCTTTGCCAGAAAAAGAAATCTACAACTAGAGAATTTATTTTCATTCAACCAATTTATAGAAACAAGACTCTAAAGTAACCATAATCCCTATCTTTACTTCTGACTCCTTAAAAACCAAGGAGTCTTCTTTTTTTTTAGTATATTTGTAGAAATGAGGTTCTCAAAAGATACTATTAGGTATTTGTCTTTTCTAATGACTCCTAAAAACCAATGTGTACCTCTCTAGCCTAAATTTCATCTTTCTCATGATTTCCATTATTAATATTCAAAATACTAGTAGAAGAGGAGTTAATCACATTTCTAGTATCCAATATGAGGTTAACATCTTTCTCCCTCCCCAACTCTTCCTAAGCATTTTCTTTAGATAAGATCTTTGACATATTCTTTTTTGCCTCTATCTTCAAATCCTCCAAAATAAATGGTTTGTCCTTCCCACCATTAAAAGGAGTTTGGTCCTTTGATTTTTTACCTGGTTTTCTTCTTCTTTGCCCTTCTCATTCAAACATATATTTTCCATCTAAGTTGTCCACCAACCTTACCTTAATCTTTTTTATCCAAACTTTACTCACCTTTCTCTAACCCATTTTTTGCATTTAAAACATGCAAAAGGAGATATTTTTAAGTCAAAGTTTTGTTTCCAACCAATTTGGAGGCAATTGAAATATGTGAAGAATTTGTTATGCAGTCCATGCAAACATAGATTTTAGTAAAAATAGGATATTTTTAGGATTTTGGCAGAGGGACAATAGCCAATAGTTGATCAATTGCACTAGTGATCCCTTTAAAGAATTCTTCATCCCCAAACTCGATATGCAATCTAAGAAACTAAACCCATGCATGTGCAATGCTAAAGGAGTCCTTTAAGGGATCAAAACCAAAAAATCACATTTTGAGGACTAAAGTAGTTTTTCCCAAAAACCAAAGCCCCCTAGTAATAATATTATAGAAGCCCTCTTCACAAGGAAAGGAAAAGGGAAAGAACCCTTTCACCATTGTTCGACTATCCAACTAATATTTGGTACACCATTTCTTTGAAGCCTAGGATCCAACTAAACCAATATTTGGATGAGGGCCCATAAATTTACCAATCAAGAACATTTTCATCTTAGAAATCCCTTTATCATTAGGGACCTAACTACAAAACTCACATTTATTTAGTGTGACAACTAATACAACTAAAAGGATTGAAGTGGCTCCTTTCCCTTTGAGTTGATTCCATTTGAAATTTTAATCGAGATGCCCAACTTTAATTTGAGAATGACTCCCCACAAACTAAACTTGTGATCTATGTTACAATCCTACTTATCTCTTTGGAAGTTGTCATAACTTTAAAAAACTCCAAATTTCACAAACCTCCTCAAGTCTTCCCGATCTAACCTTAGTTTAGAGGAGGCCCACCGTTTGATGTATGCCACCCTACTAGCAAACATCTATAGGGTCTATTTCCTCAAAGATTGAAAGTGTGTTAGCTCCATCCATTTCTTGTCGTTACACCTCTTGTCAGCTGAGTTAAAAAAAGAAATTAAAATTTTAATGATTCTCATTGTAAGGTATTATATGTCAATGTTGCTTTAGGGCTATAGACTTTTACATTCTGAACAAAATAATAAAAAAATTGGAATGCCTCGTACGGATTTCTTCGAGCCCATAATTTCTCACAATATATTCATATTTATATTGCCCAACATATATATAATGATTTTTTTTTGCCCTTTTTCTAAAAAGTCATCATTCGTCTTTAGACTATTGGCTATTGGAGATGAAAAAGTAGTGGCCACTATGCGATGGCTTAAAGCATGTCATGCAATCCTTCTAGGCCTAATTTTATATTGATATTGAATTGTTTTTATTTTTTCCAAATTTCATATCAACCTATTAACCCATTGGAAGTGATGAGCATATTTTAGTTCTACCTATTTTATTCTCTTTTATTCAAAGTTTCCTTGCCCATTTTATTTTAAAACATATAAAGGAGAGATTTTTTTTAATTTATTTTTATCGAATTCTACCTTTCTAATTTGTAAGATTATTTCTGGTTGTTATGTAATAATTAAAAACATTAGAAATAATATTAAATTATTTATTCATTTATTAAAATTTAGTTGGTGTGTTAAATGGATTTGATTGAACTATCTCCACAGCCATAATTTTTATTTGACTAAGCCAAAAATTGGCAAGAAGTTGTATAAAGTGTTGCCACTCCTTGGTCAATTGCCAAAATTTAGAGAATAAAGTCTTAATCTTGAGTTGAAACATTATTGATACGTAAACTACTTGGGAAATTAATAGAAAGTTTGACATGGGATCATTTTTTTTATTGAAATACTTGTAATTAAAACTAGAAGATAATGATGATTTACTTAAACTCGTTTAGTTGCCAAAATTTTAAAATTTGATCCCAAAGTTTGAGCTATTATAATGGGATGCTCTTAATTATCAACTTTTTATTTTAAGCTTATTTTTTATCAAGTGACTTGAAATCAAATTTGGGAGGACATGTCAAATAACCAAAACTTTTTATAATACTAAATTACAAATATCAATGTTTAAACCTAAGTAATTCGTAAACTAAATCTATAACCAACATGTCATTCTAGAGCCAATATTTATAACTATCACACAAATTGAATATTGGGTTCATGAGATATAGAAGATCAAAAACTAGTGCCAACATATTGATTTCCTTAGATTCGTTAGCAAGGAATTTTAACCACTTGATGTTTTCTTGAGTGAAAATGAACTAACTAAAGGTTTTAATCTAAATGCAAGGAATAAACAACCATCCTATATTTTATATTTCCCTAAATGTAAATATGAAATAATTAACTAATGCAATTAAATGATTCTAAATACAATTGGAGTAAATATTTTTATTTTATTTTAATTTTAGTTTATTTAATTTGTTGATTGCCTTACCTATTAATAAAGACTTTATATATCATTTCCTTGTCCTATTAGCAAGGGCTTTTCAAAATGATTTGAGTGATTATGTTGAATTGAAACTAAATCTAAAAATTATCTAATGCAACAATACAAAAAAATGTATATCTATTTCTATTCTATAATGTAGTGATGGAATGCCACTTATCTAGACAAGATTAGAGATAATTAATCTATTTACAATTGTAAGCTATCCTTTTTAGAAGATAGTTAATGTAAGAATCCAAAACAATGAGTAAAATTATTTCACATCTAGAGATTATCAATCTATATGTTTAGTAAAGACGTGACATACAAATATTTAGGGGCTTAACTTATGTATTGTCTTCTCTCTTATCTAGCTCGGGTTCTTTAATTGACATAACAAGGATAAATGACGGGAACATAGCTTAAGGAAAGTAGTAAGGTGTTGTGATATAATAATGGAATCTTTGAACCTTCAATATGAGAAAAATCCTTAGGTATCGCAAGGAATATGGATTGTAGAAAGAAACTTGGGAATTTGACCTAGATGCCTTGGAATTGACTCTCTATCCTACTCAAACAACTATGAAAAAAGGAGTAGAATCACAAATTTCATAGAAGGTTACCTTTAGAGAACCAAAGATCCATTTGGAATCAAAATAAGGTTGTTTAAATATCCTAGAAATCTCAATCAAAATCATGATTGGGAGAACTCAAGAACTAACAAGAGGTAGGTGGAATTAGGAATCAACTAAGCTTACTATTAGAAATAAAAGTGGTGGATAAATGACTACAAATGAGAGTTCTTGTGTGCCAGTCTAGAACACTAACTATCACATAGAAGCGTAAATCTTGTCTCAAACTTGATATCCAAACAAAAATAATAAATCCAATGATAACAAATAAGCTTGAGTAGCTACCAAGACTTAATCAACATAGTTGGAATTGTAACCATAACTAGTTTCTAAAACACCCAACTAACCATACCTAAAAACCAAGGTATACTCATCATAACAAGTAAACCTTATGCTATCAACATATCCAACCTGATCCATAATCAGAAGTCCCTATATATGCACTATCATACATAAAGAACTCCTCCAAGGTAACAACACATAAATATGTAATAAACTAATCTCAAGACCCTCAACACCATAGTATAATGTGAATATCCAACAAAAAACACTATAGAACTTGAAAATCCTCCCATTGTTTGAGTAATGTCAAATTTAAAAATATCAAAGCATTTGAAATTCCACCAATAGCACTCACATATAAGGTGTAGCAATATTATCAATATCATACATAGTACTACTTGGAACATCCTAATGATATACAAAACTTGCAAAACATAATTACTACAACATATCTATTAGCACTAGTCCCCATAGCTCTCTCAAGATCTCCACACTTAACAAATGAAAAAATATTAAAAATCCTCCATGTTGTTACTAAAAACAATGAAATACAACAACACATGACCACAAGCATAGTGATCATATAATAGCTCTAGATAAACCTCAACTCTAATGTCATATGAACAAAAAATTATAGGAAAAATAAAATACCATTAATAGAACATGAAAATCAAAACCATGTATCATTTACCTCTACCAACAACTCTAAGTGATTTAGCTATTACAAATGAGATTTTTCTTGGAGAGAATCATAGTGGCTTGGTATATTTTAGAGGAGCAATATCATTCCTCATTCTTGGTCTAATCGGTGGATAATCATCTAAGAGGTATTGTCCATTGTGTTTTTAGATTTATTATGTTTTATTATTTATCTTCTCATGGATATGAATCTTGAGCTATGGTTGGTTAGTTTTGGAGGGTGCATTTGAGGGGTGTTTGATATGTTTATATCCTTGTACATATGATTTTATTTGTGATGTCATTTATTATGAGGTTATTAGGAGATGTTATTGGGTGTATTCTTGGTTTGGGAATGGATTTTGAGTTTAATATTCATTGGTTGGAGGGAGTAACATCCATGTTGGTTACATGAGATACATATGTTTTTTTTGGTCTTGGAGATTGAACAATTGGGTGTTGTTAAGGATTTTTAGTTTGGGTTGTGAAGGAGACCTTACATGACACAACTTAACACTTTGAGGTTTTGGATTGAAGGATGTGTGTATGTGATATGGTTTACATGTATTTTCTCGTTTGTTCTATGGTTATTTCCTGGAAGTTCATGTTCACATGGTTTGTTGTGGTGGACTTGGGAGAGTTATGGTGACTTGTTGTGAGAGATTATACAATGGTTTTGTTGCATATATAGATAATTATGATTGTTCTTTAATACTACATGATTGGTGCATCTTCACCTTGGATTTTTTTCTTCTTCTATAGTTGACATGTTAGAGGATGAGAGGTTTCTTGCTTCATATGGTGGACATTTTGGATTTTATTGCAGGTATATTGATGGAGCACTAAAGCATGCTAGAGATTCATGTGGTTTCATTGATGGATATGATGATGCATTCCATTGATTCAACCTTATGCAATGTATACAAAAAGTGGGAGAATGTTAAGAAAGGGGTGTTGTACACCTTGCACAAGAAAAAAATTATTTTATTATGTAAAATAAATATTTATCTATGGTGCATCTTTAGGAGATGAGATTAGCCATATTAAATATTTATATGGGCCCAATTGTAAAGTTGTATGTAACATTGGTTAGATATTTTATGTGTGGGTTGCACATGGGAAAAATGTGTAATATTTGGAAATTTAGTACCTAGAAAAAATGTTGGGTTCAATAGTTTTGTGTACTCATGATTTTGACACACACAGTTTTACCTTACCACTTAGTTATTTTGTGTGAGCTTGATTCTATAAAGGTAAGCACGTGTTTAGTGGTTAAGGTTGTTTATTTTGCTTAGTTTTCAATTGTATTAAGCTCTCTTGTTGAGTGCATATGTGATGCATGGTGTGGCATTTAGATGGTTACATGCTTGGGCACATGGAGGATGCATTGGAAGAGCTTGATGTGTTAGAAGTAGTCATGGAGACTTTGTAAATGTACTGTAATATTTTCATTGTTGAATAATATATAAAGTGTGGATTCCATGCTTTTGAAGATTTGGTTTTTCCCACTTGAGGGTTTTCCCAATGAATATGTTGTGGTATGTATTTTACTTTGCAATGTGGTTATTTTGTAAGCATGTATGCATGATTTAATCTCATGGAGTTATGTAGGAAATGGTTTGATCAACCAAGTAATTTCCTATTATGTCACACAAAGTTAACACGATCTTCTTATTAATTGAATTTTCCTTGAAAAATTGCAACAATTAGGATTAGACTTGATAGAAATATTGGTAATATAAGTTAATTTCAACTTCACATTCTTTATAAAATAATACTTTTAAAAAGTCAATCTAACTTAGAACTTGAATAATAATTTCTACAACATAAAATCTAGCTTCAATTCTCATTATATTGTATGTGTAAATGACAAATTTATAGCATTTATTTATAGCTTCTAGGAGCTTAAAAATAATAAATATTATTTATTTGGGAAAAACTCTATGGACTCATCCTTTGAAAATAATATAAAATAGTATTTCCTTTCCATTTCTACTTCTTATCTTGAGTGTCCATTTGAATTAAGGGATTTGATTTTGTGATTTTATCAACCCTTGAAACCATTTTTTCCTAGTGAAGCTTGAATCTATATTATTCACCTTCTATCATTGTCATCTACCACTTTTTACCAAAAAACAAAAAAACAAAAAAATAGCTTTCTAAAAATAGAAAGTTGTGATTTGCATGCTTATCTCAATTTTAACACACAACAAAAAAAGTTTTAAAAAAAATAGAAATTTTTATCTCTAGACTATTGGAAGCCTTGCAACATGAGCATGAAGTATGAATGGTTGTTTTGGTTGTTCCTATGTTGTCATTGATGTCAACATGGTAATAACTATATGGGAAGTCTACTTGGTTTACCGAAAGATGTTCTCTGTTGATAATACCATTTTTGTGATGGATCAGTGTGTTGGTATTTGAGTCTGAAATTCACCGCAAGATCTGATATGACTCTAATATCTTAACCATGTTTCCTTGACTCATTCAGTCAGCTATATCCTGGATCTTGAGATGTCTTTTGTTGTGAGCATAAAGTTATCTTTGATAGAGTTTAACTCTATATCCTACTATTGTTCTGTGTGTGGCATACTGTGTGGGAGACTTCACATTCTACTAAGGTGAACATTCTTATGTTGCGGTTTTGTTGATAGTCTCTATGTTGGTAGTATGAAGGGAAATTAATGTGTTCTCAAATTCAGAAGGTGTTTGCTTTGAGGATTATTTTTTGGTTTGGAGAGTTGTGTTGTAGTCTTGGCCGACTCAGCGTATGAAATATATTATGAAGACTAGTTATGTTTTATGGATGTTAGCCGACTTGGTATAATGCACTATGTGGATAAAATGTTTAAATCTTATATGGTGTCGATGAAGAAGGTTTTGATTTTTTTTGTGTTCATCTAATTAGGCTGACCTAATTGATGAATACAATATACTTGTATATATATAAGATGTTTTGAGGAATGAGAAGTGTGTGTGTGTGTGTGGGTGGAAAAGAAAGCAGAAAGGAGAACAAGGAGAAATGGGAGTGAATGTGAAATACGAAGAGGAGAAGATTTGAGCCTAAATTCTTTATTAGTTGTGATTAGTGCAGTTTTGTTGAGCAACTGTTGTGTGAGGCAGTACTTCATTTTTTGAGCTTCAGTAAAACTGAACCCTGCACATTGAAGGTGTATCCTATCAATTCAATCTTTTGGCAGTGAACCACTATCATTGTATCTTGGTGGTTAGCCGTCTTTTGTACTCAGGTAGTGAGCCTTTCAAGGACAGTGAATCCTGACAGTGAGCCCCATAATATTTTGTATCTGGATATAATATATTGTGAATTAACCCTCACCGTGGTTTTTCCCATTTTGGGTTTTCCACGTAAAAATCCTGGTGTTCATGTGTATGGTTGCATTGACTTGTTTCTATGTTCTCTCTTGCTGATTTAGTCAGAATCATGATAATGCTTAAGTGGATTTTATTATGGTTTTATGGAATAATGATTCCCCCCCCTCTCAGTATTCCAGATGTTCAACAATTGGTATCAGAGCTTGGTTCCTCGGAAGAAGCCTAACAGCTTGAGGAAGGTCCCAGAATTTGAGTATGAGAATTTTTTTCCTTTGGAAGTAGTCTCTATTGATTATTCAGAAGAAATGGAATATTTGAAGGATAGGTTGATAAAAGAAAATGAGTACATTGAAAAGTTGCAAAGTAAAAGTGTGGAAGCATGTGATCTATTGGCTGAAGGAGAAGAAATCATCTCTAGCTTGTTGCAACAATTGGATGAGAAGAAAAGAATTGAAGAATGTCAAGAAATTGAAATTCAAAGGAAGATGGATGAATGCATAAAGTTAGAAGAAGAAGCAGAAATCTTGAGATTTGATCTAGAAAAGGCAAGAAGTTTTGAAGACAAATTTAAGATAATCTAGGCGATGCTTGATGAATTGATTACGTCTGCTTGATGAATTGATTACTTCTCAAAGACCAGGAATGGATAAGAGAAGTTTAGGGTTTGAGGAAGGTCAAAATTCTAAAGTGAAGCAATCTACTGGTAAGAAGATGTGGTACAAAAATAGACAAATCAAGGAATTAAGAATCAATTCCGAAAAAATTCCTATCAAACGACATGATGCTAAAAGGTATTTATCCTTCAATTTTGTTTGTTATTCCTACAAGAAATTTGGTCATAAAGCAAAGGAATACAAAAGAAAAATGAATGATTCTTTATCATTCTTTGGAAAATGTTCTAAGAGCAAGAAGAATGGATATAAAGTTAGTCTGTTGGATAAAAGGGAAAATAGAAAGAAGAATGTTGTTTGTTGTAAGTGCAACAATCTGGAACACCCTGGTAGTTACAATAGAAGAAAGAAAAATATCTATCTAGCGAAGAAGAATGATCAAATCATTGATCTAGAAGAAGCAAGAAAGAAAATGAAAAGGATTTGGAGAAAGGAATCATCAGTCTTATCTGTGTTGATCTCCGGTGCATATACTCCCATCAATTTCTAAATAAAAGTGATGGCTAAGGGGGAGCAATCATCAGAAAATCTAATAAACCCCCTCATCGGTACTTGTGTCATATCATGACATAATTATATTTAATGTGATAGAAAGATTAAGGAATTTTATCAGTGCATGTGTGAAGGATGAAGTCTGCGGAATTTGAAAGAATGGAGGTGTACACAATTTTCAAGGCAATCTACCTGCAAGTTGAAGCATTTATTGCAAAATCATTCAGAATGGAAGGAATAAATTCAGATAATTTTAAAGGCTTATGTATTTTCGAAGAAGCATACAAAGGAAGATTAGAAGGAAATTTAGAGTTTCAGGGTTTGAAGAAGATATCAGACAAATTCGAAGTGAGCTCCGAAAGCAGGATATCTATACATTTCTTGTTGAAATTTTTCAAAGGTATTCATGTTCAAGTACAATCTTTCACTTTTATTGCTATGGATAATTCAAAGGTTGTGAACTGTGTGGATAAAGTTAGGTTGAAGAGATATTTGAGGAATGTGTCGAAAGAGTCTGTTGGTGCATTCTCTTGCATCCCTCCAAGAGTGTTTCCTACAGGAGATATCTATGCATCTGTTTATTGTAAGATAGAAGAGATGTCATTATTTTAGTTGATCATGCTTTGGGAAAGTGAATTGAAAGAGAGCCATGATGCCTACAAAGTATTAGTTGAGAAAAAGTTGGATGTTTGGAGGAAAGTTCCCTTGTTTGAATTTGAGAAGAAGTATATTCAAATAGTGTTGAGTAGAATTCATGATGAATCTCTGTGGATAGATGAGGCACATTTGATTTCTAAAGAAGCTATTAGAGATGTAACTGGTTTGTGTTCCTCTAGACCAATTCCCAAACTAAAGGCTATGGATGAAAAATAAATAATTGAGGTTACTGGTGCGATTTCTAAATGGAAAGAGATTGATTTGAGATCAATTGTTGATCCGGTAATAAGGTATGTTGTTATGGTCATCGGTCACAAAGTTTGTATCCCTAATAATGACCTTACAATTTCTACTATTGCTATGCATACTAAAAGAGGTATGGAATATGACTTGTGTGAACTAATTTGTATACATCTTTTGAAGAATTTAAAGGAGATCAAGAAGAGTAACAAGAATGCATTCTGGTATGGCTATTTGGTTGTTTGTTTTCTCTTTTCCTTTTTGAGAGAGTTACTAGTAATAGGAAGGATAAAATGGTCAAATTCAGAGCCTATTGCCTATCAAATCAAGAACTTCACAATAAATCTTTGTAGTTTAGATGCACAAGAGGCTACCCTTGCTGCATTTCTTTGGAACATTTCAGATGAGGATGAACAAAAGGTTCAGGATTCCAGTAAGTGTTGCGGAAAGGTACTTTGAAATCATAAATTTTCTTGTGTCTACATATTTTTGTCACATTGAAGCAGTTGAATCAAGGTTAGTTTGGATATCTAAATTGGGTTATGAAGTGTCAGAGGCTGAAGTTGATAATTATGCTAAAATTCTTTTGGAAAGCCCTAAGAATCTCAATGTAGAAGGTACCTCTAGTAGCATGATCAAAACAGGGAAGAAAAGGAAGAGTGTTATTAAGCAAGAAGTTGCAGAAGGAAGTGAGCTTGAACATGAGCATAAAAGAATAAATATTCAGAGATATTTGGAAGAATTGAAGAAGGTTATTCCAAATGCTAATTTTGATTCATCTATTTTTGTTGTGGAGAATCTCTGTGGCATGATTAATTCTTTGAAGGTCTACATCTCTAGACTTGAAGTGTTTGTTGGAATCAGGTCTGATGAAGGAAATTTGGAAGATATCAAAGGAAAATGTGTGAATGCACACAGTCGAGTGATGAAGGAATTGGAGAGTGTACAAGGTTGTGAAGAAGAGGCACAAGAACTACTTTCTTTTTGCCTAGATTGGTCTGGCAGTACACTGGATATAAGAAATGAGATAAGGATGAGTGAGTACTAGTTGAGAACTCAAGAAAATACATACAGGTTAGCAAAAGATAAAGATAATTAGAGGTGGTCCTACATTGTGCAGCTTTAGGACAAATTATTTTCTCTACAACATCAAAGGACAGATGTTATCAAGAAGTTTGTGGCACTCAGAGAATGATTAAATTCAGACATACTTTTGTTTTTAGTGATCTTGGTTGTATTGATGAATTATCAAAGATTGATCTTAGTCCCAATACTTTAACAGATGGTGTAGAGTCCTTAACTAAACTTGAGCTATTTTACAAGACTCTTGTAAGTGCAAAAGTTTCATTGGAAGAAAGTAAAGCGTCATGGAAGGCTATCCTAGAGTGTCTCAGAGGTTCTTCTTCGAGTTAATTCAAGGTTGTGTTCATATCTTTTTGGTTACACTTTGATGCATATTTACATATATACCGGGCTCCTTCCTTTGTCATTGATGTCAAAGGGGGAGAGATAAAGAGATAGTGGATTTTTTTTTTGTGAAGAACAATTTTGATAGGGGGAGTATTCAAAGTATTAAGTTGTGGTAAGTTAGAAAATGTTTTTGGTCATGCATGTTGCCATCAATGCCAAAGGGGGAGATTGTTGGAAGCCTTTCAACATGAGCATGAAGTATGGATGGTTGTGTTGGTTGTTCCTATGTTGTCATTGATGTCAACATGGTAATAACTATATAGGAAGTCTACTTGATTTACCAAAAGTTGTTCTCTGTCGATAATACCCTTTTGTGATGGATCAGTGTGTTGGTATTTGAGTCCAAAATTCACCGCAAGATCTGATATGACTCTAATATCTTAACCATTTTTTCTTGACTCATTCAGACAGCTATATCTTGGATCTTGAGATGTCTTTTTTTGTAAGAAGAAAGTTATCCCTGAAAAATTTTAACTCTATATCCTACTATTGTTCTGTGTGTGGCATATTGTGTGGGAGACTACACATTCTACTAAGGTGAACATTCTTATGTTGCAGTTTTGTTGATAGTATCTATGCTGGTAGTATGATGGGAAATTAATATGTTCTCAGATCTAGAAGATGTTTGATTTGAGGATTATTTGTTAGTTTGGAGAGTTGCATTCTAATCTTGGTTGACTCAGCGTATGCAATATATTATGAAGACTAGTTATGTTTTATGGATGTTAGCCAACTTGGTATAATGCACTATGTGGATAAATTTTTTAAATCTTATATGGTGATGACGAAGAAGGTTTTGATTTTTTTGTGTTCATCTAATTAGGCCAAACTAATTGATGAATAAGATATAATTGAATATATATAAGATGTTTTGAGGAATGAGAAGTGTGTGTGTGTGTGTGTGGGTGGAAAAGAAAGTAAAAAGGAGAAAAAGGAGAAATGGGAGTGAATGTGAAATGCAAAGAGGAGAAGATCTAAGCCTAAATGCTTTATCAGTTGTGATTAGTGCAGTTTTTTTGAGTGACTGTTGTGTGAGGAAATACTTCATTTTTTGAGCTTCAGTAGAACTGAACCCTGCACATTGAAGGTGTATCCTATCAGTTCAATCTTTTGGCAACGAGCCACTATCATTGTATCTTGGCGGTTAGCCATCTTTTGTACTCAGGCAGTGAGCCCCGTAATATTTTGTATCTGGATATAATTTATTGTGAGTTAACCCTCATCGTGGTTTTTCCCATTTTAGGTTTTCCACATAAAAATATTGGTGATCATGTGTATGGTTGCATTGACTTATTTCTATGTTCTCTCTTACTGATTCAGTCATAATTGTGATAATGTTTAAGTGGATTTTATTATGGTTTTATGGAATACTGATTCACCTCCCTCTCAATATTCTAGATGTTCAACATAGACTTCATTGAAATTGTCCATTTACAATATTGGACCCTACAAAATAATATCTTTATGCTCAAGGAATGCAAATTTTATATATGAATTTATCTCAATGTGTCAAAGATGACTTTCCTTAGCCTCAATCCTTCCCACCTCTACTTGGTATTTTCCATCAAAATATTTCTTTTAGCTTCACACTTTCTTTCCTCTAGTAGTGTTGGAGTTGAAACCTCCTTCAGGATTCATAGATGGATAATATTCATGATGATTAAATGACACACGTTGTTAATAGGCCAAGACATAACAATAGTTAAGTACTTAACCACATTGATAGGAAAGATAACATATTTTAGATTTATGACACTTGAATGACTTGATGTTTGGCTACATATATTATCAAAACACAATTTTTTAGGGTAAAAAATTTGGGTACCAACATATAGTATGGTTCTAGAGATTATGATTGATAGAGTGATAATTATTTGGTGAATCAATGCTCATACTATATGATTTTTAGTATCACTTTGTTTATGAAATAGTTAATGATGGAAAATTCATGATATAAAAGGTTAACACTTTGGATAATCTTGAAGATTTTCTCACTAAGCCACTGAGCATTGATAAATTTTGTTGGTCCAAAGAGGTTGTTAGCCTTGTCTCTTCTAGCACTTGAGAGTGTTAGGATTAGGTGTAGAATTCACCTTGTAAATCCTAACACATGATTATTGTATTTAATTATGTAGGCAATGATGTATGATCTCCAAAAATCATATATTGGGAAAAATAGGATGCCCATGTTGGGTGGATTCATTATTTATTCTCTTGAATAATTAGAATTTATTGTGTGAGTAGGCATTGGATAGGGAGGTTACTTGGAAATTTCAAAATTGGGAGTTATAGAGCATATCCCAAGAGAGGTGTTATGATAAGGCATTGATTTCCCTCATAGTACATCTAGGATGGGAAGACTAGTCAAAATGATAGTTAATGACAATCTACAATATGAAAGTGTTGTAAGAGGTGTAAGAGAAGTTATATTCTATTTTTATTTGCTTCACCATGACTATGGGGCATTAGATTTTTGCATGTAGACTTAACACCCTAGTTTTAGTCCCATGTGATATTAGCTACTTATTTTGGAAACCATTTATGATTTGCTAGCTTCCAATTTCTTATATATTGGAGCTATGCAGTAGTTGATTTAGAGGTTCATTCACAATTATGATTATGGTACTAGATTACTACTAGTTAGAGGAATAAGTGGATTCTATTGGTGGGTAACTACACAAAGTTGTGTTACAATTTCAGCCAAATGAATAATTTCTAGCGAAACAATTTTGCCTAAAACCATGTGGTCTATACCTGGCATATATAGTTTTGGGTGAAACCCTTTCACCCAAAACTTTAAAATATATTTTTTCCATTTAAAGTTGAAATATGACTAAATTTATGTTTAAGTTTTTGGTTAAAACTATTTCGATTGAAATTATCTATGCGGTTGCCTATGTGGCAACTTAATCCCTCTTTTGGGAAAATTCATAAAAACTTCAACTCTAAATTTCTCCAAGTAGAGGTAATTTCATTAAAATTTAAAATACCCTTTTGTAGAGCTCAGAGTCTAAAATCCTTTTTTTTAAGTTTTATTTTATTTTATTTTATTTATTTTTATATTGTCAATGTATGGTCAATTTAATAACAAATAATCACCACAATAAATATTAATGAAAATATTGAATAACATAGGAAAAGCCTGCGATACTGGTAACAGACCATTGGACCTGGGTAAAGGACCATTGGTTTCAGGAAGCAGACAACTTGGACCAGTGGTTCATGATTCAAACAAACATTCAGACTAGGGTAAGGGACCATCAGTTTCCAAAAATAGACAACCTGGTCTAGGGGACCATAGCTCAAACTGGTCATACTGTGAGGATAATGACCCCTTGCCACCTTTCACCCTCAACCAACCTTTGTGTCATGGGTGTGGCATATTGAAATCTTTGGGCCCACCTCTGCGTCATTCCCGCCTTTCCTCTCATACACCTTATCATAACCCTAATCCTAAACACCATCTGCATCAAAATCTTCTGCACCCTCCCCAACACACCTGGGCAAATAATCGCTCTAAACTGAACCACCAATTTTTTTCCAGACAGAACTCTTCTCCTCGAGGCTCTTAGATAACTCATGGGAGAAAAATCCCAAACAATGTTGCGGTTCGATGGATTTGTATCAACCCTAATGGCCATCTTATCCTTAAAACCCTAAAGAACCATCTTCTCCTTGGCAGAAGGAGGGCTTGGGCTTGAAAGTGGAATCACAGAGCATGAAACAATTTGCAACTAATGATGATCATTCCTCTAGTCGAGATCCTTGTTGGAGACCGATTCCTTCAATTCTTCTGAATGTGGACACTCAAATGGAGGAATTCAAGCAAAATGGGTTCTTCGTGCAGATTTGGGGTGAGGATAAACCTCTTTCTGCCATCAAAGCATGTATTAAAGAGAATTGGTATGAATTCTTTGACCTTTCAATTATTTTGTCCTCCTCTTTTTTTATATGCTTTAAAAACCCTACAATCAAAGATAGGGTTTTGAGAAAAGGTTTGTTCTGGTTTGAAAAAATGTTCCTAGAAACTTGCAATTGGCAACCTAATTTTCCTTTAGATTCTATCGTGTTACCTCTTAAACCCATTTGCTTCACTCTTCCCAATCTTCCAATAGAATACATGGAAGCATTTGTAATTAAAAGATTAGTCTCCCATTTTGGAGATTTTCTAAAGAACGAATTTGAAATAATAAAGGGAATTCCCACCATTAGGGTTCGGGATTTAGTCTCGAATATGAATAAATTTCCCCATGCTATGAAAATTCTTACAAGGGGGAATGGCAACAAAATTTATCACTAGACTTAGTCTCCTAGAAAGAGGCTAACATTATTGTAGATGCATAACTCTTTTCTAAACCCCTGGAATTCTCTTTCTCTGATGGTTTAAAAGTTATTTTCCTGCTAGATCAACAACCTTCTTTTGGCCCAAAACCCTTCCCCTCACAACAAACCCCTGCACTTTTTCAGAACACTCTGGATTCATCAAAAAATGTTTCTCATTTCAAGGAACTTCTAAAGAGATCAATAACTGAGGAAAACATTTTGGATATTGTCAATGAGGTATGTACAAAAGTGGGTGAATATTTCATTGAGGAAACAACAAATGAAGTTTTAACATAACTTGAATCGGAGAAAGACTCTCCTTTTTGTCCAATTTCACAATCTGATTCCAAAGTTGTTTCTTCTCCTGAAAAGGTTTTGGCCCTTATAAAGGACAATACTAAATGTCCTTCTGGCCCAACTTCTACTCCTCCTACTCCCCTTTCATGTTCAGATGCTACAACCTTGGCTTCCCCTAATAATAAAAGGGGTAGGACATCTAAAAGTGAAAAAATAAATATTGAGGTGGTAGCAGGCATACAGTTGACTCTTGAAAAAAAACTTAAGATCTACCTCAAAAAAATTCAAAAGTTTGGATAACTCTAGTAACATTTCCCAATTGGGACAACCCTATTCAATTGAGGAGAATAAGATCTCTAGAATGGATAATGGAAAGAGGGGAGACGTTATCTCTCCTTAGGAAAAATGAGTATCTTAAGCTAGAATGTTAGGGGCTTAAACACCCCTAACAAGAGGCACTTCATAAGGTGTCAGATTTTGAACTCTGATTCAGACATTGTTTTATTACAGGAAACAAAACTATCAAACCAATCAGCTTATGAATTCTTTGCTAAATGGAATAACTGGGATTTCTTCTCCTCCCCAACACAGGGTGCTTCTGGAGGCCTATCAATTCTTTGGAATAAGTTTTTTGATAAATTAAAAATCATTATCACCAAGGAAAGTTGGATTCAAGTTTATGTTGAATGCTTGAGAACAAATAATATCTTCTACATTTTCAATATCTATGGCCCTTGTGCTACTCATGCTAAGAAATAATTATGGTTGCAACTTTCTTCTGCATTAGCTTTAATAAAAAATGATTTGAAGATCCTAGTTGGGGATTTTAATGCAATTCGTAGCCCATCAGAAAAAATAGGTGGCATAATCCCTCCATCAAAGGTCATGGATTATTTTAATAACTTCATCTCCAACAACAATCTATATGATTGTGCACCAAAGAATGACAGTTTCACATGGACTAATAAACACAAAGGCTTCTCTCAAATTGTAGAAAGATTAGATCACTTTCTTTTGTTAGATAACTGGTTATCCTCCCCTTGGGATTTCTCCTCATCAATCTTAGCTCTTTCTGGATCTGATCATTTTCTAACCTCTCTCTTTGTTTTTGACAACAAACCAGTTAAAAAAGGATACTTCAAATTTGAACCAATGTGGTTTAGAGACCCGAGCTTTATTCCCCTCCTTAAAGTCTGGTGGTTTGAGTTCCCTTTTGAGGTGGGTACCTGCATGTTTCAACTGCATAAAAAAATAAATTTCATCAAGGGAAAGATAAAGGAGTGGAATAAATCCCGTTTTAAGAATATTTTTTCAGAAAAATCAAGGGTTGAACTTGAACTAGCAAATATATATGAGATTATGATAAAAAATGGTATGGATGCAACTCTCTATGAAAAGGAAAAATCTCTAAAAGCGGAATTAGATGAACTCTTGGCTAGGGAAGAGTGTTATTGGAGACAAAAGTCAAGAGACATCTGGTTAAGGGATGGTGATTGAAATACAAAATTTTTGCATGCCTCAACGAAATTGAAAATACAAAGAAACATGATTGATTCAATTAGTTCTCCTTTAGGGAATACTTAACTAAAGATGATGATATTGAAGATGCAACAATATCTTATTTCAAGGAATTATTAGCTCCGCTAAGAGCTAACAAACATCTGGATAATAATATTGTTTTGAACAATATTCCCTCCTTGGTTGACATGGATCACAACAAACTCTTGATGGTGGAATTCACCTTGGAGGAATTCAAAGAGAGTCTTCTCTTTGAATGTTGAAAAGGCCCCTGGACCTGATGACTTTACAACCTTGTTCTTCCAGAAGTGTTGGGATTTTTTTGGTTGAGACATTCTCCTTACTCTTGAAGAATCGAGGAGAAACAAGAAAATGTTAAGGAAAATTAATGAAACTATGGTTGCTCTAATCCCAAAAAAATCTGAACCTTTGTCCTTCAAGGATTTTAGACCTATTTCCCTTTGCAATACCATTTTCAAAATTTTCACTAAGGAAATAGCCCTCAGATTAGCTAAAACGCTCCCTTCTATCATTTCATCTAAACATGGGGGATTTGTTCTGAGTAAAGATACTCCTGAAGGGGCAATATTAGCCCATGAAGTATTACATTCAATTACAAAAGACAAATCTCCTTCAATGATCCTAAAACTTGACATGGAAAAGGCCTACGTTAAAGTTGAATGGGACTTCCTCTTTGCTCTCCTTAGAAAATTTGGTTTTTCTAATAGTTGGTGCAACTAGATCTCCTCTTGTGTAATTGGTGTAAGTCTTTCAATCCTGGTAAATGGCTCTCCTACTAAAAATTGTTCCATCAAGGGGAATAAGACAAGGTGATCCCATCTCACCCTTCTTATTCATTCTGATGGCTGGGGGTTTAAGTCGGTCAATCATGGCTGCAAGAGACAACAAGTTGTGGAATGGCATTAAGGTTAACCCATTTCCTACTCCAATTTCTCTCTCTTCATGGATGATACTCTTCTGTTTGGTCAGGCTTCTATAAAACAAGCAAAAGTTATTAAAACAGTTCTTTCAGATTATTGTCTAGCTTCGGGTCAATCCTTTAATGTTGGGAAATAAAAAATATTTTTAGTAAATTTAAACCCCTTAGTCAAAGCTAAACTTGAAAAATTCTGGGGTTTTCAAAGCAGCTCTCTTCCCATGTAAATATTTGGGAATTCCCTTCTTCTTGGGAACTAAGAAGCATAACTTTTGGGATAATCTTATCTCCTCCACTTCAAATAAAATTCTTCTTTGGAAATCTAAATAGCTATCATTTGCAGGAAAATTGATATTACTAAAGGCTATCCTTCACTCTTTTCCAATTTACTTAATGTTAGTTTTGAAAATTCCTCATGGGAAAGGACTTACATTGCAAAAATTATTCAGAAATTTCCTTTGGGCGGAAAATGTCTCTCAAAAAAAGAAACTCCCCCTTGTAGCCTAGGAAAATGTCTATAAATCAAAATATTAAGGGGGGCCAGGTCTAAGAGATATCTTGTTACAAAATAAAGCACTTGGTGCCAAAATGGTTTGGCAGTTGTACTTGGATCCGAAGAAGAAATGGTGCCAAATCATGAAAAAAAAAATTGGATTCCATGGAGAGGGAAAGGATCTTCACCTAAAGGACTCTCCCTCCTGGCTCAAAAATTTGGAACTTCATATGTGATTGTAGACATGTTATTCCTCCTCATCTTTCTTGGCTAATCAATAATGGTGAAAAGGACCTTTTTTGGGATGATACCTGGAATGGTTATCAGCCTCTCAAACTCCTTGGAGATTGGTCCCAATTAGATAGTGTTCTGAAAACTATGTGGGGAGATAAAGTAAAAGACTATTTTATCATTGATAAGGATGATCCTTGGCATTCTTTTAGGTGGAAGGACTTCAGTTTCCTTCTAGCTCCTCACCACATTAAGGAAACTCTTAAAACTGAACTATCCAAAAGACAATTTTTCTTCTCAGATAAACCTAATGAAATTGTTTGGACAAGATCAAAATCAAGAAAATATATTGTAAAATATGGATATAATTCATTAGTTAAAAATGAGGTTCACTCTCCATGGCCATCTCATCTATGTTGGGGTCCTAATGTACTTCCAAAAGTAGGTGCTTTCAGTTGGTTGGCAATCAAGGATAGAGTACTCTCGAGAATGAGACTTGATAGATTGGGAATAACCCCTCTATTCCCTTGCGTGTTATGTGGAAAGTAATTTGAATCTACTGATCACCTCCTCATCAATTGTTCATTTCATATGAATGTTGGTCATGGTTATTAAAAAGGTTGGATTGGCACACACCTTTACAAAATTTGATCTTGCATCATTTCCAAAGCTGGATGAGATTATATCCTTCTTCTAGGTTCTCTTGTCTTTGGGAAATCTCTCCCTCAATAATTATTTGCAACATATGGCTCGAAAGGAATAGAAGAATATTTAAAAAGGTCCATCTTCCTGTGGAATAAATTTTGCAAAAAATATAAATCTCTATCTCTGAAACAATGATTGAATTTTTTTATAAGAATGATTCCTCTAACAACTACTTCTCCTCTTGGGACTCCTTTATTCTTCAAAATTGTCCCCTCCTCAAGATCCCTAGTGCGGGCTCTATATTGAATAAAAAACCCCATGTGGATAGATCGGTCATCAGTTGGATACCCCCATCCATAGGCTTCATCAAATTAAACTTTGATGGAGCCTCCAGGGGCAATCCTATCAAATATGAGGTTGTTGTTGTTCTAAGAGATCATCAAGGTAACTTCATTGGGGAAATTTGTTCAAGTCTTCTTGATGGAATGAATAATATTGCTGAACTAAATGCTCTTTTTTGGGCCTGAAATTAGCAATTGACTTATCCATTTCCAATATTTTGATTGAAGGTGACTCCATGATTGTGGTGTCTACTGTCTTGAAAGGTCATTCAAATTCTTGGCATTTGAATTATCTTGTTTCTCACATTTGTCAAATTTTGGACAACTTCTCCTCTTATGAAGTTATGCATTGTTACAGGGAAGCTAACGAACAAGCATATCGACTTGCAAATAAGGCCATTGATCTAAACTTGCAGTAAAAAAATATTTCATATCAGGAATATTTGAAATTTTTGAATTAACTTCATCAAACCTCCTTCTTATGATTCCCAATTATTTTCTCTTGCTATAATTTCTATAGATTTATTTTTTGGCGACTGACATTAATTTTGTTCTTTTGATCAGGAGGCTCATTAGGTCCATTTTTAAGTTGAAATATGGAAAAAAGAAAAAATACTGAATTTGAAAAGATGATGTGGAATTTTTTACTGAAATATGTGGCATCATTGATTGAAACATGTGGCATAATATTAAAAGTCGATGTGGAATTTTTTTCTAAAATATGTGGCATTGTTGATGGAAACATGTGGCATCTTTGACTGAAATATGTGACATCATTGATTGAAACATGTGGCAAAGATGATTTGGAATTCTTCAATTGAAATATGTGGCATAACTGATTGAAACATGTTGGCTTGTAGGCCCCTCCTCCATATTAATTGCATTTAGGGAATTCCTCCCTTCTTCAATTAGTATGGGGTAGCTTTGGCAGCAAGATTTAATTTCATTCTTCTTGGGAAGAATGCTTAGTATGATCTATCCTTCATTCCCAAGACAAGAATTTGGAGGATAACGGCTCTTTGTTTGTCTCCAATTTGGAAAAAAATATTTTATACTTAGGAAAGACTTAGTTATTTATCAACATTTCTATATTTGAAATTGGCTGAGATATTTTCATTGTCATCTCATTTATTGATACACTGCTATTGGTACTTGAGACTTGTGCAAATGTCTTTGTCACATGTGTTTTTTACATAATTTATGGATGTTTTTGGGTGTACGTTGGCCACCATCTTTCCTTGGGCTCTTACACCTTGCGGATCTTATGATCCTCATTTCTTTTCATTGCTTCAATGTTGCAGAGGTGGGGTACGATATGATTTTCAAAGATTACATTTGGGGACATTTGGCATGGATATATCATCAACACATTAAAATGGGCTTCTTTGATTATTGTGCACCACCCTTTGGTGCAGTAAGCTTTCGATGGCATTAATTTCTTTCCTTGCACTGTATTCCTTCCTACACATGATGGTCTTTTTATATGCCATATTTGGTCCTTTGTCCTCACAATTTCTTGGTTTCTTGTCAAAGTCACAATGCAAAATTCATTCAGAGTGGTGGTTCCTTCAATATATCATGAGCTCCATGATGCTGGACCATTCTACACAGAAAAATTAAGCAGAACTTGCATCATAGAATGTAAGCCCCTAGAGGAAGGCAATTCGAATGATCTTGGGGAATGACTGGTTAGAATTTCACTCCATGTCACTCCTGCATGAGGTAGCTTCTTGATTTGTTTCAAATTTAATGGATGTCTTGTGCTGTGGTGAGATGGTAAAAATTTTATCCGACTCTTATATATTGCCTTATGTTTGTCCTCTCTTTACTGCATAATGGCCTTGAGGATTATGACATATTAAATATCTCTAATCTTGTTGGAGGTTTTCTTTGTCAACAATTCATTTTATCTGACTGCTCCATCTCGACTCTTCTAAGCTCGATGGCTCATGGATTGCTCGAAGACTACTCTTATGATTTTATCAGAAACTTGCATGGTCTTAAACCTAGGTTGGGTCATACTATTTCCAATATGATTTTGGACCTTTTTGATGCAGTGCAGTTTCTTATCCACCATGCTTTGGTGGAACCTCATTCCACCCCTTATTTTCCTCTGTCGACCGACTTGGAATGATCCGAGGAAAGTAGGATTTACTCTTAAATCCAGTTTGGCATCTCTTCTACTTCGTTTTGCTTGGAATGTTCCTATGATGGGGTTTTGTTTCGGCACTATTTGGTGAATTTTGTGATGCAGGTTTTGTTACTCGAGCTTGGTCACCTTAGTTTCTTATCTACATGGCTCATTTCTCAGCTCTCTGCTACTTGAGTGGGGTCATCTCTGATGCTCATCTTCATGGATCATTTGCTCAACCATGGTAGAATGGATTTTGCTTATTTCATCTCTATCATCGGGTTTTTGGCACCTTTCTTGCCTGGTGGACTTGGCTTCTACACCATGGCTACTTAGTTCTCTTATTTTTCCGCTTATCTCATTCGTCGGCTTGGTTCTTTTTTCTTGACCCCCTAGTCCATGGGGTTCTGGTTTCCTCTCTTATGATGTAATTTTGTTCTCCTGAGTATAGTTTTGACAACATTTGAAATTTAATGTATTTCCTGAATTCCTAATGAGGGATTGTTTGTTTGTATTGTTACAAGGTTTTCTTTACAATCCCTCTTGCACGCCTATCTCCTATATATGCTCATTATGGCAAAATTTTGCTCTTCTCTACCATATCATTATTATGTATCTCTCTTTGTAATCTTCCTTTTCAGCAATAAAGGTTTGTGGCTATGCCACTTATAATTTTTTAAAATTTACTGTATGTAGGTTTTTATAATTAAACATTAGGTTGAGTAGAAATCAAACAAATGAAAAAAAAATCAATTTTTTTAAAAAAATATATGGTGCATTAAAGGAAATAATCCTCTTCAAAAGGGTATAATTTTTTTTTTTAAATGATAAAATAATTAAATAAAATTTGATTTCCCATGAAAATTATGATGATCTCGTGAAGTTTCACTTTAAAATGTTATTACTAAAAAATATTCATCGATTTTTTTCCATGCACTAGATATTGAAGTTATCTATTTGGGGGAAAAATAGAGACTTTTTTCTCCTTTTTTTTGTGCCATCCCATCGACCTTGATTTTTTTTTGAAATTTTCAACAATTCAAATTATGCTCTTAAACTTGTAAAAACATAAATCAAATCATTTTTTTATTGCAAGTATAAAATTAATCAAGAGTTCTACATTTCATTAGTTTACATAATTTTGAAATAGGGATTTTTTTCTCCTTTTTTGTGACATCCTATCAACCTTGATTTTAAAAAAAAAAATTCAACAATTCAAATTATGCTCTTAAACTTGTAAAAACATATATCAAATCATTTTTTTAATTGCAAGTATAAAATTAATCAAGAGTTCTACATTTCATTAGTTTACATAATTTTGAAATTCAAAACATAAAGGCCACTCTTATGCGGTTGATGTTGAAATATTTTATTTGTGTTGACCATTTTCTTTAAAAAGTGTGACACAACTTTGTGCCTTTACCTTATGTACTTTATTATTGATATTAATATGAGCTTGGGTCTCTTTAGTTGTAGAGACCCACACCCATCTAGATAGATTTTTACGATTTATGACAATACCAACATGTTGTCATTCGATATCATCTAATTGTGCTCAATATTAACTCTCAAGTTTTAGGTGAAATATATATAAATTATTGCAATGTCTGATTAATATCATTATGTACTATATTTTGGAAAACTTTACTTGGAAAATGAAAGATAACCACTACTTTTACAAGTATATTACATTCTAATTAGGAAAGAGTTAATCAGTTCATATAATTATTATATAAGTATTTAATCAACAGGGTAATTCTAGTCAAATGCAACATTTTCAAAGCACAAAATAATTACAATATTTATATTTTGACCTTTATAAGAGTTGTGTTTCCCTTTGAAATATAATGGAACCTTTTGTATCAAAACCCCACGCTACCAATATGTCTCCAAACATCACAACCCTCCTCAATATTGTGGTTGGTCAAAGAGTGGCGATTGACTAAATAAGCATCCACAATAGTATAATATAGGCGATTACAAGGGTAAATCCAGTTGGCAGTGACAAACAAAATAATGTGACTTCCTTCCAATATAGAGATACACAACAATAATAGGCCACGATTTGTCAATACAAGGTGGTGGTGAATGACAAAGGTTGATAGTTATATTCTTGCATGAACGCCAGGATAATAGATGCCTTAATCAACAATGCCTTCGATGAAATTCAAACGACCTCATCATAGTCGATATTCCATAACAAAGATCATCGATCATCCCTATCTTCATATTTAATATATGTTGAGTCACCAATATTTGTGATAATACAGTGTCACCTCCTTATAATATAAATGTAGCCTATCTCGGTAATAATAATTGGAGAACCTCAAAATAAATATGTGCAAGTGATTTCCCAACCTGAAGACTCGATTATTCAAACAAAAATATAAATTAAGTTCCTGCTCAAATATAATCAATCAATTATAATAAAATCTCTCAGAGTACAAATATCAACAATTTGGAAAGTCAAGCTCTTGCAATTTCATCTCCAAAGGACTCACAAAATTTTTCAAACTCCATAGGCTAGGGTGGAATTGTTTCACCACCGAACTTGGTGGAACCCCTAAAATTCTTTTTGTTCCACTGATGAACTTTGCAAAATTGGGTTGTTGTCCTAGTCTATACTTGTCTTAGGGCTTAGGGTTGCATTCATTCTTCTATTCTGAGGTTTATGTGTATGCCTTAAATCCTTATTAAACCCTAAGTTTTTAATCCCTTTGCAAATGTTCTAATTCGTTGTTGACCTTCTCTCACCAATTCCCGATCACATTAGTTATGATCTATGTCATTGAACTCATCCTTTTTACCAGTCCTCGAGCCTAAGGTCATCGGTTGTTACCTGTTGAGTTACTTTAAATATTGTTACATTATGTGGTTTGCAAATCTTTAAATATTTGCTAAAGTGATCCTAAGTCAAGGTTTTAATATTTTATCATTGGTCCATAGTCTCGACCTAAAGTTTTATGTCCCCACCTCTCATTAACCTAGTTGACCCCCTTTTAACTACTAACAATTATGTATGTGCGAATATAATCATTTTATGTAGGCCGTCAAATCTATGAGGTTGCATCCTGACCCCTCTCCGCTCCCCCGTCGAGTTTTATTTTCAATTAAAATATTCACATGGACTCGTGAGCGAGTGCCACATGTCTCATTTGTTAGTGAGTCCCATCATCCTTTGGCAATAGCGAACGTTGAGATTTGAGTAATGGGAAATCGAGATAAGGTGACGTGGGTCAATCTTGACTGTTCCCCGCCAACCCACAGGAGACCCACCTTCATTTCCCGTCCCTCAACGGGGAAGTAGGGAGGTTCCATCTGGCACTATCTGCACCATCAAATGAAATATATAAAGGCATGAAATATTTATGAAATATTTCAGCATAAGGTTGAAGGTATTAAAGCCCGTGTTACTAAAAGGTTTTTAAAAGCACATGTCTTAAATGTGGATGAGATGTTATAATTTTGGTTTTCCATCTAATCTAAAGGTTATATGCACAGGAAAATGGTCTTAAGGTAAAGAGCACACAAATGTGATGTTCTAGATTGAATCTAGACCACTCCCCACCACCATGTTGCTGAAAGTTGCACACAGGTTAAATCCAACAAGGGAGTGGGGAGGCCAACACATGGATTTTCTCAATGCTAGTAAAGATGGTGGAGCCCACAAGGTGACTTGGAGGCTTTTCCACATGGCTTATTCTTATTGGTCAATGGTGATAGTTGTATACAATCATATTTTTCAAAGTTCTTTAACTAAATCTGGACCAATCATTGGGCCATCTCACTGTATGATCAACAATCAAAATTCAAAGTTGATATTGGGGGGAAATGAGTCATTTTGGTTCACGTGAGTGAACCATAATGGCGGATATGACACAAAACTACCAAATTAATCCACCATAAAGCCATAAAAGTTTTTTTAAAGCATAATTGCAGATTTTTAAAGCATTCAACGCATCCAAGGAGATCTTGCTATAATTTTCAAGCTCATTTGACAACCAAAATTAGGGTTTTCAGAGTGACTACAAACCAGTAAGTGAAATTGACACCTTGCTTCTCAATTGCTTAGAACTTGCTAAATTTCACTTGCTCTTTCATTCTACTAGTAGGGTTTTGAGTTTGTATGCATTTCTTTTAAGGTTTGACGTTCAATTCAAATGACTAGCTTGTCCAATCTAGTTTTTATGTGCATCCAACCTGTATCCTAGTTGTGAACTTATAATCTATAAAAAGGAAACCCTAGTTTGTACGAATCCTAGGATTATGGCACCAAAAGTTAAAACATTTGCGTCTAAAGAACAACCCTTTGGGTCTTAACCTCCAGTTAGGCCTCTGGTCCAGGATCTAATTGACCAATTAAAACCCTCTACCTCTAAGAAACCCAATGGTTAGGAATTATTCCAAGGCACACAAATTATGGAAGGGATTATTGACAGACAGTGCACTATTAAGGATGTCACACTACCATATACTGGATGGGCACAGTTTAGCTATTGGTTTGGAAATCAAAGCTGTGGTATTCTTGTGGGAAACCCATGGAATTTGGATATGGGGAAACTGATAGTACCAAATATCTACATGGATGTAGACCTATTAAAAGAAGCGATTGTAAATTATGGCCTAGTCACAAGAACTGTAAGAACATATGATGGAATTGAAATGGTGAAGGTCACCAGGGAATAAATTGTTGAGGTTTTCAAACTGACTGAGTGGAGTGAGGACATGGTCAAGATTGATGAGAAAGAAATCAGGGAAGAGTATGAAAGGGTGAGACACACCTTCAAAATCTCAGTCTTACAACACTATTTGGCAATTGTCAAAGGGAAAGGAAAGATTATATTGGGCCCATCAGATAAAGGGCCATACCCCATCAACTACTTTGTCTCTTATTTCTAGAGGACATTCTACTCCCTATGCCAAATCATAGGTTATGACCCCACCACTGGCATGCCCATGGAAAAAATGTATATGGTTGCACATATCCAACACCCTACATGTTGCACACTCTATGATTATGGAGGATACTTGGTAGAGAAGATTCATGAGGGCTTAGTTAAATTGATAAATGGTCACTATGGGGTTAGGTTTTACTGGTACTCTTTGTTCATGCATATGTTTTTGTTCAAGGGAGCTACATATTTTGGTAAGGATATGACTTTGGAGAAGAAGGAAGGTAATTTGGATTTTCTTGTCCAGTGTTGGACCATACTCCTTGACATGAATTGTAGAAAATATAGCTATGTGGTGTTTGAGAATTTCTTTGCCTCCAAGCTAAGGAGGGTATTGATTATGAATATGCCAAGAATTTCTGCTACACTGCGTGACTTTTTGAGGCCCAAGGATAGGAGGCCAGATTTGAATATTGATCACAATTGGGGGGATGTGATCCCTTACCCAAGTTACACAATCTTGAGGGTGTATGGCACAACTGTCTCACCTCATATGTTGCCAAGGGATGTGCCAGAAGGAGTTGTTTTCTTGGAGGTGATGTGGCAACTGGGAAATGTGGAGAACAATCATTTGAAGGATCAGGGAAAGGGAACCTTTTTCCCCACATATACTTGATTTTCTGATTTTGTTATGAAGAAAGGAGGATGGAATAAAATCAATGATATACTCAAAAATTTGGAAATGAAGAGGGTGGAAGCAAGAAACCATGATCCTGAGGGATTCATGGCATGGCTCAAATCAAGAATTAGAAGTTCAAAATTCACTCATAACTTCTATTTCCCAGAAGATGTAATAAGAAAAAAAATTTACTTCCAAATTCAAAATGATAGAAAGATGAAATGGATTACATTCAATAAATTGGAGAGAGATCTACAATCCAAGGACCCTCAATACTTGGCTCTAGCACACATAAAGGATGAAATGCAGAGAATTGAGTATGTTTTTCAAAATTTTGAGCAAGTTATTGGGAAATTAAAGGTGAAAGGGTAATTCAGGATAAGGGGAGGGAGATACCCTTGTGATGGAAGAAATACCAACCCCTCAACCCCCTAAGAAAGTGATTATCTTCAAGAGGAGAAAGACAGGGTGAAGGAGAAGAAACAAGCAGTGCCAACCTCTTCTCAACAAGAGGAACAAAGAGTCCCTTCACTGGTGCATCAAATGCCACCACCATCTCCTCCTAAGTTAACTAGTTCTACAATCATTGAAATTGATTCACCACCTAGACATTCCTCACCACCAAGGCAACCACTTCAGAAGAAGAAAAAGGTCGAATCAACTGGCCTGGTATATTATGAGGAAGATTCAAAAGATGAAATATTAGTGATTAAAGAAGAAATGCAGCAAGGTATGCCTTCTCCACCCGAGGAGATGGTACCTTAGCAATTGGGCCTTAGATTGAGTAAGGTTGACCTCACAGGCATGGATAATAAAGATGATCTTAGAGAAGAGGCATGTACAAAGTTCATGGACGATGACTCATTTGTCAAGTCCTCAGCTTTTGTGGAGTTTGCTTGGAGATCCAAAAAGGATGAGTATTTTAAAAACATTGCAAAGAAGAGGAGCCTCCACCCTAAATTTCCTAATGCAATCATACAAGCTCAGGTAATAAAAGAGATGAAATAAAGCTTTCAAGAGATAACTGCACAAGAAGGCAGAGAGCTAGTGAGAAAAAGTGGTATCCTCCTATTACCAGAGTGGTACCTAGCTTCTGCAATTGCTTTTGACATGGTGAAGAGGTATGATAGGCCTCTATACATTTCTGAGGAGGAAGCAACCATAGCACTGCAAGGATCTACATTTAGTGAGCAGTGGGATACTTTGGCAATCTGAGCTTTGGCCCCAAATACTAAAAAGCCAAAGTTTACAGAACCTGTTGCAAACTACAGAGGAGGTTTGATCATAAAAAGGGTGTCTAATACCTCAGATATTGAGGCTGATACTATGTCTGTGAATGTTGCCAAGTTCACAAAAGCAACAGTTGAATCGGTGACAGTAGAAAAAGAGAAATTCAAAAAATTGTATAATCATTTATTGATTCAATATGGCATGGGCCAACAACAAATAATGCAGTTGTAGGCTAAAATGGCATCATTGAAAGAGAAGATGTAAAATTTGCAACCTAGTGAGCCAATGCAGACATATAATACTTCTCCTTTTGCATCACAAGAGCCAACAACATCTACCCACATCCCTCCCACAAGTTCTTCATGGGAAATTGTGCCTTACAATATGGGAAATGTGCCCATCTCAGTGGAGAAACCTAGCACATCAGAGGCACAATAGGGAGAATAAATCAGTAAAGAGTATTTGCTTGAGAAGTTGAATGAATATGAAGAAAAGTGCAGCTAACATGATAGGATGATCTTTTTTAGCAATTTGAAAATTGTGATTGTAGTGCTGGAGCATTTGAATAGAGGAATTGATATGAGATTAATTAGTATCCATGCTAATTATTCATCCATGGTTGATGCAATAAATAATTTTGACATAGAAAAGGAGGTGGAAATTCCCCTCATGGAGAAATAGATCCCAAGACTCCAAGATTTGAGGCTAATGGTTGTGGGATCCAAGCACGATGTAAATAAGCCTAACAAAATCCAACCCACCCTTAGAAATGTGAATGGAATTCAAGAATTCCAGGGAAAAATTGAGCCTTTGGAGGCTAAAATAAGGGATTTGGTTAAGAGCTTTGATGAAATGTTTCATGGTCTCATTCCTGATATATTAAAGGACAATGGTGAAATCAAATCTTTACAGGATTGGAGAAAGTAGGAAAATGAGGCGATTTCAAAGCAAGCAGCCCTGATTTGTGAAAGAAATGACATGAGCATGCTAAAGAAAAACATGGACATGATTGATCAAGCATGAGTTGATTTGGAAGAATTTGATAAGGAATCAAATCAATTTGTCACTAAATAGGCTCCTTACAGATTAAATGTTGATAATATTATCACATTCAATAGGCCCACAAAGGAAGAGTTTCAAGCGTGGAAGGATAAGTACCTAGATGTCTTGGAGGATTAGGCTGCTACTATCAGATGGTTACTACAATTTTGATCTTTTGGTCTACAACAGTGGTGAGTAATGGTTGAGAGAAAAACAATACATGGCCTGGAACTAGTACAAATTAGGCCTTTGATAAAGTATGGATAAAATATTACTTTCTCTCCAATTTGAAATTGTTAACGAGGATGTAGACATGGAGGTATTCTTGTCATCTTCCTCTTTCTTCACTTTATGCTTTTCTTTCATTTTAAGCTTGGTGTACGTGGACATAATTTTGAGAGCACGTGGATATAAATTGCTACAATAACAAAAGGTGCCTTTTGGAAGGTAGGAAAAATATGCATTGATAAATAAAAATGGTTTTTGTCCCATGTGACATTTCCCTCCATTTGAATTGCAAATATAACTGCAAAAGGGAATGTGTGTTGTTATGGTCCAATAGGAATAAGACATGTGTACTTTCTATCCTGAAGCTTGTTTGCTTCTTCATCTATAAGAAATAATTCAAGGCCAGAAGTATAGGTTGGTTATTGTCTGATCATAGAGAGAATTTTTGTAATGAGAATATAGAGAGAATTTTAGAGTTTTTTCTAAGGTTTTGAGTCTTTCAATATGCATATGCAATTTTTGATAACAGTACTAGCAATTGAATATAGAATGGTACAAATTCAAAGCCATTTCTCTCTTGTTGTACTTAGTTCATGAAATGAATAAAATGATCAAGGGTTATTTTATTGGTCTCATTGTGTTTCAATGATGTATGGCTTTCATCTTTGTTTTAATTTAAAGAATTAATTAGATTGCTCAGGTGAAGCTATAGGTTCATGTGATTCAAGTACAAAGATCTTTATAAGAAGTTATGGTTTGGGATACAATGTTGAAATGTTGTAAGGCATTGTTGTCAAAGCTTAATGATGATATGTTTTGTTCTATTATTTAATTATGTTTATGCTGAGATTGACTTTGTTCCTAGGTTAAGGCACTGATTTGAGTTGTGTATTCATGATATGTCTTCATGGTCGTTCAATAGAAAATCAAATCTATAAAAAAACTTTCAAATGAACTGTAATTGTTACCATCTTATGTTAAGATCTTTCATTCTCATGCTCTAAATGTTGAGTGTTGTAAGGAGTTTCCAACTTCTGGAAACATTCCATTTATTGAGTCATTATATGATAATTTGTTAGTTGTTTTCAATGTATCTGGTTATTAAGTGTACGATTTTTTAGGTACATCGTGGGATCACCCTCCTGGGTCTTACAGAGCCCGAAGTGCAGGAGGAAAGCATTATTTCTTTCACTCGTTCATTGGACAATCCCTTTAGGTTGCTAAGGATTGGAATTGGAAATTCCATTGGATTCCTTGAAGATCAACTTGGTTCTTAAAAAACAACCAACATAAACCTTGAATATCAAGCTTGAAAGCTCACAATAGAATACATGAATAAACCCAATGATGAGTAATCCATTCCCCAAATCACCATTTTGTAGTCTCCTATGAAATAAATGCTTCACAAATATTTGAATATTGAACTTTAGGAGGGAAATAATATTTAGGTCCCACTTTAGACTTTATAATAATTAATTAATATTACTCGTAATATTTACTTTTGGGAGAATAATAATAATTACTTAATAATTAATTCCCTTAATTTACTTAATGGCTTGTACGAGAATAAAATAAGCCACTAAAATATCTAGAGAGTTAATTGGAAGGCGACATTACAATCATCCCTTCTCGGAATTGCTTACCCACAAGCAATTTCAGATTAGGATGTTGAAGGACCTACTCATTCTCCCATGTTGCATCTTCCCCTGGAAGATCCCTCCATCTGACAAGATATTCTTTGATTGTTTTGTTTCACAACTTCCTCTCATGAACATACAAGATCTCATCCAGAATCAAAACCAACTTGCCCTCTTCATCAAGAGGAGGTAATTTTGCTAAAACTATCACCTGTTTCCCAAGTTCCATCTTGAGGCATGAAACGTGAAACACAATGTGAATCCTGCTACTCTCAGGTAGCTCCAACTCATAAGCCACCTCGCCCACTCTCTTGATGATATTGTATGGCCCATATAATCTAGCTCTCAATTTCTCAACACCACTCCTCTTCAAAGAGGATTGTCTATATGGCCGAAGGTGGAGATAGACTAAATCCCCAACCTCAAAAGTATGCTTAGTCCTATGTCTATCCGCATACACCTACTAATTTTGTGCATGTTGCAGGTTATCAATAAGTGACTTCAGGATATATTGATTCTCCTGCATCCAATCCTTGGCCTTGGGTGTTCGACTATCACCAAATGACACATCCATAAATGAATAGGCCTCATATACATACAACACATTGAAGGGTGTGTTGGGAGTTTGGAGATATTTTCATTGATGATGTTGTTTGGCAACATGAGCATGGAAGGTTCATAACGATGTATTGCATTATTGTCATTGATGTCAACATTGTA
The DNA here is from genome assembly GCA_007258455.2 of Sequoia sempervirens. NCBI lineage: Eukaryota > Viridiplantae > Streptophyta > Pinopsida > Cupressales > Cupressaceae > Sequoia > Sequoia sempervirens. The sequence continues at coordinate 924,682,848 of VDFB02281492.1, forward strand.
ACTTATATGAAGTTTTCATTTGCAGATAATTTTGATTAGTTATAACAGGTTTTCAAGGTGTTGAGGAAGACATTTCTGCATAATGGTTTGGTCTGGTACAAATAGTTGTAATGGGAAATTGACTAAGTATCAATACTGTTGATTTAGTGCAACAATGCACCAGTTTCTGGGTCAGCACCACTCTAAAAATAAATATTTCACTCTATGCTTCTAACATAATTTTGGTGGATGTTAGATGTATCTGATTCCAAATTTTCACCATGTTTTGTCAAGTGGTTTGAAATTTATGAGTAACAGAGTTTGACCTAGAAAATTACAGCCATTTTCTATATAGTGCAGTTGTGTGGGAGATTCTACACGTCTTTGCAGATGAGTTTTTTACTTTGTGCTTTTGAAGATATATTTCCAAATGACAGTGGAGTATGACTTCAAGTTGGAATTGAGTATTGAGGTCCATGTGTTGAGATGTGGATACACATCTGAAGGTTTTTTCTTTTAGGTCTTATGTGGAGCCGACCTAATATGTTTTAAGGTATGCAAAGGTCAAACAAGTATTGTGATCTTATGTGGGATCTACTATAGCTCCATGCCAACCTATTTTAAGTTGTTTTGAGTTTTGAATTATGGTGTGTTATGTGGAAGAAATTTACTGAGTCGATAAGTTATATTTTGGGTGTTACATCTAATTAGGAAAACCTACTTGATGTTTGTGGTGATGCGAATATATATTATATATTTTCAGTGTTTTGATGTATGGATTGAATATATGATGTATGTGATGCAAATTTTATCAGAGTAGTGTGAAGTTAAGTTGTGAATGTTGAGTTGAAGATCAGAATTGTGTGAATGAAGAGCATGGTAGAGTGTTGAATCATAATTAGATAAAGATTGTTATTATGCTTTAATGGGACTGCATTCATGCATGTGTTAGATACAATTGTAACAATTCAAAATAGGTTGTGAGACATCATATCTCTTCTATCTTTTTCTTTGTGGATAGTGAGTCCACTTGGACAGTGAGCACTTCTATAAATATACTATAATTGATTATAATATATTGTGAGCTAACCCTCACCGTGGTTTTTCCCATTTTGGATTTTCCACATAAAAATCTTGATGTTCATGTGTTATGTGTTATGTGATGTTGTGAATGTTTCATGCTTTCTTTCTTTATTATAATTGATTATGCTTTGGTAATTGGATGTTTAATGATTGAATGGTTTAAGGGAATACTGATTCACTCCCCCCTCTCAATATTCTGAGTGTTCAACAATTGGTATCAGAGCTTGGTTCCTTGAAAGGAGCTTAACCGCTTTAGGAAGGTCTTGGAGGTTGAACACATGGATGATAGAAAGTTTCCTATTCCTTCATAAGAGATTCCAACAATTGGATTCATAGAAGAACATTGCATGCTTGAAATATATGGAGAACTCAAAATTTCCCTTGAAGACCTTGAAGAGAATGAAGATGAAAATAGAGATCTGAAGAAAACATCAAAGAAGAAAATGAATGCGTCAAAAAATTGAGAGAGAAAATCAAGAAATTCAGAGAAAGGTATAAGGAAGTCAGTGAGAAATTAAGGAAATAAAATGAATCCATCACTGGTCTAAAAGTGCAAGTTGAAGAAAAGAAAATAATTGAAGAATGCTTGAATGCAATGGTGAAAAACAAATCAGACGAATGTACAAGGCTTGAGCAAGAAGTGGTAAATCTAATATCAGATTTAGAGAAAGAAATAAGTTGTGAAGACAAATTCAAAATGAGTGCTGCAAAGCTCGATGAAATGATTGCAAATCAAAAAGGCTCTAAAGACAAAGAAGGTTTGGTATTTGAGATAGGAGAAAGTTCAAAGTCCAATCAAACATTGAATACTAAAAGAAAATTTGAAGATAAGAAGAACAATGGAAAGATATAGAATCAAAGAAATGAAGCCGAAAGATCACCGATAAGACAACCAAATGCACAAAGGTACCATATTTCAATGGTTTTTGTTATTCTTGCAATAAATTTGGACATAAAGCAATGTAATGTAGAAGTAGAATGAATCAGAATGCTCCATCATTTTTTGGTCAATGTTTTACATGCAAAAGATTTGGTCATAGAGAAAGTGAATGCATAATTCAAATGATGAATGATTATTACAATGGTAGAATGATTCAATCTTTTAATGGCTATTGCTATACATGCTATGGATTTGGACATAAATCTAATCAATACAAATCTAGAATGAATGAAATGAATGCTATTCAGAAGAATGTTGTATGTTGTAACGACCTCTATATTTAAACTTAATTAACTTCAAAAATTACATATCACCAAACATGTAGAAATTACACATGTACATTACTCAAGTAATAGAGACAAATGAATATATATATTATTTGAAGAATCATTAAATTACAAGATGTTTAGAGTGCAAATGCCAACATCTTGGTGTACATTAAGGAATGTATTTCTTACATAAGACCACATGGTCAAGTATAGATGAAAAATAATATGGTATTTCCTGACAGGATTCTTCTAATAGTAGACTCATGTGACTTAAACAAGGGTGAGAACATTGTTGGAGCATGTTTCCACCCTACCATGAAGTGACTCACTTCCCCAGAATTCTTCGTGAAAGGAGAATTCCTAACCCAGCATGAGGAAGACTAGCAAAAAAAAACTTATTGGAGTAATGGAATTTCAAGTGACAATTATATCTAAGATATAATGAATACCACACATAACAAGGTACACATTGAATTTCACTTATCAGTCACATAAAACATTTTCAAATTCCATCAAGACAATAGCTTTTCCTATGAAATGGGTGTAATGCCAACTCTTTCATAATGTGATCATAATCACATGCAATTAAGAAAAAATTTCAACTTCATTTTCCATAGGAATATAGGAAAATTCAACATTTAAAAGGATATGTATTGAAATAGAGAAGGTATAGCTCATGTATGTATTTATATACATATCTATATTCTTGAACGTACTTGTATTTATTTATGAGTATACATTATTATAAATCAAGCACTCATATGATCTAGTATAACTTTGTTGATTTAAGAATGCAACCATGCTAGCATAGCCAATTTGTAACATATTCAAAGCAATAAGAGAAGGTTTCCACTTAAGCATTCAACTCATTTCCATCAAGTCATGCATATCTATCTTCGATCATAGATACTTCATTAAATTCACCATTACTTCTTCTAAGCTTAGAATAAAGAGAAAGAATGTCTAGGATATTATTGGTAATTCAAGGAATAGATTTCATGCATATTTTAAAACATTGTTCAATGATAGCAATATATATACTTATATTCAAAGTAATTCTATTTGTCTATGAATCTATGCCCAACAATAATATTAGTGCATAAAATGAATGTCTTCTAAAGGAAATTAGTTGGATATCCTTCATCAAGATATGGAGTCATTATAATTTATATTATTTATGTTCATTTGATAACCTGTGTGTAGAATTCTTCTTAAAGTTCAATGTCTAAATAAAATAGGCCTTATACAGTGAGTTCATCAAGAGGACTACACTTAAGAAAAAATATCATATAGTATGGTTCCTTAGGAAATTCATTACAGGACTCAAGAATTCTCCAACTTGTTTAATCTAAGATTCCATCATTTATTACATTGACTATATGAGTAAAGAAGGACAAATTCAATTCATTACCTAAGTAATTGTTCTCTTAAAAGAGTTCAAGCATGGTGTAGAGGCACCCTCAAGTTTCATGCCTTCAATAGGAAAAAAGTGTCAGTTTGTTTTGATTTTGTGGTTTTCTCATGTAATAAGGTATTTTAAGACCATTTCATATGTATTTGAGTCCATATTAGGTCGCTAGGTGTGTTGGAGTGTCAAGTTGTCAATTTTGCAAAATGTTGTCAATGTTGTAAAAGTTACAAAAACATAGAATATGAAGAGTCATAAGTTGTAAATGAAGGAATTTGAATGGTTGTAAGTTGAAAATTTGGTTGAGAACCATTGTTGAAAATACTTTGTAAGGTCGAAAACATAGTTGGAGGGAGTGGTGGTTGAAGTTTTGGAAGTTGAAGCAATAAAAATACCTCTATTTTATGTATTTATGAACATTTCTTTGTTGTTCTTTGATGTAGTACGGATCATACGATCCCATACTGACTCCAAATCAATTTTGTTTAGTAAATATGTGAATCTAGTGTCTATTTGCAATAGTTTCATGTAATTTCATCAAGTTTCTAGCAAGTTGTGTCTATTTTACTAAAACGGGTTTGAAACCCTAATAGGCCTAATTTAAGGGAGAACAATCCAAATTTGAGTCTTGTGTTCCAAAAAAACCCTACCCCAATTCTTATTATGTTGTATAAAGCCCAAATGGGTATCTATAACTATGTTTATATTTTTTGTATCAAGTTTGGTTTGAAAATTATGACCAAAAAACATGAATTTGTTGTTCCACTTCAAGCCTAGTCAAGAGAAGAACAAAAAAGTTTTAAACTTTTCCTTCCAAAGTAACCATATCTAATTTTTTCATATATTGAATAAAGCCATAAAGGGTATCCAAATCTGAGTTTTTATTTTAGAGATGAATTTTGCATGAGAAGTTGTGCCCATTTTAGTCAATCTGAAGTACTACTAAGAGATTGAGGCCTAATAAATGAAAACCCATCATGTGAATGTTTTGAGATTGAAAATTTGCTTATTTGAGGATTTTTTGGAGTAGTCCCCCTTGCTCTACATCAAATTGGTATCAGAGCTCAAAGATCTAGGTGAGATAAGTTTTTGGAGTTTGTGTTGTCTTTTTGTAAGTTGAAACAAGAATCTGGATGCCAAAAGACTAGGTAGTGAAGAAAGGAGGAAACCTAGGTGAGGTATCATGAAGACAAGAGAAGCAAGGTGAAAGAGACTTGTTTGAAAAATAAGAATGGAAATTTTGAGAAGATTAGTCTATGGAGACTTTCAGAGTAAGGAGACACCAAGCAAGAAACAAGGGAAAGGAAAAGAGAAAGGTGAGATGAAGAAAAAAAATGACAACGAAAAATAGATGAATGTCCAATAAGAGATAATAGATTTGAGGCAAGCCTTGGAGTAAATGAAAGAAATTCAAGAATTAATCGAAAAAATAATGGAACTTGAATTGCAACAGCTCCTTGAAAGAGCAAATGAAGAAAGGGGTTGGCATTTACCAATAAGGAAGAAGGTAAAGTGGCCTATCAACTCAAATCATTCAAAAGAAAAAAATGGAAGAGAGGACAATAGAACCAGACATTGAAAAACCTTTGTTGATGAAGGAAGATCAATAGCCATTTGAGAAAAAGGTTGAATAAGAATCTCTAGAAGGTGAGTTGCAGCATAGTCTATATACCTGTCATATATTTTGTAAAAGGTTATCAACAGTTGTAAGTAGATTTCAGTCCCTTTAAGTTTAATAAATCAAGTAACTTGAGTTTTTTGCTTCATATATACAATATAGAGCTATTGTTTCAGTTGTTAAAGCATTGTTGAAAGAAGGATTTAAAGGTGCAAATGGAAGACAGGTTTATATTGACAAGTTCAAACATCTTTGTCAAATGTTCAAGAAACCTATAGTGAAGACGAAACTAGCATGAGATTGTTTTAAAGATAATGCAAAGGGATTTAAAGACACTAGACAAGAGGTTTCAAGCATAGTTCTTATGTTGTAGACTTTAACTCAAGAGGAGCTTGAGTTATTTTCTTCCCTGTGAGTATGGTGCAGGGGCACCCTCAAGTTTCATGCCTTTAATAGGAAAAAGTGTCATTTTGTTTTTTCTTTTGTGGTTTTCTCATATAATAAGGTCTACTAAGACCATTTTATATGTGTTTGAGTCTATATTAGGTCACTAGGTGTGTTGGAGTTTCAAGTTGCACAAGTTGTCAATTTTTCAAAATGTTGTCAATTTTGTAAAAGTTGCAAAAACATGGAATATGAAGAGTCATAAGTTGTAAATGAGGGAATTTGAATGGTTGTAAGTTGAAAATTTGGTTGAGAATCATTAGAAAATGGTTTTAAATGTTTTAAAAGGCTTTGTAAGGTCGAAGACATGGTTGGAGGGTGCGGTGGCTGAAGTTTTGAAAGTTGAAGTAATAAAAATACCTCTATTTTCTACATTTATGAATGTTTCCTTGTTGTTCTTTGATGTAGTATGGATCTTTACAATACCATACTGACTCTGAATCAATTTAGTTTGGTAAATATATGAATCTAGTGTTTATTAGAATTGGTTTCATGTAATTTTATCAAGTTTCTAACAAGTTGTGTTCATTTTACTAAAACAGGTTTGAAACCCTAGTAGGCCTTATTTTAGGGAGAACAACCCAAATTTGAGTCTTGTGTTCCAAAACAACCCTACCCCAATTCTTAGTATGTTTTATAAAGCCTAAATGGGTATTTAGAATTGTTTTTATATTTTTGGTATCAAGTCTGGTTTAAAATTTATGACCAAAAAATATGAATTTGTTGCTCCACTTCAAACCTAGTCAAGAGTATAACAGTCAAGTTTTGAACCTTTCATTCCAAAGTAACCATGTCTAATTTCTTCATATATTGAATAAAGCCATAAAGGGTATCCAAATCTGGGTTTGTCTTTTGGAGATCAATTCTTTCCTCAAAATTTGTGCCCATTTTAGTCAATTAGAAGTACTACTAGGAGATTGAGACCTAATGAATGAAAACCCATCATGTGAATGTTTTGAGATTGAAAGTTTGCTTGTTTTAGGATTGTTGGGAGTTTTCCCCCTGCTCTGCATCAAAGCATTCATTTTTTATAGATTAATATTCATAACACTTATCCTTTGATTCTAGTTCCAACCTATTTCTTTCTTATGTATGGGAGAATTCATATGGTCAATTATCATGAGTGACCTTCCAATCTTGAAACCTAATTATTTCGAAAGATAATTCAAGTATTTTTCAATGGATATTTCTTGACTAATAAGTAATGTGAGTAATTATATAAATGAGGCAATCTTCAATCCACTGCATATTAGCAATAAAGGGATTACTTCAAAGGGCTTATTAAATCTCAAGTTGACCTAGTTGGGTATTAAGAGGAGAAGTAGTAAAGGAAAAATAATTTAAACCCCAACCAGAGCAATGTGTGCAAGAGCATACAACCATGTTCCAAAATCAAGCTAGAAAAATGGATATTCCTTCAAAGGAGTCATGGAGGTTTGGTGAAGTCTTTTGGAAGGCTGCATTGTCCTGTTTGGGAACAACTAACCCTTAGTTTTCCACTTGAAAAGGAGGAAAGAATTTTGATATATGCACAACCTTTTCACATGTTGTTCAAGGTAGTGAGCAACTATATGCTCAAGGATTCAATCCTTTGACCTGCATGGTCATAATTCTAAAGATATAATTCCATAGCTAGTAGGGAGTGCATTATGGAACCATCACACGTGGAAGAGGTGGTATATGGTAATTGAGATGAAAATTAATTTAAAAGGAAGGAAAAGTACCATGCCTTTCATGTATGAGATAGATCACATCCTTCATCATGGAAGGCTAAGAAAAGTTAAGAAATTGGCTAAGATTATTAAGAGACTTCGAGGATGCTCCGAGATGTAAACCTTTGCCATCTTTTTAAAAAGGGATATTGTTGGAGAGAATTGGTGCTACCAAGCAAAGAAATTTGAAATGAAACTTGCACTACATTGATGCACACTAATAGACATGCATGTGGAGAGTATGCTTAGCCGAGGCATGTGAACTGTTCGACATGATGCCTCAAGACATCTTCTTAGAAATGCAACTAGTGATTTATGCACAACTAATACTATAGATTTAACATCCTCCAAAAAGAGGATAACCTGGAGCAACCGCTACGAACTAAGAGTTAAATAAGTAAGATAATCACAAAGGGATTTGTGCATCAAATAATAGCATAGGGGGTCCATGAGGTTCTAGATAGACATGCATGTGAACTCATTGACAAGGCACAAGAACCATTTAATATATGCCTCAAGAAGAAAAAGGATGCATGAACCGTTAAATAAAAGTGGTATAAAGGTACGCCATTGTCCAAGATTCTAAATGAATTGTGTCATGCTGATGATGACGCACAAAAGAAGGGAAAAGACCAAGTTTGCAAGAAATGTATTTTAAAAACCTTATCAAGCATATTTACTTTAAAGGACTCAAACCCAAACCAAATCTCCCTACTGCTACTACTTTAGACTATAAAGAGTAGAGAAGATCAAAATGAAATAAGGGGTTTTATAATTGCTAGATTCTTGAGCTTGAGATAAGATATCACTATTCTTTTTAAAAAGGAAAACAAATAAAGAATAAATCCTTGCAGTTAAAATTTTCTTACAGGATTGAGGTGAGGAATGCTCATATGAGATATTCTAAAGGAGTGCAGAAGATCACGACCTCCCTAAATGAAAGCTCTCTTCCTGATTTTAGAAAACACTTCCCCCCATACCTTTGCATGCAACACTCTTCTTACTTTCACTTTCTCATGCATGAAACCGAAGATAATCACCATGCAATTTGCACAATAAATTCCATTTTTGGCATAAAAAAAAAATTAATGTGCTCTATCATAATGTTCAAAACAGAATTTTTATAATCACTTCCATCATAAAGTTTTCCAATATTTTCAATTATCTTCTAGAGGGAGTGTTTATACACACACACACTCACACATTTATACATTCAATTAAATCTCCACCAGATTTGGTTAAGTTTTTATTTTAACTCTTATTTAATTTCAGTTTATCATTAAGTACTTTCAATAAATAAATAAACTTATTTATTTAACTGTTTATTTATTTATTTATCGTCTATTCATGTACTTTGAGTTATTATTCTCATTTTCTTTAACAAATATGATCCATTTGATTTTCCCTAAAAGGATAAACTTTTGAAAATAAATAATCATATAACAAAATTATTTTGTAGTTAATTTTATGCAAGAAATGAGATGTGAGATATGCTACAATTGTCGTAGACCTGGACACATATTCAATTTTTGCAGAAGAAGAAATACAAGGATGATCCGATAAAAAGGAATGAAGTAGTTAAAAAGGTGGAATCGGTAGAAACAAAGAAGGAAATGGAAAAGAGTTGGAGAAAGAAGGAAGAGATAGAAGTCAAGGAAGAATCTATACCATCCTTTAGTGCAGATGTTTCCTCTATAAACTAAACTCAGAGCTTTGGCTTAGGAGGAGCTTTAATGGAAATATTATGTCCCCTGCCAAAGAAGAGGTGATGATGCCTCAACACAAAGATATGTGTTGCAGATCAACATGCTTGATCTATTGCTAAATATTGTGAAAGAAAATATGATGATGCAGAAGTTTGGGGAGCTTCATAAGTTGACTGTGAATATAGATAAAGGGTTGCCATCTTTATGGTTTGAAACATTCAATGCAAAATTAGGTCAAATCGACGGATTATAAGTGATTCCACTAAGGAAAATTTATTTCACAAAAGAATTTGAGAAGAAGCAAAGCAGCAAGGAAAGAACTCAAAGTATTCAAGGTGATTTGTGACTCAAATTGTTTAAACCCTATTTCGATGAGTGAAGATAAAGGTACTTACAAATTTGTTTACACTAGTTTTTGAAGAACTTTGTTGGAAAAGCTGTTTGAATCTATGGGTGCACCAATGGTTATAGAAGTAACAGAAAAACAACAACCAAAATGCAAGAAGTATTCAGTGAAATCCATAGAAGATGACTCATTAGGTGCATTTTCACACATTCCTTATGGGGTTTTACTGATTGAGAATATTAGTATCTACAGTCATGGAAAGATAGAAGAATTTGATCATTCTAAGTTAGGGGATTTGTGGGTTAATGAGCTTACTGGAGAAATTTTTTCTCTAAAGCCATAATTTCAAAACCTAGTCGCAAAGAAACTAGATGTATGGTAGTGGTTCCCTAATTTCTATTTTGATGAAAAATGGGTTATGATGGATTTAATCAGAATCCATGAAAAAATTGTTTGGACTGATTTGCCTCACATGATAACTAAGGAAGTGAAAAGAGAGGTTACTAGTCTTTGCTCCATCAGAACAATTCCTGTGCTAAAATATATTAAGAATGAAGTGGTTATGGAGAGAATAGGTGCTACATATGATAAAAGAGCTTTAGTGGTGAATCTAATCAGAAACCCAAATGTAAAATATGTAGCAATGATGATTGGATATAAAATTTATTGAACAAAAATAGGGACAATTTAGTATCTGCCACCACAATCAATGTGGCATATGAGATGGTTGAGAATGGTGTGGACTATGATCTTTGTGAGTTGCTTAGGCAAGACTTGATGGAGAATTTAAAGAAAACTAAGGAAAATAAGTATGTATTTTTAAGTTTGGTACTTTGGTAGTATGTTGACTTTTCTACTTTCTAAAGCAACTACTCAGAACTCAAAATGTGACATGGCTCAGAGGTAGGCCTCTTTCTCATCAAATCAAAGACCATATGATAGGGATTGGTGACGGGAAGGCACAATATGATGCTCTTGTTGCTTTCTTTGTGGTATTTCAAAGGAGAATGCATGAAAGGGACATGATACCTAGAAAAATGGTTGAAAAATATCACAATGACATCACTTTCCTAGTGTCAATAGATTAATGTATGATGGAAGCAGTGGAACTAAGGATAGTATGGATATGTGCACTAGGATATGAGATCAATGAGCAGGAAATAATTGGTTATACTGATATTTTGTTGAAGAGTCTGAAGGATGAAAAAAAAGAAAGGTACAAGACATATGAAGAAAATTCTATGGAAGTACACATGGAACATAGGAAACTATGGATCAAGAAGAATGTTGATAAGATGGTTGATGTGTATGTAAAAGAAATAGACATTTCTAAAGAAAGAGTGCAATATACAAGAGAAAGAGCTAAGGCTGATTTAAGTGTTGTAGAAGCATTTGGAAGCACAAGGAAATCTAGTAGGATTACTACCACTCCTGCTATCTAGAAGTCCTCTAGGACTATGCCAACTATTGGAGAAAAGAGAAAGACTATTTCCATTCCTCTGGTAAGGGAGATTCCCCCTTCGGTAGTGCAAACTACAAGGGTTGAGAAGAAGAAAACTTCCTTTGTTGTACCACTTTTTGCCCCAGCCAAATTAATATTAAAATAGAAAGCTATGAAAGAGAAGGGTATAGGTATTAATGTTGCAGAAGAAGAAGAAGAAGAGTTGGAAGAAGAGGGACCACCGTTGGTCTAGAGAAGAAGAAGTGATGCTTCACAAGGTGAAGCTAGTTCAAAAAGGAAAATATATGATGTTGACATTGAGAGTGAAGAGGAGATAGAGAAATAAAAAGAAGCATTTAAGATACATATGAGGGAAAAGAAGAAGGAAGCCAAGAAGGCTTCTCTAGAGAAGAAGAGGAATGCAGAAACAAAGAATACTCTGGTTGAAGGAAAAGAACAAAAACAAAAGGAACCAATAAGGCCTCATTCCCACATAAAATTAGAGGCTTTGTTTAACAATATTTTGCAAATTGATATGTTGGGAGAAATTGCAGCCTTGTACAAATATGTAGATGAGATAGATAAGGCCACCATCATTGAAGCTATAATCAAATAAATTGTTGTTCTTGAGGTGTACATGTGAAACATCAAGAAGCATGGACCTGAATATTTGTGAAACATGTTGGAAAGAAGGAAAGAAGCTATAAAAGAACATGAAAGGCTAAAAGAAGAAGCTTTGGAAAGAGTGAGTTATCCTTTATCTGAGGATGAAAAAGCCACATTGGCCATAGTATTTAGCAAGGAGCTAAGGACAAAGCAAAGGGTGAAAACCCTTATGGGAAAAGATAAAGATGATCTTGAAAGAATCCAAAAGGAAAGTAATGACAAAGTAGAGGAGATTGCACAAAAGCTAGGAATGATACCAACAAATGAAGAAGAAATGAATGTGGAAACTAATGCTCTGGAACCAAATACAAAAGAAGAGATGTAAATAGATGATGCTCAATATGAGCATGACACAAATGAAGAAGCTACATTGGACAACACTCCTACAGAAGTGGAGGACATGACAAAAAAGGTTGTTGAAGAAGCAATGATCAGAGACATTGCAAAGGAAAGTACCATCACTCCTCCAATACAAGAAGTTACTCCTTTGGTAAACACTGAAAACATTACAAAGTAAGAGAATATAAATAAAAATGATAATGAAGAGATGATGAGGAGAAAGAAGAAGAGCATGATAAGGAAAGTAAAGACAAGACTAAGGATGCATCCAAAGATGCTTAAGTAGAAAAATAAAAACCAAAAAAATACAGAAGTGTTGAAGAAAAAGGAAAGGATATGGAAACAACTAAGGTTTTAGGTGAATCTTTCGGCTCCTCCAGAGACTCCTTGAAAATTTTATTGATTATGCAGCCCAAATTTAAACTAGTTGTGTCTTCATAACTGCTAAAATTTCCAATACATCAAGGAAATGTTGAGTTGGATAAAATCTCTCCCATCCACAAGCTACAACTAGGAGATATGTTTCATGCATCTACGAGGAAAGAGATCATTGAAACACACCAAAAGAGTGGTGAACTGATGGAAGAAGCAATGAAAGCACTACACGAGGCCATACCCAGTGTGAATATAGACAAATCTCTATCTGGTATGGAGAACCTAAAATTGATAATTGATTCTTTTAAGGTATATCCATCCAGATTGAAGGAAGAAGCAGAGAAAGAGGTTGAGAAAAGGATAAATGATAAGAGGATGTTTGAAATGACTAAGAAATGTGCCATTGCACATAAAAAGTTTTCAGAGTTTTTGAAAGATGCTGAAGGATGTGTTTTTGAGGCCAAGGCTCTATATCAGTATGGGATGAAGTGTCCTAGAGCCACATAGAGCATAAGGAAGGAAATAGACTCTATTGAGTCCCAGATTAATACTACCTCAAGTGCTTATGATCGGGCAGCTAATCTAACCAAAGAGACAAGGATTATAATAGAAGATATGCATAAGAAATTCGTCCAGTTGCAAGCATAGAAAGAGCACATTATTCTACAGTTTGGAGAATTAAGGGATCTTGTCAATCCTAGATTCTTACTTATTTCAAAATCTCTCTTGAGTGCATACAAAGCTAAACAAATGAATCTAGTACTTGCCACTCTGGAAGAGGGAGAAGAGTTATTGCTTGAGATTGAATCACATAATAGATTTCTTGCAGAATCTAAGAGATAATGGGAAGGTGGAAGGTAAGCATGGAAAGCACATTTGCAAAATTTGTAGGTGTCAACCACTTCCTATTGACTTATCTCTTATGTTTTATGCATTTCTTTTATTTCAATTTAGATTCTTTGTACATGTGTAGACTTTATAGTGATTTTTCCAATATAATTTTAGGTTTTTGCTCTGGTATATGACTCAGGGGGAGTAAATCTATCCTCTTCAATTTGTATATATGCTTACATTTCTCAGGGGGAGCTCCAGTGAAAGTTAGAACAGTTTGTACAGGTGCCCTTTTCCCTTGATGTCAAAGGGGGAGAATATTTTGGAAAGTCTTTTGGAGATTTTGGATTGTTTCCATCAATGACAAAGGGGGAGACTGTTAGAAGTTTGGAGAGATTTTCATTGATGATGTTGTTTGGCAACATGAGCATGGAAGATTCATAATGATGTGTTGTTGTGTTGTCAACATTGTAACTTATATGAAGTTTTTGATTGTAGATCATTTTGATTAGTTCTAATAGGTTTTCAAGGTGTTGAGGAAGACACTTCTACATAGTGGTTTGGTTTGGTAAAGATAGTTGTAATGGGAAATTGACAAAGTATCAATACTGTTGATTCAATGCAATAGTGCACTAGTTTTTAGGTCTACACCACTTCACAAATAAAAATTTCACTATGTGCTTCTAACATAATTTTAGTGGATGTTAGATGTATCTAATTCCAAGTTTTTATCATGTTTTGTCAAGTGGTTTGAAAGTTATGAGTAACAGAGTTTGGTTTGGAAAATTACAGTTATTTTTTGTATAGTGCAGTTGTGTGGGAGATTCTACATGTCTTCACATATGAGATCTTGACTTTTCTCTTTTGAAGATATGTTTCCAAATGAAAATGGAGTGTGAATTCAATTTGACATCAATTTTTGAGGTCCACATGTTGAGATGTGGATACACAGTTGAAGGTTTTTTCTTTTAGGTCTTATGTGGAGCCGACCTAATATGTTTGAAGGTATGCAAAGGTCAAACAAGTATTGCAGTCTTATGTGGGATCTATTAGAGGTCCATATCAACCTATTTTAAGTTATATTGAGTTTCAAATTGTGGCACATTATGTGGAATATTTTCTTAGCCACGTTATATTTTGGGTGTTACATCTAATTAGGCCGACCTAATTGATGTTTGTGGTGATGAAAATATATATATTCTAATATTTTTGGTGTTTTGATGTATGGATTGAATATATGATGTATGTGATGCAAATTTGATCATAACAATGTGAAGTTAAGTTATGATTAAGTTGAAGATTAGAGTTGTGTGAATGGAGAGCATGGCAGAGTGTTGAATCAGAATCAAATAAAGATTATTTATTGTGCTTCAATGGGACTGTATTCATGCATGTGTCAGATGCAATTGTAACAGTTCAAAATAGGTTGTGATCCATCATTTATTCTCTATCTTTTTCTCTATGGACAGTGAGTCCACCTACAATGAGAACTTATGAAAATATACTATAACCAGTTATATATATTGTGAGCTAACCCTCATTGTGGTTTTTCCCATTTTGGGTTTTCCATGTAAAAATCTTTGTGTCCATGTGTTTTCTTTCTTTATTATAGTTGAATATGCTTTGGAAATTGGATGTTTAACGATTAAATGGTTTAAGGGAATACTGATTCACCCCCCCTCTCAATATTTTGGGTGTTCAACAAGGTGACATCCTAATGGACATATGAAGGGTGGTATTATAGCAATATTCACCCAAGTGCAACCATCTAACCCAGACCCTCTATTGCCTCACAATGTACTTGTGTGGATAACCCTCAATCCACTTATTCACTATATCTATATGTCCATCTATTTGAGGGTGATAGCTAGTGCTTGGAGTCAATTCTATACCTAAAAACCTAAATAAATCCTTCCACAAAGAACTAAGGAAATGATTATCCCTATCACTAACAATATTCTTCGATAACCCATGTAACCTAAGAATAAATTTGCCACTCAAGAGGTTCCTTGTACGCATATGAGATAGCCATGAAATATGCAAATTTCGTTAACCGATCAACCACAACAAAAATGCAGTCTCTACCCTATACCTTAGGAATACCGGTGATAAATTCCATTGATATGTTGTCTCATTTTTGCTCTGAAATGGGTAAGGGCCACAATAAGCCAACAAGGAAAGTGTTCTCCAACTTATTATACTAACAAGTGGTGCACTCTCGAACATGATGTAGAACATCATCCTTGAGGAACCTCCAAGAAAACCTCTCTCTAATCTTCTTGTAGGTCTTAAAGAACCCAAGATGTCCTACCAAAGGAGTGTCATGCACAACTCTCATGATTTTCTCTTTCAACTTAGATTTTGGAACCAAGAATATCATGTCCTTGTAGTAGATGATATGATCCACTACCTTATACATATCATCTTGGATTTTTCCATCCATCAACTCAAAGGAAAAAATATTCTTGGAGTACTCAACTAATAGAAGAGCTCTCCAATCTACTGAAATCTCAAAAAATGAACATACAATAGGCTTCCTAGAAAGAGCATCAACAATTGTATTCTTCTTTCCCTTCACATGCTCACTATTGAAATCATAGGCCTGAATTTTATTGACCCATTTCTATTGGTATTATTCAAGTCATTCTGTTCTAGGAAGTACCTTAGGCTATTATGATATGTTCTAACAATAAATCACCCACCAACCAAATATTATCTAAATTTCACCAACGCATGCATGATGGTAAGCATTTCCTTGTATATAAAATATAACTGTTGTCTCCTAAAGTTTCACCCTTGCTAAGTTGCAGAACTTAGCACTTTGGAGAAACATGGGAGCATTCCTAGGCTGTGGGTTACCTAAACTTGGAATGGACCTCCAGAGAAGGTTGGCTCCTAAATGGTAATCACCTAAACTATACTAATAATTTGGGGAGGAAAATGGGAAGAAAGAAAACATAAACTAAAAAATGAAACAAAAGGTGATGCACCAAAACACTAAGACCTGCAAACAGAGTTTACATACAAAGGTTATCAACTATAAGCTTGATGAACACAACTCAATATTGATATGTTTTGCATCAATATTTTGTAAGAAGGCTACAATGCAAACTCCTAGAAGGAAAGAAATCTTTCAAAACTTGAAACACCTGCAACACAACACAACTTACAACCTGCAACTACATATACTTTCTATTTAAAGATGTTACTAATGAGACACAAAACTAGGAATGATAAAATTCACAAGTAGTTGCATCAAATCATCCAAATGCATACAAAGAAACAGAAAAATGAGAAGGTCAAACTACTTATCTCCATTAATCATCAAGGTATGAACTGATATACAAGCCTGTAAAAGAGTTCTAATGTTGTATTTTTCTTGAAAGAGCTCCAAAATAAGCTACAATGCATGCTAAAAGAAGAAAGAACTAACTTCAAAACTCCTATTTGAAGTTACTTATGCTTTTTTGAAGCCTACCCCACACATACTTCTAGAAGCTTCTTGGTCATATGCAACAAAAAATCCAAAACATAAAGAACCCAAAACCCCTCCAAAATGACTCCAAAGTGAAGTAAAGTCAAGCTTGTCCTTACCCATCATAAAAGCATGAGAAACTATCCCCCGATGCTCTCATTTCCTCCAAAAACCTAGTCAAAAACAACCTTCATGCTTTCCACATGTTGGTCAATCTCCTCCAAATTCCCTACATGCTTGGCACAAGTCATTATTATTCAACCATGTCTCCAAACTACTTTGACTCATACCTTTGGTGTGTTCAACACACCCTATCTTGCATACACAAAACACTAATAAAGTGATTTATAATAACATCACTTATATTAGTGTTTCTTACATTTTCAAATAAGTTGCAAAAATAAAGGGTATGACTTATCTAGACACAAATACACCTTATTCTACATTTAAAAAACACTTAATTAGGTGGCTTATAACTACACCGCTTAACTAAATGTTTTACATTTGAAAGTGAATGAAAAAGAATAAGGGCTCTAATCGACCTATGTGAAAGCCAAATGCAAAAATAACAAAAGTTATGAAGTCATCTACACTTAGCATATACAAGGGGTTCATAAAGTTCACTAGGCATGAAAACCCACAACATATTAGTTTGCATTTGCAAAAAATAAAATTAAAGGAAAAAATGCCTTAAGTCCTATCGACATGTGCTTTAGGGTAAAAACCTTGAAGGAAAAGCCACGACTCTCATTCATTCTCATTTCATTTTTGCAACCTTTCCTCTATTGGGCGCTGCCATGGTTAGCTATAAAAGCCTCTGAAACTAGAAGATTTTGAAGAAAATGTGGAGGCTAAACTGGGTAAGTCTCTGTCTATAAAAACCTTGATGAAATGCTTTTAATTTTTTGTATAAACAATGTTGTTTCAAGCTCCATTAATGAAAAATGATGAATACATCTTGAACTTTTTGTACTTCTCTCATTTCGAGCTCATATGAAAAATAAATGATGGACCTCCTCATGTTTCTCTGTGCATTTTCATTTGCATTTCTCCCATGGACGTGGCCTCACAATATTTGCAAGTATAGAACCCTTGCTCTTCACTTATACCGTGCTTTTATCTTTGTTGCATATGACTCGAGGGTTTTGAAAAAAGCACACAGGTCGTGGCTGGGCATCCTCATTTTTACTATTAATGTATTTGCTTCCTTGTGATGCCAAGTAATAGAGACCAACAGTGTCATAATCACCCTTACTATGATAAGATTGTGCAAGATCATAATATGAATGAGACTTCATGAGAGGGCAGATAGTTGAAAAAAAAAGAGTCAACTGTTCCATAAACAAATGCTGCCCCACGAAGGAAAAATGGTTTGCAAATTGATTCAATGCCATTGCACAGTACGAGTATAACTCAAAGTCTCCACACATCTTTCTATTCCTTTATGAACACTACCCCTTTCACTTGAAACCCCTGTTTTCATAGTCTAGTTATGGTTGTTTCTTGATCTTTGCACAATCTTTGCAATTTTATAATTGATTTCTGCAAAGCATAATTTTCCTTTTCTTTTAGATCATAACTTCTACGAATTAAGTGTTGATCATCCTCTGCTTCTTTTGTTTGGTTGTGTGACTTTTCCAAAGATTCTCTTAACATTGGAATTTCATTTTCTGTCTCCTTTAATCTTGTTTTGAAGTCATTAGTGTGTACCTCAGGTTCTCTTAACTGATTCTCTAAATCACTTTCCTTGTTACTCCAATATGAAATTTCCCTTTGCAATGCAACATTCTGCTCTGCAAGATCTCGAAGTTTGTTCCTCATTTTTTTTCATAGTTGTATGATCACCTTGTGGACTTGTATCTCTGTCTTTTATAACATGGCTGCCCTCATTGTCACTGCAATACACTGATGCATTTTGTAGGAGAGTTTTGTTTTTCTATTGAAGAAAAAGGTAAAATTTCTTGCATTGTCTTGAACTTAACTCTCTTGTGAAAGGAAGCAAGTTGCTACAGGCTTCAAAAATTTGCACCAGTATAACTATTTTCCAATTCTGCACTTCATTGTGCACAAATCACTTTTTCCTCGGAATAAACTACCTTCTTGTATCATTTGTTACCTCTCATTGTATGCCATAATGATCATAGCACACTTGATGATACTTTCTATCAAATGCAATGATGACTAGCAATGTAATTGATGGTCTCTACTTTTGCAAAGGTATTGTTTGTTTCATATTCAATGAAATAGCATCAATACACATTGGCTTTGAGAAAGAAAACTCTCTGAATGTCCTAAAAATCCATATGATCCAAAATTGATCATGTATTTACCCTATTTCATTACTCTAAGCCCAGTGCATATATTTCACTACTTCATACAATGATGATTTACAATGCATCTTAGTTACTTATTTGCATCAATGTGTTTTTCTTTCTCATGCATTGCTCTTTGGGACAACACATTGACATGGTGCTCTTGACCATTCATTTCACTCATCACCTATAGCTACTCCATGTAGCTCATGATAGCTCCTGATAGTACTCACTCTTTCACAAATATGATGACTCTGTACTTATGAATTTAAAACTGCAAGCATCATGGAATCTTTGGAGACTAGTTTTTGTCATGTTCCTATTGGTAAGGAGTATCATTATTAATATGAGAGAAATACTATTAATAAGATATCTATTCTTTATCAGTATCATCATGATTAATGAAACTTGTCTTCAAGGATTACCTTGGTGATATAAAATGAAACTATCCCTCTCTAAAGAAACCAGAGGGAAACATGTTGGGCTCAAACCTTGTGGGATACCATTTCACTCCACATGTTGTGATCAAATGAAAAAAAATAGCAACAAATATTTTACCTATACTTGCACAATGAGCAAAAATGTTAGATAAAAATAGAGCATGTGATAAATGTTTTTGATAACCTTTATGTTTTCCTAGACATTTGTGGTATGCAAACTATTTTAATGCTTATGAGGATTAGGCTATATGTTTATGGATGTTTGCATATATATTGATTGGTGATCTTTCATTGCTCTAACAAACTCTTTCTCACACATGCAGGAATTTTTGGAGCACCTGAGCAACCTTCCAGAGCAAAGGGAGTTGAACAAGTAAGAGGGGCAGCAACAGATGCAAAGCAACTCAACTAGGACTCGTCATTCAGGAAATGACAGGTCCCCTCTCCTTACATATGCATTATTTATTTCATGTATCTATAAATGTATAGTCTTTTCCTTTATTTTCATTCAAATAGTTAGTCTCACGACTTGTGTGCGACACCATACATTTATGTTTATCAATAAAGACTATTTTTGCAAAAAATGTTTCACTCTCTTCTCTATTGTATGCATTTGCATAATGTAATGCAATCTATTTTGATAATACTTTTGTGCATATCAATGAAACATATCATAATTAAATGCATACCTTTCATCTTTAGTTTGCAAATCCTATCTCAACTTTTCCTGATTGAGCTGGTAGCAAAATCAGGTAACAATAACCTCTCTACATCTTTGAGCTTCCTACTCTCAAAAGCAATGGGATTCTTATTTTTCATTAATACCACACTAGTCCCCTCTCCTGATGTGTCACATTCCAACACAAAAGGTTGGGTGAAATCTAACAATTCAAGCATTGGACATGTGCTCATGACCTCTTTGAGTTTGTTAAAGGATCATTGAGCCTCACCGATCCATCTAAAAGCACCTTTTCTGGTGAGATTAGTGAGAGGTGTTGGAGTACGATACCACTAAGAGGGGGGGTTAATCAGTGGTATGAAAAAATTTCAAATAACCTTGAATTAATCTTTCAAAACTTTGACCTTACAAAATGCAAGATCAGAACAATCCAACTATCAAGTGCAGCATCATGTATGTAAGGTTATCAAACTTGGCTCATCACAAAGAGTATACGTAGATCTTCAGTTTGAATTAATCAATTTGCACCAATTTATGCTCATGTTATTTCAATGATACAAACATTCATTTATTGAATGTAACATCATAACAATCAAATGTGAAATACTCGATAAAACTCAAAGATAATCAGAAGAAAGCAATCACACCATAACATAGTTGTTTTTCATGAGTGGAAAACCCTCATAGGGATGAAAAACTACTTAGAAAAATTCCTCATTAGATTAATCAAAATGCCTCACTAGAAAAGCCTCACTGGCTACGGAATGCCTCACTGGAAAAGCCTCACTAGCTACAGAATGCCTCACTGGAAAAGCCTCACTCGCTACAAAATGCCTCACTGGAAAAACCTCACTAGCTACATAATGCCTCAATGGAAAAATGCTATCTCACTAACAAACCATGAATATAAAAATAATAATTTAGGGGGTTACCCCGATTTTCTACAACACATTACACTTCATAGCCTTATATCTCCTTTTTTTTGCAACCAATACAACTTTCAAACACAACCTTCTCAAACAAAATGCTAGTATAAACATCAAATCAGGACTATCCTTTGCAGACCCAACATAAGACCATATGAACAATAATTCAAAGAACTTATTTTCTCTACAGCCATGAAAATATACGTTATATCACATATTGCTTATCATGTAGTTTGATGCCCCTTTCATATACAAAAAATAATCAAAGACCCCTTCTATGCACTGAAAACATGACACAAGTTCAATGCTCCCAAAAACATAGCCTTACATCATCAATCTTCACAAACCTCACATGCATTGATAGAGATTTCTTTGTAGAACCCAATGCATTCATCCAACCACAAAAATCATCTCTGGATGGCTTTTATAAATTCCCTTGGCCCTCTCAATCGGTGAAAAGACTGTTACAAAGTAGTTAGAGAATCTTCTTTGAAAACTACCCGTCAAAGTTAACTTACACAGATGTCTGTTGGACTTCAGCTTCATTTAAATTGTGGCCCTTGATCTTCTTTATCCTGCCAACTCAACTTTAAAAGCTTATACATCAATCTTACAATGTTCCCTCACGAGTTTTGATGGGCAGGTGACTTCAAAAGGGGGTTGGTCATCTAGATGGCATATGAGCCCCTTCAATTGGTGACTTAAGTTAAGATAACTTAAGATAGCAAGTCACTTCAAGATTTAAAAAAAGTGCACAGGGGACTTAACGGTTAAGACTAGGGTCTAGAAAGGTCTTTAAAGAGTTAGGTTTAAAGACTTGTAGTCAAATATCAAACCCTAACTTCAAACATAACCCTTTGACATAGTGAATAATGCAAACTCTAGAAGAACTGACTCCAGCTGAGTTGAACCATGCATGAAATGAAGGAAAAATAAATATGAACAACAATTCTCAATATTGACATCATGAGGGTAACACTATCATGTATCATGAAAGCATTCTTTTGAAATTTTAACAATCAAGCTGTGAGAATCAAGACCAATTGAGGAAGTCATGCTATAAACTCCTATGAACATGATGAAAGATGAATGTAACTCAAGCTAGTCAAATTCAAAACAACTCCATGAAGCACCATCAAACAGACCAAAGCACCTCTAAATATTATGAACTCATGAAACTCTTGAAGCAACCAAAGTCAAAGTACCAATTTGATATCACTGTTTCAGTCTCAGGTACAGAGTATTGTGCTTTTTATATTTATCAAGAAAGATAAGCTTTGACACATTTGCACCTCATACACTCTGACACATTATTCCATTATAAAGCAACCTCAATCCAATGTGATCACCATCTAACATATGAATAAAAACAATATATGACATCATCTAGTCTTGAACAACCTTTTGACATCAATGAAAAAATTATACATCCAACAAACTCCCCCTTTGTCATTGATGGAAAAACTCTTTCATTCTCTCTCTCCCCCTTTAACAACAATGACAAAGAACTACTGAGAACCTGAAACACAATTAAGCTCCCCCGGAAAATGAGTTCCATATAGAGGTATCAACAAGCTTCTTTTATCCACACTATTATCATAGCATTGCAAAATGAAGGAAAAATTAAGTGTATAGCATTATTGTTCTCTAAGAAAGAATCCACCAACATTGAACTACAATACACTATTCCAAACCGTATACACCATTGGCACTGTGTAACAATCATCAAAATTCATTTGGTGTATAACTTATATTGTGACACCAAACAAACAACTTTCCATTAATAAAAAACCACATTCACCATCCTATATTACATGCATGTTAGAGCAACCACTTTCAAGAAAAGATGGAGATTGAGCAACAAATTTCCAAAACCCTTTGTGATACTTTCTTCCACTACAACTTATCATTCCATGATGCATTCAAATAAATCGGGCACCAAAATGACTGACCATGAGGGATTTACATCCCATTTCCTGTTAAGAAGATAATGAGCATGCAAATAACTGGAAACAAACCCCTGTCAATACACTTAGAACTAAAAAAAATCCTCAGTCATAGCACTATTAAATATTTTAAGATTGTGAGTAACCAGTGTTACAAGAGACTCTCAATGTACAACCAGAATATCTAAAAGTAGACTATCTAATTTATTATCAAGAATTGTCAATCAATGACACTGTTGTGATCACATCAACACCTGCAAATAGTCTCTTCCACCTGGAAATGATGTCAAGTCACCATACAATACTAGATTTTTCATTCACTTCCCCTGCAAAAAAGATAGATCTAGTTGTTACCATGCACTAACAAAGATCGAATCCATAACCTGGCTACTTAACAAGATATTTTCATAGAAATCTTGGCAGAACGTATGAAGGAGCACAACAAGTATAAGTTGTCAAAGCACCATCACTTTGATATCATTCCCTTGCAAGTCACTTTGCTACAAGAATCCTTTATGAAAAAATATGCAAGAGCACCAAAGAAAGAGAGATCAACAACTATTATCATTGCACCACTCATTTGCTATTGTCATACACCCTATGCTTTGCAAGATAAAGGATTCCAAAAAGAATGAAGACTATAGTCATCAAACTGCCACCAAAACCACAGTTTACTGTAACACAAATCAAAGATACTCTATCCAAGCACATTGGTCAAGACTACTAGTAAAGAAGCATAATCACCATTATATTGTCATCAATGTGCATGAATGTAGATTTGCACTATTAACATTGTTTACAAGTCCAAGTTACTATCCACTTAGCAGTTAAAAAAGTCAAATCACTGTCCATTTAGTAGACAAGGTTCCATAGACCAGTTCTCCCTCTTTGACAACAATATGAGAATGAAATGACCACTGCCATAAGAACTAACATTATTGCAAATAACCAAACTGTCATTAAGATCTAAGATTTTAAACATTGTAACCATCACTTATATATAGTAGACCAAGGAAGACTCAACTCTGTTAAGGGTGTCAAGACTGCTACAATTTCAGGAGCATTGATGGACAACTCACAAATCAGGAACACTTCCACTCTTCCAAAGACAATTTCCAGTCACTGATCCACTATCATAGAACATTGATAAATATGCACAAAATAAATATTGTCCTCATTCAAAAACACCAAAAAAAGTCACTATCTTAATGGAATTCACAAAGATTCATTGTTGTCAACAAATACCATCAATTCACAAGGTTCCATACAACATAGATTGTTATCAAGAAAGCTTAGCAAACCATTGTCACTTATGAACCTTGAACTTATCAAGACCACTGGACCATACTAATTCTTGTTCACTTAAATTGCATTGTGGCTTTGAAATCATCAACAACTGACAAAGATCAAGATGCATACAACTATTAAAAAAAGCAGGATCACAAAAAGAAACCAACCTTCCAACTTTTGATATCATAATCAATTGATGAACACCCTTTGATACCAAAATCATTATGGAAAATTACCAATGCACCAACACCATTATTGATCGAAAAGGATGAAAATATTGACATATGTGAACAAATAACATGGATCAAATACACTTGTCCTGATTGAACACACAGTCCTACCTTATTTGACATTGTCAGCAGATCCAAAACTGAACTAATATTGACTCAATGAACTGTGCACTAGCAATACCTCCTATACAATCCCTTGAGTGATTTGTACCTTGCTAACACTTGATGATTATGATGTATCCTAGGTTGGCATAGCTGACTGATCTCATAGTCTTATTACTTTCCATCTCTAACAAATTATCACCATGCATTTGGTTGTATGTCTACTCCATTTACTTCACTTAGGTAACACTAGTAATGGTTGCAACATGACATATGTTCCTGATACAACCTAACTGATCTGATCATAAAAGTTCTGCTACATATCATTTACATCCTTTGCTCATTATGTTAACATATATTCCTAATCTTCTCCATGGGGTTTGAGTAATATAACATAAGACCAACTCCCCCTCAATTTATGCAAACCTTTAAACAATTATGAGAGTCTCTTGTGCATCATGCACAAGATTAGTTTTTCCTTCTTCTTGACTTTTCTTTCTCCTCCAAATTTTCATAGGTTGTTTCCTCTCTTGTTTTTCCTTGTCTCCAAGAGCTAATAACCTTGTACTCTTCTTAGGAGAGGAATTATTTCTCTTGTCCTATTGCACAAACTTGGTACTACAATGCTTTGCAAAATGACCAGGATTATTGCATCTAAAACATATAACATTGTAGCCTAGAGAAAATGAACTATAAATTTTCCTTGGAAACCAATAAGGACTTCTATTATTGTGCCTTACATAATCATATCTTTCAAGTTCTCTACAATCTTTCTCTATGTGAACAACTTTGTTACAACTGTAACATATAATATTGTAACTTTTTTTTGACAGTCTACAAGAACTTTTTTTCCATTCACAATCATTTCTAGCATGAGCTCTACAATCTCTAGCTCTATGACCAAAAATATGACATGAAAAAAAATAACCATGGAACTGTGAGTAATTGTACCTTATTGTTTGCTTTGGCCTGGTAGGTAAAGATCTTGAGGATCTACTCGTCCTTCCACCTTTATCAACACATTTATCTTTTGTTTGATCTTCAGGAGCAACAACATGATGACCCAAATATATCTTCTTCCTTAGTGTATTCTTGACTTTAGAAGTTTTTCCTTCTTCATATCCTAGGCCTGTAGTGTCCTTATGACATTTTTGTTTGCTTAACATGTCATTTAAACATTCAATACTCTTTTCAAACTATAGATTCTTGTGCAACTTAAAAGATTCCTTTTCCAATTCCTTTCTCAAGGAGACTATTTCTAACTCTAGTTTTAGACACTCATTAGTTTTGACTTCAAGATCAGATTTTACAAAATCAACTACCCTTTTTGCTTCTTCTATCTCTATCTTAAGAACGATAATAAGTTTGTTAGACTCTTCAAGATCTAAAGAAAATTTTGCAAAGTCTGAAAGTACCTTGTCCTTGGAGTCCTTTTTTGTTGAAGTTTGTCTTCTAGTCTCTAATTCTTTTTTCTGAGTTGCTTGATTGTATCTAGAGCACACAAGAGTTCACCTTCTATATCAGCCTCACACTCTTGTTCACCATAATCATATTTAGAGTCATCTTCACCCACACAGAGGTCTCCTTCTTCATCATCAATCTCAACAACAAAATCATCTTCTCTTTTTTTTATGCATACCTTTCTCCTTTTTAGAAACTTTATTTCTATACCTCTTTCCCATTGTACTCTGCTACCAGGAACCCTTAAGTTGGTTAAAATTTTTGCAAGGGTCTGGCTCTAATACCACTTTTTGGAGTACGATACCACTGAGAGGGGGGTGAATCAGTGGTATGAAATTTTTTTAAATAACTTTGAATTAATCTTTCAAAACTTTGACCTTATAAAATGCAAGATCAGAATAGTTCAACTATCAAGTGCAACATCATGCATGTAAGGCTATCAAACTTGACTCATCACAAAGAGTATATGTAGATCTTCAATTTGACTTAATCAATTTGCACCAATTTATTCTCATGTTATTTCAATGATACAAACATTCATTTATTGAATGTAACATCATAAAAATTAAATGTGAAATACTCAAGCAAACTCAAAGATAATCAGAAGAAAGAAATCACACCATAATACAGTTGTTTTCATAAGTGGAAAACCCTCATAGGGATGAAAAAACACTCAGTAAAATGTCTCACTGACAAAGCCTCACTAGCTACATAATGCCTCATTGGCAAATACAACTACCACACTAGAAAAATGTTTTCTCACTGACAAACCATGAATATAAAAAAAAAAATTTAGGGGGTTACCTTGATTCTCTACAACACATTACACTTCATAACCTTATATCTCCTTTTTTTGCAAAAAAATACAACTCTCAAACACAACCTTCTCAAACACAATGATAGTATAAACATCAAATCAGGACTATCCTCTACAGACCCAACATAAGACCATATAAAAAATAATTCAAAGAACTTATTTTCTCTACAAACATGAAAATATACGTTATATCACATACTGCTTATCATGTATTTTGATGCCCCTTTCATATACAAAAAATAATCAAAGACCCCTTCTATGCACTAAAAACATGACACAAGTTCAATGCTCCCAAAAACATAGCCTTACATCATCAATCTTCACAAACCTTACATGCATTGATAGAGATTTCTTTGTAGAACCACAAAAATTCATCTCTGGATGGATTTTATAAATTCCCCTGGCCCTCTCAGTCGGTGAAAAGACTGTTACAAAGCAGTTAGAGAATATTCTTTGAAAAATGCCCGTCAAACTTAACTTACACAGATGTTCGTTAGACTTCAAGCTTCATTTAAACTATGGAATTTGATCTTCTTTATCCTGCCAACTCTACTTTAAAAGATTATCCATTGACCTTACAATGCTCCCTGACAAGTTTTGATGGGCCGACGACTTCAAAAGGGGGTCACTCATCTAGCTGGGATATGAGCCCCTTCAACCCGTGACTTAAGTTAAGATAACTTAAGATAGCAAGTCACCTCAAGATTAAAAAAAATGCATAGGGGACTTAACGATTAAGACTAGGGTTTAGAAAGGTATTTAAAGAGTTAGGTTTAAAGACTTGTAGTCAAATTTCAAACCCTAACTTCAAACAAAACCCTTTGACATAGTGAATAATGCAAACCCTAGAAGCATTGACTCCAATTGAGTTGAACCATGCATGAAATGAAGGAAAACTAAATATGAAAAACAATGCTCAATATTGACATCATGAGGGCAACACTATCATGTATCATGAAAGCATTATTTTGACATCTTAACAATCAAACTGTGAGAATCAAGACCAACTATGGAAGTCATGCTATAAACTCCTGTGAACATGATGAAAGATGAATGTAACTCAAGCTAGTAAAATTCAAAGCAACTCCATAAAGCACCTCAAACAGACCAAAGCACCTCCAAATAGTATGAACTCATGAAACTCCTGAAGCAACCAAAGCCAAAGTACCAATTTGATATCACTGTCTCTATCTCAGGTAAAAAGTATTGTGCTTTTGATATTTTTCAAGAAGGATAAGCTTTAACACATTATTCCATGATACATTATTCCATGATAAAGCAACCTCAAGCCAACATTATCACCATCTGACATATGAATAACAACAATATCTAACATCATCTAGTCTTGAGCAACCTTTTGACATCAATGAAAAAACTATACATCCAAAAAGAGGTGCCCCTATATGTGAAAAACCTTTGACAAACTTCATGTAGTATTTGCATAGGCCAAAGAACCCTCATGGTTCCATGAGTGTCCTCGGTGGTTGCCACTCTAAAATTGCTTGGATCTTTTCCTAGTGCACGTAAACACCTTGTGCACTAATGATGTGACCCAATTATATAATCTCCTTCATCCCAAACTCACATTTGGAGGCCTTGGCATACAATGATTGTGCCTCCATGATCCCCAACACCTCATCAAGATGTTTTAGGTGGTCCTCCCATGTTTTTTTGTATATAAATATATCATCAAAGAATACAAGGAGGAACTTTTGCATTTCCCTGTTGAAAATGTGATTCATGCAGAACTGAAATGTTGTCAGGGCATTGGTCAAACCAAGTGGCATGACCAAAAACTCATAATTCCCATAATGGCACCTGAAAGTTGTATTATGTATGTCTTTATCCTACACTCTAATCTTGTGGCATCTCGATCTGAGATCTATCTTTGAGAAGAAGACAAACCCATGCAACTCATCTAATAATTCATTGATCCTAGGAATCAAATACATATTCTTGATCGTCTTCTCATTTAGTGCATGGTAATCAATACACATTTTGAGAGTCACATCCTTCTTTTTAACCAACACGACAAAATATGCAGAAGGACTCAAGCTCAGCTTGATATGACCCATATCCACTAACTCCTTGATATCTTTCTCAATCTCATCCTTGAATTTATTGGGATTCTGGTATGGAGTAGTAACAATGGGCCCATTGGCCCCTTCCTCAAGCTCAATGGCATGCTCAAAATCCCCTGACAGGTGGCCTCCCTAGAGGAATGTCACTGAAGACTATATTGTGACTGTTCAACACCTCCTACAAATCATCCTAGTAGGGCTTAGGCCAGTTGTCCACAAATTTAGAAGAAATTAGAAATTGTGCTACCTAAGCAACATTTCCATGTCTGAAAATGCTCTACATACATTTAGCAGAAACAACTCTAGGAGCTCCATTAGACATGCCCTTGAATACCTCTTTCCTGCCATCGAACTTAAATTCCATGGTCTGGAAGTTTTGAGAATACTTCCCAAGTGAGTGTAACCAATGAATACCTAGGATAACAGTAGTGTCACCAAGGTCAACCATAGAGAAATAATCAATAACTGTATAGTTACCAATCATGATGCTCATTTGAGGAACCTTCTGCATACAAGAAATTTGATACCCATCTAAAACCATGACATTGAATCCCTCATGCTCTACAGTCTACAAATATTTCTTAAATTATTGGTAACCATAACAGAGTCTATAAAATTGTGGGTGGCACCACTATCAATCAAAACTGTGATCCTTTATCCCTATAGCACTCTACGAACTCTAAAAGAGTTGAATCTTGGTGTACCTCTACATAGAAGAAAGTGTACCTCCCTTCACTCCCTTCAGTGGTGTCTCATTGGCATCCAACTGCTCATCATCTAGTTCACTATGCTCAATGCATTGGTTACGCTCAAATTTCTCCTCTTCCTCACTTTCTAAAATAATCTCTATGTAATGCACCTTGCCCTTACCAAGAAATTTCTATCCTAGTTCCCAAGGCTCTCTACAACTAAAACAATATTTCTTTCTCCTTAACTCCTGGCGAGTCTCATCGTCCATACTATTTTTTGGCCATTCTTTTTGGAAAGGTTTCTTGCCCTTATCCTTCTAAGAGGTAGAGCCTTTAGACTAAAATTTATTCTTCAAGTTGACAGAATCCATGTCCCTAGCTTTCTTAATTGCCTCCTATAATGAGCTAGGATTGAGAGCTTTGAACCAACCTCTTAAGGGATCCATCAATCCATCCATGAACAAAACCAACAATCATATTTTTGAAATATCAATGACTAGAACAAGTCTTTGAAAATCAGTAATGTAGTTGTCCACTGATCCCCACTGCTTCAATTGAGCTAACTCCTTGAAATGGAGTTCATGATCCTTAACATCAAACCTCTCAATAATATTTCAATAAACTTAGCACAAGAGGTGATCTAATCATGGCCCACTATGACTATTTTGTGATGCCACCATTCATGGGAAATTCCATCCAGATGTATGGCAATGCATTTGATTGATTCATCTTCAGGAATTTGATTCATCTGGGAATAGGTATCAACTTTTTGAACCAAAGCATGTGTTGATGTTTTCCTCATCCCATCAAAGTAAGGAAAACTTAGTTGAACAACCTTTCTTTTGAGATCATTATGATGCTCTCAATTACCCCTATTGGGCATATGTCTCATTCTCAAGTTTATGTAGTCACGAAGGGAGATGTCATGTTGAAAACTAGGTCTTACATCAACCAAGTCTTGTCTGATTTTTTCTTGCAATCAATAAGTGTGGATCCATTACCCTCCTGAGGATCAACTTTGGGTGGGAAAACAGGCATTAAATGCCTTGAACTTGCAGTAGTAGTACACCGGTTAGGGGTTCGATTATTAACTGAATTATCTCCTTGACCATTGTTTCCTCTGTTACGACCATTGCAGTTATTATTGTTGAGCATAGTTTTAGTAATTAATTCTATCAACTAAGTCATTCTCTGATTTGTTGCTCTTTGTTCTACCAATAATGCATTAAGGAGGTATTCCCATCCTTAATCTTCTCCCCTATCACCCATATTTTCCTCTATATGTTCACCACCTCATGTAGAGGAGTCAGTTCCATTGCCAGAAGGAGATCTCTATGGTATTCCCAGAATACCAAAAGAAATTTCCCTTTTAGGAAACTGATTGGGTTACCATTTTTTCTTAATCTCCCTATTGTAACATCTTCTCTCTTTATCACTTGAACCCTACTAGATGGTAGGAACACCAGCTTTGTTACCATTGTAAAGACCCACACTCAGCTAGATTGTTTTTTATGATTTATGACAATTCCATCATGTTGTCATTTGATATCATCTAATTATGCTCAATCTTAGCTCTCAAGTTTCAAGTAATATATATAAAACTTATTGCAACATCCAGGAATTAATATCATTACACTATATTCTGGAAAACTTTACTAAGAAAAAGAAAGATAACCACTGCTTTTACAAGTATATTGTATTTCGATTAGGTAAGAGTTAATCAGTTCGTATAAGTATTACATAAGTATGTAATCAACATGGTAATTCCAGTCAAATGTAACATTTTCAAAGCACACAAGAATTACAATATTTATATTATGGCCTTTATAAGAGCAATGTTTCCCTTTGAAATATAATGACACCTTTCATATCAAAATCCCATGCTACCAATATGTCTCCAAACATTGCGACCCTCCTCAATATTGCAGCTATTCAAAGAGTGGTGACTGACTGAACAAGCATCCATGATAGTATAATATAGGAAATTACAAGGGTAGATGCGGTTGGCAATGATGAATAGAATAATATACCTTCCTTGCAATGCAGAGCTACGCAACAATAATAGGCCACAATTTGTCAATACAAGGTGGCGGTGAATGACAAAGGTTGATAGTTATATTCTTGTCCAAATGCTAGGATAACATACGCCTTAATCAACAACGCCTTCGATGGAATTTAGATGGCTTCATGATAGTTGATATGCCATAACAAAGATCATCGATCATCCCTATCTTCATATGTAATATGTCGAATCATCAATATTTGTGATAATATAGTACTGCCTCCTTATAATATAAATATAGCCATCTTGATAATAATAATGGGAGAACTTTAGAGTAAATATGTGCAAGTGATCACCCAGCCTGAAGACCTAATTATTCAAACAACAATAGAAATTAAGTTCTTGCTTAGATATAATTGATCAATAATAAGAAAATCTCTCATAGTACAAATATCAATCAATCTGGAAAGACAAACTCCTGCAATTTGTCTCCAAATGAGACTCATGAAAATTTTCAAACTCCATAGACTAGGTTGGAATCATTTCACCACCGAAACCCTTAAATATCAAGTGTGAAAGCTCACAACAGAATAAATGAATAAACCCAATGATGAATAATCCTTTCCCTGAATCATCATTTTGTAGCCTCTCGTGAAATAATCTCTTCACAAATATTTGAATATTGAACTTTAGGAGGGAAATAATATTTAGGTCTCACTTTAGACTTTATAATAATTAATTAATAGTATTCATAATATTTTTTTTTATTGATGCAAAAGAAGCTAAGGAGTTGCTTCCATTATATTAATTGAGAATATAAACATTACAAAAAGGTGGCAAGAATGCACACCCAAGATCAGCATAGCCCAAATTTGGGCCAAAGCTCAAACCTATACCCCATAAGAGTAATAATGAAAAATAAGCCCAAACAATTACACTACCCAACAAAGACCCCATAAACAGGCAATTCAAATCTCTACAAGCATCAATGTTAGGAATTTGCTCCAGATTTAGATTGGGAACGAAGCTGCATATTAAAACTTGACTCATTTATCTCCTTTTTTTCTTTTTATTTTGCACCATTGTTTAGGCTTCTTTTGATCCCTCTACACAATTTTTCCCTTCTATTACCTCTAAACCCTGAGGAGAAGCAAAGGTAGAGCACACTAAAGGTATTCCAAGCTCCCTAAATGGTTTGTCCCCGACCACCAATGCCAAAGTATCGAGGTTCTCAACTTGTTCATCAACTCTTGGATTAGGGGACAAAATAACCTTAACACTGTCATCCCCATCAGGAAAGGGACCAACATAAGACTCTTCCTTACATGGTGCAAAGTGGAGTGACCCATCCCCCTTGTATTTTTTAGTGTCTTTCTTCTCCATCGAGAAAAATTCTTCCTTCTCCATAGAATAGTGATGAGGGGAGACATCCTTCCACCATGTGGCTTTGTTCTCATTTCTTTGTTTGGAGCAATGAACTACCAAATGACTAGTGTAGAAGCATATGCGGCATCAAAAATGGATACCCTCATAGTCCACAATCTTTTTCTAGCATCCATCCTTGGTAGAAAGTAGAATCTCTGCATTGAGTTCTTTGGAAATGTCCACTTCCACCAAAATGCGGGCAAAGGTGGTGTGCAAATAATTTGAAGAGCCCTCATCAACCCTAAGAAATTTTCCCAGTGAATTTCCTATTGCTTCAAAACAGGACTCAAGTGAAAACTACAAAGGAAGATTAGGAAGCCTTACCCATATTGGAGTCGCTGAGTAAGCTTCAATCATCGAGTCAAAGGATGGATGCTAGGGTTTCAGCATAAGAAAATGTTGAATAAAATTCCATTGATAATCACGTAATACAATGTGATAGTCTCGAGAGTTGTCAAAAACTACAACAAAGAAACCATATGCACATGGATAAATCTGAAGATCACCCTTTAGAACAACCCCCATGTGTCTGTGATCCATTGATGAAGCTTTTCCAAGCTTGGCCAAAAGCCTCTAAATCTTCCAATCAAACCATGCTTGATGAAAATGGTCACATTTTTTTCCACCTCCTGTAAGACATCCTCCCCAAGAGCCATCGACAAAGGGTTTTTAGATTATAGGCATTTGAGCGGTCGAATCTGGAGATTTCTGCCAGTTATTCCAAACTCTTGAGCTTTCAATGCAGCCACATCTGACACCCTAGGCAAAGACCGAGAGCCTTGTCTTACACCTGCTACATTAGGTTGGGAAAATCTGTCTGGGTTTCTGTGCAAATGACCTCCATACTGGGCTTCCTTCCCAGCAACCCCACACTTCTTGGCATAGACAACCTCAACACCCACCCCAAAGGACCCCTAAGTAGGCTAGAAAGGATGCAACAAGTTGACATTATTAATTGTTTATGGAACTGCATTACCTTGCCCTTCATTACGCCAATTTTCCTACAAAACTGTAGCCTTTGCCATCATAGGAATGTGAGGCGGAAAATTCTCGGCAGCAGTAAAATATTTTCGGATAACATTAATATTATTCATAATATTTACTTTTGAGAGAATAACATTAATTAATTAATAATTAATTCCCTTAATTTATTTAATGGCTTACAAGAATAAAACAAGTGCCACGTAGTGGCCAGTACTTGCTTTTGTAGTATTTAGAGTTGGAATAAAAATAAATGTAAGTTTAATTAATGTGAATAAAATCAAATGTAATTTTTTTTTAATTGTTGTATTTTAGTTTTGACTTTTGTATTTTGTGTTTTGTTTGATTAATAGCGTTGGTTTTTTTATATGTTTTGATTATGTAATGTAAATATCTTGTTTGATGTTAAATATTTGAAAATAAAATAAATTGGAATAAATGTTTATTATTTGGTGTTATTTTTTTTCAAAAAAATTAAAGTTGAATACATTTGAATATTTATATAATGAACCCATTCATTGAGAGAAGGAAGTAGTTTATGAATTATTTGTACTAGACATAACTATGACTAATAAAGTTGAAGTTGAGTTTGTTCTTTAGAATACATATTTGTTAAACATTAAATAATCAAATGATTTATTATTAAAAATAATTCTTAGATTGATTCTAGTTGATTTTGAATTTGATAGTGAAATCTTCATATTATAGTTGAAGTTAAATTATATACTATTAATATAATAAATATATTATATTCTAATTTAATATTAATTATTTATAAATTATATTATATAAACTAAGTAAATAGATAATATTGTAATATTAATATATTTTAAAATATTGTTATAATTATTAATATAGTGATTTACTATTATATTAATTATATTAATAGTAATAATATAATAATATTAATATTATAATTAACATAGTAGTCAATTAAGATAGTTTATTAATATATAAATATATATGAAAGGAGAATACAAAATAAAATAACCTATATTATATTGTATATAAATATATAATATAATTAATATAAACTATTATATAATATAAATTAATATATTACCTACATAATATAGGTTAACTTATTTACCTACAGATTATTACCTGTAATATAAGATATAAATAGAAATAGTATATATATATATAACCTTCATTAGATTATATATTATCTTATATATCTATAAACCTACATTAGGTTATATATTATCTTATATATCTATATATTATAGGTTATAATTTTTTTGAAGAAAACATATATATATATAAATTAATATAAAAATATAGATAAAGATATTAGTTTAATGGAAATAATAATACATTTTTTTTATTTTTTTATTTTAATAGTGTGAATACAAATTTCTATAAAATAGTTAATTGATTTTTATAAGATTTTCTTTAATAAAAAAATAACAATTACATACATAAAAAAATATCATTCTTTAAATTTTTTTTTTTTAAATCACATTTATTTATTTTAGAAAGATTTAATGAAATGATTTTATAAAGCAAAAAAATGAAAAATCATTCCTTAAAAGAATGCTTAATTTGCTTTATCCGCCAATAACACACAAAACTTTTTTAACCAATCATATGCACAAAAAATAATTTTTATAATTTATAAAGTTAAATATTTTACAAGTTGACTTTACAAAATTGAATTTTATTTTAATTTTTGTTTAAATATTGTTTTTGATTGGTTGAAAACTAAATTATTAATAACTAGTTAACTAAAAAAAGCCAAAGTCATTACAATAGTACTATGCCAATGGCAAGTACTAATAAACCACTAAAATATCTAGAGAGTTAATTGGAAGGGGACATTACATTAGTGCAGGGAGTTTTTGTGTGCAAAGACTTCCTCACATATATCTAATATTCATATAATTTACTTATTTGTATTTGCTTCTCCATCATTTCATTAATATATTTTTATCACATGTCTTAAATGGATTTAACCCTATTGATTAAATGTTGCTATTTTGTCATTTAATACAAATCATTCACTCATATTTCTCCCACACTTTAAGATTAATTACGCTAAAGGAATTCCCTATATGAACATTAGTGACTGACTTTAATGACTGATGGTTGAGAATGTGGTAAAATGATGGTTGACCATTGAAAAAGAAAAAGAAAATAATATTAAAAAAAATAAAACACTTTATACAAAGAAAGAAAGCAAATAATCAAATATTCTTTCTACATTTAAAAAATATGTAACAAAGAAAGAAAGCAAAATTTCTAATTTTCCACTAATATTCAAAGTGTATAAATTATATTATCATTATATATAATATAAGTTGTTATAATTTATATTTCCTATTGTTTTTCAAGATATACATTATGGTATTTTTTAAATTTTAGATTATAAAATATAATTTTTTAGAATATTCTTAATTTAATATTATAAAATAAAATTACATTTTATATATTTAAATATTTTTAGTATAATATTATAATATTTAGATATTATATATTTAATATTTGTAGACACCTAAAATTGTCCTAGCTTGCGAACCAACATTTTAACACTAATATTCATCATTTACATCAAGAAAAACCCTAATTTCCTCTATTGATTAAATAATAATACATTATTTAATTAATTTACTTTTTCATCATTTTTGACTAATTAAAATAAAGTTCATTTATTTAATAAAATCCTAAAAACCTAATTTTTTCTATTAATTGAATAATACATTATTTAATTAATTCACATTTTCATCAAATTTGAAAAATTAAACAAATTTTATTTATTTAATATAGTCCTAATCTAGAGTTCAATTGGGAATGGCTCGGGTCTACGTTTTTGTGCTTTGCGTTGTTTGGGGGGATTCTTCTTGTGCATCTAGGGGTTTGATTTCTTCTTTGACTGCGTTGTGTCCTGGGGCGCGTGGATTGTTTCTGGCTCAATCTTGCTTTCTGTGGGGTTTTCCTGTGAGTCTAGTGTGGGGCGACCACCTTGGAGGTGGGTCTGCTGTGTTCCAAGTGCGGGGTGGTGGTGAATGGTGGGGGTGTGTGTTTTATGGTGTGTAGGGTGTGAGAAGGCTGTGGTCTTTCCGCTGTGTTTGAAATCTTCTTTCTGTTGCGCGGGTGGGGAGGGTTTGTGGTGTGAGTGTTGGTGAGGTGCAAAGAGGAAGGGAGTGGGGAGGATTCCCCCACCCATTATCTTGGAGATTGTGTTTATTGTCTTGGGTGTGATGGCCTTCTCAAAGGGTGAGACGTCATTGGGGTGCCCTAACTTGGACTTCCAGGCAGCAATAGGCTCAAAATTTTCAAGTCTAGGGATCAAGACCTTTGATAACAATCTGTTTGCTCTGAATACAAGGATTCTTAATATGGGGTTGTCTAATGGCACACAGACCACGAAGATTAATGACTATCTCGAGCGGTGCAAGGAGAGGCCAAAACTGGTTGTTTCATCTGAAATGATTGCTGAAGATGTTGAATATTATTCAAATCACTCCTTATATTGTAAATTTTTTGAGATGAGGGTTTCCATGCAATTTTTGGAGTTTTGGGCCTGAAGGACATGGGAGCCGGAGGGGGAAATGGAGATAATGTTGTTGGTGAACAATTATTTCATGGTTACTTTTAATTGCATTACTGATCGCAATAGGGTTTTTGCAGGAGGCCCTTATTTTCATAATAAGGTAGGGTTGTTTATCAAACCATGGCATGCAGGATTTAACCCCGCCGAGGAGCTTCCAAATCGTGTCCCAGTGTGGGTTCGTTTACCTAGGTTCTCGGTGGAATGTTTTCGAGAGGATGTGTTGTACCTGTTGGCCTCGATGCTTGGAAAACTAGTTGGGACTTCATCACAAACTTTGGATAAAAAGGTAATGACTTTTACACACATTTGTGTTAAAATTGATCTAAGTAGGCCTTTGCCCAATGCAATAGATATGTGTGCGGGCTCTTATTCTTGGGTGCAACATTTGGACTACGAAACTCTTCCTTTTCGTTGTCGGCTATGTCGAGAATATGGCCATTTACAGAGGAGATGTCCAAGGTATAAGCCTGTGGAGTCCCAGCCTTCACAACCTCCTTGCAATCTTCTTGGGACAGATAAGGGGAAGAGCATTGCTCTTGATGAGTTAGGCGCTATTGATGGTTTTGCTCCGGTCAAGACTTGAAATTAGAATAGGGGTTAAAAGAGGCCTTTTAAAGATAGGCAAGATGAAGGTACTTTTAACAGATTTGAGGTTTTGGATGATCTCAGCCAACAGGAGGTGAACCTGAGTTTGATCAACCTGGATCAGGGGCTTGAGGGCTTAGCTCAGGAGGATCTTGTTTTTGATTCTTCTATGGATCCACAAAGGGATGATTGTTTGCACATGGACGTTGATCAACAGATGGTGGTTTCAGAGGTTTAGGACCCCTCGGCCATTGTTCCAATAGTTGGTGAGGATTCTTCTCTTCATGGGCAAAACTGAAATATGCTAACCAATTTTTTTGAATGAATTACACAACATAACCAGCAATAGCCAACTGGATTAGCGTTAGCATCAAACTGAAAACCAAGCTTAAAGGAACTCGACACCAAGAATGCACACTCAATCCCAATGATGGAAAGGTGTTGTCATATGGTGGAGAAATAAAGAACAGTACTTGAAACAAACTACTCAATGTCAAGAATTTGCACACAAGATCCCACTAAGGGCGAGGTGCTAACATATGACGGAGTGACTACTTAAAAATTGAAACTAGTAGGCAGATAACTAGCCATGAAGCTACAACAATTTGATTCATCCGATGCGGCAGGCATCCACAGAATTGTGGGGATTCACCACTATGAAAGTGGGTACAAGAGTGTTACAATCAAATTATCCACACTGGTGGTAAACCATCCAGGGGTACTTATGTGAGAAGAAGAAGAATTAATTGCAGCAATTAGAATTGGAACAATACTACTGTTTATAGTCTTTACAAATAAGAAATAAGCTGCAAATTACATATGAATTACAATAGTCTTCAAACACGAGTAATAGATGATCTCATACAATTATTTATCTCTCTAACTACTAATAATGAATCAAAAATCAGAACTTCTAAAGTCTGATACAAAAAACAATAAACTGAAAATGTTAATCAGCAACTGTGAAAATCAATAAAATATTCATAACTCACTCATTTCACCTCCAAATCGAATGAGATCAAGTGCAATGGATTGCTAGAAGGTAGGCAACCATGTTGGGATGAAGAAACAGCCTCAAATAACTTCTGTGAATTTTACACGAATCCCAAGGCACTTCCAAAAAAGTATGACCCTCCTTGAAGGGGCAATTTCTCTTTAAAAATCAAATTCTCAATCATAAAATCCCAAAATTGGCATGAAGGGGCACCCTGATCAGCAATTAGAATGATGAAATGCCCATAACCAATTTCAAACTGAAAATAAAGTTATAACTTGAAATCACCTTCAGCTGTAGATGAAACAACATAACCAAAATTGATAAATCTTCAAAATTTCTTCACAATTGAGCTCAATCTGCTAGTCTGGATGAGAAGCAGAATTCCAACTAGATGTTGTATTTCAAACATGAAATTGGATAATTGGCTAGGATTTAGCATCCTCGAAGCAAGATTTCATTTGTCATTCTGACAGCATAACAGTATGATAACATGAATGGATACAAAGCTGGAGCAAAAACCTTCATTAAATAGAAGCTTACAAAACTCTTCAAATTCCTAAGAAAGCACACCAAAAGACATAGGAGTCTTTTCAAATTTCCAAAAAACAATCAATTTCTCAAGATGGCGTCCTTTTTGCAAATTATGAATTTCACTTTATTTAAAAAGTATCTCTTCTAAAAGTGGCATCCACTTTTACCAAGGAAAAAGGCAATAAATAAAATATAATTAATACTTCATGAAGGCGTCCCCCTTCCAAGTCCACTTTTTAAACACAACATAAAGTTGTTCTCCTAGGCCAAGGGGATCAACTACAAATAATAACATAATTGCCTTGATTCTCCAAAATTAAACCATTAAAAGCCAAACTTGAATTGCAAGAGATGCTCCAACTGAAAATGAAGCCCTGAAAGCTGACAAACTCCATACTGCTTAAAATAGAATTTACTATAAATAGTAAACTCTCAGAAATGCCAAAGAACCTCATAACTAGAAACCCTAATTTTACCTCACACACACCTACAGGCTTTTGGAATAGGCTGATGAGTGTCAGAACATATTACTAATGAGAAGGGGACATTACAGTCTGCCCTCCTCGAGATTGCTTGTCCTCAAGCAACTGAAAAGATGGATGCAACAAAATTTGTTCTCCTTCCCACGTGGCATCTTCAATAGGAAAATTCCTCCATCTAACCAAGTATTCTTTGATTGTCCTTCTCCTCAAAGAACACTCTCTAGTATCAAGGATTTCTTCAGGAATCAACACAAACTGACCTTCCTCATCCAATGGAGGTAATTCTAAAGTAGCCACCACGTTGTGTCCAATTTCCTTCTTGAGGCGTGACACATGAAAGAC
Source organism: Sequoia sempervirens (assembly GCA_007258455.2). Taxonomy (NCBI): domain Eukaryota; kingdom Viridiplantae; phylum Streptophyta; class Pinopsida; order Cupressales; family Cupressaceae; genus Sequoia; species Sequoia sempervirens. Next base: position 924,723,351 of record VDFB02281492.1, read on the forward strand.
ATTATGCACTTTGCTTTCAGCTGGAAGCTCCAACTCATAAGCAACTTCACCAATCCTCTTGGTGACTTTGAAAGGACCATAAAAACATGGCTTCAACTTTTCTGCACCACTTTTCTTGAGAGAAGATCGTCTATATGGCTGAAGCCTCAAGTAGACCATGTCCCCAACTTCAAAAGACCTCTCAACACGATGTTGATCAACATATAACTTCTACTGATTTTGAGCTTGTTGCAGATTTTCCTTGAGAGATTTCAAGATGTCTTGGCTTTGTTGTAACATATCATGTGCTTGTGGAGCTCTACTATCACCAAACACTAAATCAACAAAATTAGTAGCTTCATAACCATAAAGAGCCATGAAAGGTGACATCTTAATTGACATGTGATAAGAAGAGTTATAACAATACTCTCCTAAATGAAGCCATTTAATCCAAGCTCTTTGCTGTCCTGAAACATAGTTTCTTAGGTAGCCCTCTAACCATTTGTTAACAATTTCTGATTTCCCATCTGTTTGTGGGTGATAACTAGTGCTTGGAGTAAGTATTGTCCCACTCAATCTGAAGATCTCTTGCCAAAAAACACTTAGGAACTTGCTGTCCCTATCACTGACAATAGTTTTAGGCAATCCATGCAAACAAAAGACCTCTCTAAAAAACAACTCAGCCACTTGAGCTGCAGTAAATGAAGTGGTGACAGCAAATAAATGAGCAAATTTTGTTAGTCTATCAATCACAACAAAAATACAATCACGTCCTTGCACCTTGGGCAACCCCGTGATGAAATCCATTGCAATACTTTCCCATTTTTTATTCGGAATGGGCAAGGGCTGTAGCAGACCAGCTGGATAAGAGTGTTCATTTTTATTTCTTTGAAAAATTGGACACTCTCTAATGTAGTTCAAGACTTCTTCTTTCAACCCTTTCCAAGTGAATCTTTCACGAATCTGCTTATAAGTCTTGAAAATCCCTTGATGACCAGCAAGGGGAACATCATGAAAAGATTGTAGAATCTTCTTTTTAAGCTTAGATTCATGCACTAAAAAGATTCTATCTTTATAGTAAATTATCCCATCAACCAACTTATACCTTTCATCAACCAAATGACCTTCTAGCAAGCTAGTTGCAAACTAATTTTTAGCATAATCAGCAGCAATTAACTCCTTCCAATCTGCTGATAACTCACAAAGTGACTTCAAATGAGGCCTTCTTGAAAGAGCATCAGCCACTACGTTATTTTTCCCTTTGACATATTCAATGTCAAAGTCATAAGCCTGGAGCTTACTTACCCACTTTTGCTGCCTTTCATTCAAATCCTTTTGGCGCATAAAATGCTTAAGACTATTGTGGTCAGTCTTAACAACAAATCTACTTCCCACCAAGTATTAACGAAATTTAGACAAAGCATGCATGATGGCAAGCATCTCTTTGTCATAAATGGAGTAATTTTTTTCTGCTCCCCTCAACTTCCAGCTTTCGAAGACAATGGGATGTTTGTCTTGCATTAGAACAGCTCCAACACCTTCACCTGAAGCATCACACTATAATTCAAATGATTTTGTAAAATCCGGAAGAGCCAACACAGGGCATGTACTCATGATTTTCTTAAATTTATCAAAAACTTCTTGTGCCTTCTTGGTCCAAAGAAAAGCTCCTTTCTTTGTAAGATCTATGAGAGGGGTTGCCTGATGAGAATATCCTTTCACAAATCTTCTATAGAATCCACATAACCCCAAAAATCCTCTTAAATGAGAAACATTCTTTGGAGTTGGCCAATCAAGAATGGCTCTTATCTTCCCGGGATCAACTTTCACACCCTTTGAACTGATAATGTGGCCAAGATATAAGAGTTCTGTCATCCCGAACTCACACTTTGATTCTTTGGTGAACAAACATTCTGCCTCCAAAATACTAAGCACTTCTTCCAAATGCTTAAGGTGCTCTTCCCATGATTTACTGAAAATGAGAATGTCGTCGAAGAAGATAAGCTCAAACTTCCTCAACTGTTGTCTAAAAATCTTGTTCATACAAGATTGAAATGCTGCTGGAGCATTTGTCAAATCGAAAGGCATGACAAGGAATTCAAAATTCCCAAAGTGACATCTGAATGTTGTCTTCTCTATGTCTGTCTCCCTCATTTTGATTTGATGGTAACCCAAACGAAGATCAATCTTTGAGAAAAACATAGCTCCATGGAGCTCATCAATAAGCTCATCAATCCTAGGGATAGGATACCTATTCTTGATGGTCTTCTGATTCAATGCACAGTAGTCAATACACATACGTATTGTACCATCTTTCTTTTTGACCAGCACCACTGTAGAAGCAAAAGGACTCTTGCTTGGTCTAATGAAACCACTCTCCAAAAGCTCCTTGATGGCTTTTTCAATCTCATCTTTCTGCTTCTTTGGATAATGGTAAGGTGTAGTCATGACAGGCTTCACTCCTTCTTCTAACTCAATTACATGCTCATAACCTCTTTCAGGAGGTCTTCCAGGAGGTAGGCTTCCAAAGACTTTGCTCTTCTTTGAAAGTAAGGCTTGAATATCTGGATGATATTGCCTCTTTTCTTCTACTGGATCAACTGGTAGAATCAAACATTCAGCAGCCCATTCAACCTGATCATGACGGATCAGCCTTTCCATCCTTTTCAAAGATACAATTCGAGGGCCCCCATTTGACATCCCTCTTAGAACAACCTTCCTTCCATTAGACTAAAATTTAAGCTTCATAGTTTGCAAATTCAATGTGATCTCACCAAGAGATCGCAGCCATTGTATGCCTAACACAACATCAGTGTCTCCAATTCCCACCACATAAAAATCATCTTTAATCTCATAATTTCCCAATTGCATAGAGAGGTTAGGAATATTCCTTGTGCAAGACATAGTAAAACCATCTGCAACCATTACCTTGAAACCATCAAATTCCTCAGTCTTCAAACCCTTTTTAGCAACCAATCTTTCATCAATAAAATTATGAGTTGCTCCAGTGTCAATTAGGGCAACAATCCTCTGGGAATTAACTACTCCATGAACCCGAAAGGACTCATTTTTCTAAAAACTTGATAGTTGTGCAAAAGCACTACCATCTACCACCTCATCAGGCTTCTCTTCAGGGGCTTCTTCACCTTCACTACTTGCTGATTCGTATTGCTGATCAGACGAATCAGATTCTGATCCATAATCAGAATAGCCCTCCATTTGATTTGCTTTGCCTCTTCCATAGCAACGGTGACCCTTAACCCAAGGTTCATGGAAAGTGAAGCAAACTCCATCTTTTCTAAGCTGTTCTCTGAGCTCCTCTGATAACCTTGGTGGAAACTTCTTAGGCAGATTTGAAGAATGTTTCTTATCCTTCTTATGGTTGAAAGGTTTTGAATGAAACTTAGGCCTTGGGGCTGCCAACTCCATGCTCCTTGCTTTCTTAATGGCTTCATCAATAGTTGGTGGATCAAAGGCTTTGACCCATCCTTTCAAAGGCTCCATTAAACCTTTAGCAAAAAGAACCACAAGTCTTCTTTCAGTGATGTTAGGCACCATTACTGATAACCTCTGAAAATCAGCAACATAATTTTCTAAAGATCCTTCTTGTTTCAATTGTGCCAATTCTCTGAATCTCAACTCAGGATCCTTGGTATCAAATCTCTCGATCAGCTTGTTGGTAAACTCATCATAGGTACGAATGAGGTTATGGCCAAGAGTGACCAAACCATGAGTCCACCATTCATGAGCTATTCCATCCAAATGCAAAGTAGCAAACTTTATAGCATCTCCTTTTGGCATGGGTCTGAGAGAGAGATAATTATCTAGCTTTTGCACCCAAGATCTAGCTGTGCACTTATTACTACCATCAAAATGCTCCATAGTAATCTTTCCCAATGCTTGGTAGAAATCATTTCTAGGCGCCATAGGAGGATGTTGCTCATTCCTTCCTCCATTTCTCTGACTCCTTTGATTCATGAATTGATCAAAGGTCCAAGCATCTCTCAAATCGAGTGGTAAAGAAGCATACTCCATGTAAGCTTGACGTGCATCATCAGCAAAGGTTGGTGCAACTTCAACCGGTTGTTGCTCTTCCCTTGGTGTGAAGATGGGAAAGAGGGGTCTAGAGGATGACCCGCTAGGAATCGCAACATGCTGACCCACAATTCTATCTCCTTTATTCACCTCAGGACTATCATTACTAGATTTTCCATTAACTCCACTGCTTTCACCAATTGGATTATTTTGGGGCTGAAGAACATTATGAGCTGCTTGCTGATCCAACTTGGACAATAGACGGGACATCATGTCTATCATCCCATCAAAAAATTTCTCAACTTTGTCCCTCTCTTCATTTGCTTGCCTAACACTGTCTGACATTATTTCAACTGTGTGTTCAACTTCTTCCACTAAATTTTCTAAACCTTCCACTGTTTTTCCAATATCTCTTAAGACTCCCGAGAAAGTCTCTGCCTCTGGAACAGACAGAAACTGATGCGGAGTTCTAGCCTGACTTTTGGTGTATGGCCTAGTGTCTCTTTCACTCATCAGATAACCAACTGCAAACTGCCACAGGATGGCAGGGTCTTCTGCTTTGATACCATTGAAATATGCTAACCAATTTTTTTGAATGAATTACACAACATAACCAGCAATAGCTAACTGGATTAGCGTTACCATCAAACTGAAAACCAAGCTTAAAGGAACTTGATGCCAAGAATGTACACTCAATCCCAATGATGGAAAGGTGTTGTCATATGGCGGAGAAATAAAGAACAGTACTTGAAAGAAACTACTCAACATCAAGAATGTGCACACAAGATCCCACTGAGGGCGAGGTGCTAACATATGATAGAGTGACTACTTAAAAATTGAAACTAGTAGGCGGATAACCAGCCATGAAGCTACAACAATTTGATTCATCCGCTGCGGCGGGCATCCACAGAATTGTGGGGATTCATCACTATGAAAGTGGGTACAAGAGTGTTACAATCAAATTATCCACACTGGTGGTAAACCATCCAGGGGTACTTATGTGAGAAGAAGAAGAATTAATTGCAACAATTAGAACTGGAACAGTACTACTGTTTATAGTCTTTACAAATAAGAAATAAGCTGCAAATTACATATGAATTACAATAGTCTTCAAACACATGAGTAATAGATGATATCATACAATTATTTATCTCTCTAACTACTGATAATGAATCAAAAATCAGAACTTCTAAAGTCTGATACAAAAAATAGTAAACTGAAAATGTCAATCAGCAACTGTGAAAATCAATAAAATATTCATAACTCACTCATTTCACCTCCAAATCGAATGAGATCAAGTGCAATGGATTGCTAGAAGGTAGGCGACCATGCTGGGATGAAGAAATAGCCTCAAAGAACTTTTATGAATTTTACACAAATCCCAAGGCACTTCCAGAAAAGTACGACCCTCCTTGAAGGGGCGATTTTTCTTTAAAAATCAAATTCTCAATCATAAAATCCCAAAATTGGGATGAAGGGGCGCCCTTGGTCAGCAATTAGAATGATGAAATGCCCAAAACCAATTTCAAAATGAAAATAAAGTTATAACTTGAAATCACCTTCAGTTGTAGATGAAACAACAAAACCAAAATTGATAAATCTTCAAAATTTCTTCACAATCGAGCTCAATCTGCTAGTCTGGATGAGAAGCAGAATTCCAACTAGATGTTGTATTTCAAACATGAAATTGGATAATTGGCTAGGAGGTAGCATCCTCGAAGCAAGATTTCATTTGTCATTCTGACAGCATAACAGTATGATAACATGAATGGATACAAAGCTGGAGCAAAAACCTTCATTAAATAGAAGCTTACAAAACTCTTCAGATTCCTGAGAAAGCACACCAAAAGACATAGGAGTCTTTTCAAATTTCCAAAAAACAATCAATTTCTCAAGATGGCATCCTTTTTGCAAATTATGAATTTCACTTTATTTAAAAAGTATCTCTTTTAAAAGTGGCATCCACTTTTACCAAGGAAAAAAGCAATAAATAAAATATAATTAATACTTCATGAAGGCGTCCCCCTTCCAAGTCCACTTTTTAAACACAACATAAAGTTGTTCTCCTAGGCCAAGGGGGTCAACTGCAAATAATAACATAATTTCCTTGATTCTCCAAAATTAAACCATTAAAAGCCAAACTTGAATTGCAAGAGATGCTCCAACTGAAAATGAAGCCCTGAAAGCTGACAAACTCCATACTGCTTAAAATAGAATTTACTATAAATAGTAAACTCTCAGAAATGCCAAAGAACCTCAGAACTGGAAACCCTAATTTTACCTCACACACGCCTACAGTTTTCTGGAATAGGCTGATGAGTGTCAGAACAGATTACTGATGAGAAGGGGACATTACAGGAACACTGGTTCAGACTCGGCTAGGAAGACCAAGCCTCCCCCCAAATTGGGCATCATGCAGAATGATATTAAGAAGGGCGGGGCAGAGAAATTTGCTAAACCTGGTAGAAGAAAGGATGTGGAAAGGATTAAACTAACAAGATGGAATTTGGTGGAGTCAGGGTCAGCAAAGACTCTGGATTCTCTTTTTTCAAGCCCTTTGAAATGATTGTTCTTTCATGGAATGTATGAGGCTTGAACAGTGGCCCTATACAAAAAGTGATTCATGATTTAGTTAGAAGTCAAGGTCTTGATGTTTTCTTTTTGCAAGAGACTAAGTTATCTGTTGAGAATATGCAAGGTTTTGCACCTAAGTTGTGGAGGAGCGGGGAGTGCCAGTGCATTGGAGCTCATGGAGCTTCTAGGGGTCTAGCCTATTTATGGAATCCACGGAGGATCCGACCTCTTTGGTGGATGTCTTCTAAATCCTTTGTCTATGATTGCTACTAGTTTTGAGATAGGGGAGGTTATTCTCTTTTCTAATATATATGCTCCTACGGATTTTCGGGGTAAATAAGGTTTGTGGTCCCATATTAGACTTATTTGCAGTATGATGCCTTTTCATCCATGGATTATGGCTGGAGATTTCAACACTATTTGTGAGTTGGCTGAGAAGCAAGGTGGTACTGGAAGGTTGGAGCCCTTTGCACTGTTGCTTCGTGACAGTATCAATACTTTGAATCTTGTTGATATCAAACCCAACAATGGTCAGTTCACCTGGAACAATCATCGAGTTGGCGATTACTGCATTGCAAAAAGATTGGATCGATTCTTGGTTTCTTGTTACTGGGTTGGAGGGATGTGGTCTTCTTTCTTTGAGATCTTGGATTGGAGAGGATCATACCACTGGCCTATTAAGCTTGCTACTGAGTCAACTTGTGTGCCTCATATGCCCTCTTTTAGATTCCAACTCATGTGGTTGCGGGACCCATCTTTGAATGCTTATGTGTGACTAGTGGAAGAATGGTAGACCAGCTTATGGAACGGCAATGTATTCCTTTGCTAAGCTTCTACAACATGTTAAATATCAGCTCAAGCGGTGGAATCTTCAATGCTTTGGGAATGTCTTCCATGCAAAGGAAATGGCTCGGGCTGATTTGGATGGTATCACGAGGAGGTTAAGGGAGGATGGGGTGATGACTGAGCTGCTTCAAGATGAGGCTCGAGCTGTGAAAATACTTGAGGAATGGAAGTTGCGTGAGGAAATGTATTGGAAGTAGAAGGCTCAAATTGAGTGGCTTTAGGAAGGGGATAAGAATACAAATTTTTTCTTCAATTCGGTGAAAGCCAGGCGACATGGTAATTCTATCTCTGGTTTGGTGAATGACAGGGGAGAACATCTTTCCTCCTTCCCTGAAATCTCGAGGGAGGTGGTGCAATATTTTGAATCTCTTTTTAGGGAGGACTCGCAAGGGGGGTCTCTTGAGGAAGCACAGGTTCTTTCTTGTATCCCCTCTCTCATGTCTGGAGAATTGAATCAACAGCTCATGAGTGATATCTTGCTTGAAGAGCTTGAAGGGATTATTTTCAATATGAAGAAAGGGAAGGCGCCTGGTCCTAATGGCTTCTCGATTGAGTTTTTTCAAGAATTTTGGGATATTATCAAATTTGACCTCCTGGCAGTTGTTCAAGAATCTCAACAAAATAAGTAGATGCTAAGGGCTCTAAATGCTACCTTTCTTGCTCTTATTCCCAAGAGTGAGGGGCAGATAGGTTAAGCCAATTCTGGCCCATTTCTTTATGTAATGTAATTTATAAAATTATTTCTAAACTTATTGCTAATAGGTTGAAAAAGGGGCTTGAGGAGCTGATCTCCGAGGAACAAAGTGGTTTTGTAGCAGGTAGGAAGATTTTGGATGGGATTTTTATTGCAACTGAGATCATCCATTCTATGGCCAGCTCTAAAGAAAAGGCGATGTTTATCAAATTGGACATGGCTAAGGCTTATGACAGAGTCTGGTGGTCCTTCCTTCGGCAGGTTCTTGGTGAGAACTTTTGGTTTTGCTGAAGAGTGGATTCAATGGGTTATGAGTTGTGTTACTTCAGTCTCTTTCTCTGTGCTTATCAATGGGAGTCACTCTGAGTTATTTGGTGCTTCTAGGGGGCTTCGTCAGGGGGACCCTCTTTCCCCTTACTTGTTTATTCTATTGGCTGAAGGTTTGGGGTGATGGATTAGATGGAATGTAGAGTCTGGTCTTATTCAGGGTTGGCAGTGGGGTGGCACCTTAACTCCGCAAACTCACCTACAATTTGTAGATGATACTACTTTGATGGGGATGGCTACAATGCGAGAGGCTTCTAATTTATGAAGAGTGTTGGATGTTTACTTGGTTTCCTCCAGTCAAAAAATTAATGAGGGAAAGTCTTCCATTTTCTTCTTCAACACTTTGGGCCCCATTCAGCAGAGGATTTCCCAAACCTTGAGATTTCAGATCGAGACTCTCCCTTTGACTTACCTTGGTATCCCTATCTTGGTGCGTAGACTGCCTAGGGAGTCTTGGCAGATTATTTTGGATAAAATTTGGGTGAAAGTTAATCACTGGACTCATCGATGGTTATTCTTTGTCGGTCATGTCCAGTTGATCAAGTCAGTGGTGCAGGCTTTTCCCATTTATAGATGCATGCTCCAGGTTTCCCCTATGGGCTTTCTTAAGGACCTAGATTCAGTGGCGAGCCATTTTTTATGGGTTAGTTGCTTGGAGTCTTCCAAATGGAGTCTGGTTAGATGAGAGGTTGTTTGTAGCCTGAAACAATATGGTGGCCTAGGTTTGAGGCATTTGACATTGACTGGGGAGGCTCTGGCTGTGAAACTGTATTGGCATTGGTGTAACGAGCAGGATAAGAGTTGGGCCAGGATTCTTTTTCAGAAGTATCTCCCAGGGATCCCTCAGCTCGATATTTCTAGGTACCCCCTTGTGGGGAAGGGCTCAATGATATGGGGCACCCTCAAAAAATGGGTTGTGCTTATTAAGGAAGGTTTATTTTGGATCTGCAAGAAGGGGACTGAGGCCCAGTTCTGGTCTGATTCTTGGGATGGTTTTCCTCCCATCATCTCTCAATTTCCCAACTTGTTGAATCTTTTCTAGAGATTTCTTGAGGCTGGTTGGTTGCGGGTGAGTGATTTTAAGTCATTTTCCCCCTGTGGTCAGATGGAGGTGGCCAAATGGAAGTCCCCTGATGAGTGGTCGAATGTTGGTTTGCAGGAGGATTGTACTGAGCTACAAAGTATCCTCTCTAGTAGAAGATGTAGCTCTCTCTAAGATGATGACGTGCTTTCCTGGTCCCCCAATCCTAAGGGGAGCTATATTGTTGCCTCTCGTTATAGTGTGTTATTGTCTCATAGGTTGGCTGGGGAAGAAATTCAGTGGTGGAAAAAGGTCTGGAACAAGTTTTCTTGGCCAAAATGTAATTGCTTTTTTTGGATGCTATCCTGGAATAAGTGTTTGACCTGGGATAAAATTCGGAAGAGAGTATTTCAGGATCCTTCAGTCTGTGTTATGTGTGGGGCTAATGAAGAGAACTCTACTCACTTGTTTTTTCGTTGCCCTTTTTCCCTCCAGCTTTGGCATTTTTGGTGGGGTGTTTGGAAAATTCCTTGTGTTCATGCTTCCTCCTTGATTGAATTTTGGCAGGGGATGGATAGACCCCCTTCTATGGCCTCCTTTTTGTAGGAGGTGTGGTTTGTGGGGCCTATCTTCTTGTTGTGGAAGATTTGGTTGGAATGCAATCAAAGGATATTTCGTGGAGAACAAAGGTTGGTGCAACAAATCTAGCTAAGATTATTGGGCATGGTTCAGGAAACAGTGGAAGCTAGGTGTGAAGTGGAATTCCCTTTGGCAAAAATAGATACGAAGTTGGTGGAGAGATTGGGGATTTAGGGGTCGTCATTGGCTTTGGTGAGGGTTAAGAGAGGACGGCAAGAGAAGCAGAAAATTCATAGGGCTGGCAAATGGCAGCTTCCCCCAACTGGTGTTTTGAAGATTAATATTGATGGATCTTCAAAGGGCAATCCAGGACCGACTGGTATTGGGGGGATTGGTAGGGATTCCTTGGGCTTGGTGATCTTCCTCTTTTCGATCTACGAAGGGGCACAGACCATCAACCTGGTGGAAGGGTTGGCTATTCTTGGAGCTCTTGAGAGAGCTCATGCTTTGGGATGGAGAAGGATTGTTTGTGAATCTGATTCCCAGATCTTGATCAATTTTCTTATTGAGCGAAAAGTGGTAGATGTCAATTGGCAGTTGGCTAGGTTTGTGCAACAAATTCTGTGGGTTAGTTCATTGATGGAAGCGGTGACTTTTGTCCATATTCCAAGGGAGTGGAATAGGGCAGCTGATTGCCTGGCGAAATGGGCTTTTGAGAATGCTTAGGGATGGAGAATTGAGGAGTGGGAGTTGGTTCCTTAGGAGCTCTGTCTTGATTTAATGAATATTCTTGCTAAGGATAGGGATGGGAATGGTGACAGATGATGGTGCTGGATGTTTTATCTTAGTTTGGTTATTTTGCTAGTTTTTCCTTGGGACCTCGATCCTTTGCTTCCTTTGTAATGTTGCTTTTTGATCTTCAAATAAGTTTTTACCCCTTTAAAAAAAAAATTATAGTCCTAATCTAACTTTATTCTTCCTGATTAGTTAAATAATGTCAATTATTTAATTATATCACTAATTAACTTTATTCCCCTAAGTTGATTAAATTATTAAATCATAATAATTTAATTAACTCACTTTCCCTCCAAATTTGAATAAATTGAATAATACTATTCAAAATATCATCAAAAATCAAATCAAACTAATGCAACTTTGTTTGCAAAATCCAAACTTGATTTGCACGTTCAACTCCAAAAAGAATTGATTAATTAAATCAATCAATCCCCCCTCATAAATTAAATAATATTAAATATTATTTAATCCTCTTTCAACTTCTACATAAAATAATTATTTCAATTATTTAATCCCACATTTTCTAAATTAAATAATATTAAAAATATTATTTAATCCCCATTCAACATCATCCCTTTAATAAATAATCTTTTATTTATTAAAAACAATTCATCATGCATGTTCCTCTTAATATTAATTAATTAATTTAATTAATTATCTTCTCCACATGGACTAATTCTTCTTTTAGTTAACTAAACAATCTATTTAGTTAACTATTCAATTATCTCTCCATGCAACATAACGACCACTTTCTCTCAGTTGACTAAATAATCTATTTAGTTAACTCTTCATTTAATCCTCTTTCAACTTCTACATTAAATAACTATTTGAATTATTTAACCCCACCTATTCATCTAATTTAATTAAATGATTATCAGTAATTATTTAATTAAACAACTTTCCCCTTTCCCAATTAAATAATTAAATTAAATTATTTAATTCATTCAACATCATCACTTTAATAAGCTCAAAATGGAGTGAGGCGGGAGAGGCGAGTGAGGCGGGAGTTTAAATGTGGGCAACGAAGCTTCAAAGGAAGACGATCTAGATGGTGACAATGGCCTGACTGGTTTGCAAGAGCCTCTTCTCTAGGCGGACCTTATCTACTACTCCTCGTATGGCTTTCTTTTGGGGCGTTGGATGGAGCGGCTGCATTTGAGCGGGAGGAGGAGCGGGGCTCCTGATCTGAAATCTTTTGGCCAAAATATCAATGAGCTTTTGGGTCATTTTTTCTAGTGTTAAGGCCTTGCGGTTGGCTTGTTGTGGAGTTTGAAGAGGTTAGGGTCTAGTTTTTGATGCCCTTTGTTACTATCAACCTTGGTGCTTCAGCTATTTTATTGGTTCCTTCTTGGTCATGTGCAACTCTGGTGTGGGTTCCTGAGTCCTGTTGTGTTAACTACATGGGGTTAGTGGTTGTTGGCTTCGCTTTGGCCAATCTTCTTTTCCTAGAGGGGTTTCTTGTTGTGGGAGTTGGCTCCATTTTTTGGTGTTTCTTGTTGGGTTCTTTCTAGATGGTTGTGGTACGTCCTGCTCTTCTCGCCCCTTGCCATTCTAGGAATCTCATCTTTGGTTTGGTTGCTAGTCTTTTGGGGTACTTTTGGTGCCCAAGTTTGTGTTCTTTTGCTCTGCTTGAGAGCATCTTTGTTCCCTCTCTGGTCGTTGAGGCTTTATATTTTGATGAGGGTGTGCTTTGGTGTTTGGTACTTTTTGCTTGGCCATTTTTGTTTATTGGGTTCTCCTCTTTTCTTCTTGTGCATTTCAGGAGCAGCGAGTAGCCCTACTATTAGAAGAGTTGTTGCTTTTGGGGCGAAGCTTTTTGTGAGGTTGGGCTTTCCTGGTGCTACTCTGGCTTGTTTATTTTTTTTGCCAGATTGGGGGCTTCCTTTCTAGCTAGTTTCTGGGTCCTTTGTTGGGCCGATGGTTGTGTCCTTTTCCCTTATTTTTGGTGGAGTGCTTTTGGCTAGGATGAATGTCATTCTTTTTTTTTTTCCCCAGTTGTTGTCTTTGGCTAGGGCTGCTTCTTTCTTGCCTTCTTCAGAAGGGTTCTCTACTCACAATCTTTTAGAGGTGGTGATGGAGCTAGTTGATTTAGGTTTGAGGTCGTTGTTGAAGTTTTACTTTGCTGTGGTGCATGCTCTAGGCTCTTTTGGCCTTGTTCTCTTTATTGGGTGGTTCTCAAGTTTTAATCCTAGTCCCCAGATGGTTTTGTTCCTAGTGCAGGGCTTGTTGAAGGATGATATGGTCGCTTTCTTGGCTACTGTGTTGGCTTTCCCCTTAGGTCCTATGGAGGTGGACCTCCCTCAGTTGTCGTTTCTATTGAGGTGGGTAGTTCTCCTATGGAGGTGGAGGTTGAGGGTGCTGGTGATTTCTAGCTATGATGGCTTAGCTTATTGTATCATCCTCTCCAATAGAGGGGAGCTCACTCCTTTAGAGGTGGAGATGGAGTTGGTTTCCTGTTACCAGGTGAGTTTGTGTTGCAGGAAAGCTGATTTCTTGTAGTTTTCATGGGTGGATCACAAAGCCCCTATCGAGGTGGGGTGTTTGGTCTTATTGGTGGTTTATACCACTGTGTTCTATGTTCTTTTGGGCTCAGATTTGAATGATCTAAGAGGCTGGTTTTCTAACACTTGGCTATTTCAAGCGATGTTTAAGTTTGTCAAAAGGGTTTCTAGTCCTGATTAAAACCAAGTTGTAATTGGGTTTCAGACCCATGCTTGTATGTGTTATGTAGGTTGTGTTGTCATGTTAATCTTTTAGAGGTTGTTAGGTTGCTATTGGTATGTGATTTATCTGATTAAGCATCTTTCTTTTCTTTGGTAGGCTGATGGTTCCCTTCAAAATAGTTATGTACTGGGTTTCGGGCCCCATCAAAACCTATTTTTTACCCCTAATCAAAAACATCATCACTTTAATAAATAGAAATTATTTATTAAATTCAAATTCACATGTGCACATTTCTCTTGATATTAATTAATTATTTAATTAATTAATTTCCCTCAAAAACTTAACTAGCTCTTCTAAATCAATTCACTAAAATATCTATTTAGTTAACTATCTCATTAGCTCTTATTGGTGGTTTATACCGCTGTGTTCTATGTTCTTTTGGGCTCAGATTTGAATGATCTGAGAGGCTGGTTTGCTAACACCTGGCTATTTCAGGTGATGTTTAAGTTTTTCAAAAGGGTTTATGGTCCTGATTAAAACCAAGTTGTAATTGGGTTTCGGGCCCATGCTTGTATGTGTTATGTAGGTTGTGTTGTCATGTTAATCTTTTAGAGGTTGTTAGGTTGCTATTGGTATGTGATTTATCTTATTAAGCATCTTTCTTTTCTTTGGTAGGCTGATGGTTCCCTTCAAAATAGTTATGTACTAGGTTTCGGGCCCCATCAAAACCTATTTTTTACCCCTAATCAAAAACATCATCACTTTAATAAATAAAATTTATTTATTAAATTCAAATTCACATGTGCACATTTCTCTTGATATTAATTAATTATTTAATTAATTAATTTCCCTCAAAAACTTAACTAGCTCTTCTAAATCAATTCACTAAAATATCTATTTAGTTAACTATCTCATTAGCTCTTATTGGTGGTTTATACCACTGTGTTCTATGTTCTTTTGGGCTTAGATTTGAATGATCTGAGAGGCTGGTTTGCTAACACCTGGCTATTTCAGGCGATGTTTAAGTTTGTCAAAAGAGTTTTTGGTCCTGATTAAAACCAAGTTGTAATTGGGTTTCGGGCCCATGCTTGTATGTGTTATGTAGGTTGTTTTGTCATGTTAATCTTTTAGAGGTTGTTAGGTTTCTATTGGTATGTGATTTATCTTATTAAGCATCTTTCTTTTCTTTGGTAGGCTGATGGTTCCCTTCAAAACAGTTATGTACTAGGTTTCGGGCCCCATCAAAACCTATTTTTTACCCCTAATAAAAAACACCATAACTTTAATAAATAAAATTTATTTATTAAATTCAAATTCACATATGCACATTTCTCTTGATATTAATTAATTATTTAATTAATTAATTTCCCTCAAAAACTTAACTAGCTCTTCTAAATCAATTCACTAAAATATCTATTTAGTTAACTATCTCATTAGCTCTTCATGCACAATCTCCTCGAACATAATGAATACTTTCTTCTAGTTGACTAAAATATCTATTTAGTTAACCGTCTCATTATCTATGTATGCATTATTCCCTTAAACATAATGACACTTTCCTCAAAACTTTGAATAATTAAATCAAACTATTCAAATCATTTATCAAAAATCAAGTCAAACTAATGCAACTTTGTTTGCAAAAGTCAAACTTGATTTGCACGTTCAACTCCAAAAAGGAATTAATTAATTAAATCAATTAATTCATATTCCTCACCCACTTTCTGATTGAGCAAATTATGGTTGTTGACTGAGCAATCTAATTTGCTAACTAAGCCATCTATTTTCTAACTAAGCCATTTATTTCCTAACTAAGCCATCTATTTCCTAACTAAGCCATCTATTCCTGATTGATCAGTCAATTTGCACAATCTTCTCATGTCTAAATCCTCTCAACACTTTTCAACCATTGATCTTGATCCAACATTGTTGAATCATGATCGTTGATTCAAAACCTCATTTCCTATATAACAAACCTCTCTCCTCACAAAAAAGGATCAGAGAATCAACATACCTTATGCAACGAAGTGTTGTCAAGATCACCATTGATAGAGCTTCATCATTTCTTCGGTCAACCAACATCAAGCTTTTCACGAACTATGGAGGCTTCACAATGATAAGAACAATCCAACATCAGGCGAATACACTCAAATACAAGATGGTAACACTGTGATTTTTGTTTACATTCAATATAGTAATCATAGATTTCTTAATGTGTGTTCAAATAGCTTATTTTCATTTCATATGTGTAGGATTAGATCTTAGATTAATGTGTTTGATCTTAGCTTAGATTCTCATTTCAAGCACATTTTTCTTGTTTAGCATCTGATGATTTTCCCCCTCACACAATATTTATATACACTATAAGTTAAATATGATATAACTTTTTACATATATATATATTATTATTTATTTTAGATTATAGAATATAATTTTCTAGAATATTCTTAATTTAATATTATGAAATAAAATTACATTTTATATATTTAACTATTTTAGCATAATATTATAATATTTATATATATTTATTTATTTATTTTAGACTGCATGAATTAGGTAGCACGACCCTTTATAAACTGCAATGCGCCTAGTAAACTTTTTAACGTGACCGGCGGCGCTGGTGCGACACGCCCTCCGGTACCACGAGGGTGGGGGAGACTAGACCTCGCGACCAACCTCCTGCAACAGGAAAGATTTAGCCAACCGAGCTAGGGCCCCAACCCCTTATAATATTTATATATTATATATTTAATATTTATATACACTATACATTATTAAATATAATATAATTTAACTTTTTACATATTACTAATTAAATATATTATAAGTTTAATATTTATCTATATTTATTTTTTAAATATATATTATATTTATTTTTTTGATCAATGAAAAAGTAGTTAAGGGGTTACACCCATTATATTAATTGAGAATATAAACATTACAGAAAGGTGGCAAGAACACACCACCCAAGATCAACACATCCCAAATTTGGGCCAAAGCTCAAACCTATACCCCATATGAGAAATAATGAAAATAAACCCAAAAAATTACACTGCCCAACAAAGACCCCATAAACAGGTGGTTCAAATCTCTACAAGCATCAATGTTAGGATTTTTCTCTAGATTTAGATTGGGAACAAAGTTGCATGTGTTAAAACTTGACTCATTGCTCTCCTTTTTTTTTCTTTTTTTTGTGCACCAATGTCTAAGCTTCTTTTGATCCCTCTACACAATTTTTCCCTTTTGTTACCTCTAAACCCTCAGGAGAAGCAAAGGTAGAGCACATAGAAGGTATTCCAAGCTCCCTAAACGGTTTTTCCCCAACCACCAATGCCAAAGTATCAAGTCTCTCAACCCGCTTATGAACTCTCAGATTAGGGGATAGAGCAGTCTTAACACTGTCATCCCCATCAGGAAAAGGACCAATAGAAGACTTTGCCTTACATGGTGCAGAGTGGAGTGACCCATCTCCCTTGGATCTTTTAAAGTCATTCTTCTCCATCGATACATATTCTTCCTTCTCCACAGAATAGTGATGAGGGGAGACATCCTTCCACCATGTGGCTTTGTTATCGTTTCTTCATTTGGAGTAATGAGCCACCAAATGACCCATGTAGAAGCATTTGTGGCATCAAAAAGGGATACCCTCATAGTCCATAATCTATTTCCAGCATCCATCCTTGGTAGAAAGGAGAATCTCTACATTGAGCTCTTTGGAAATGTCCACTTCCACCAAAATGTGGGTAAAGGTGGTGTGCAAATAATCCAAAGAGCCCTCATCAACCCCAAGAAATTTTCCTAGCGAATTTCCTATTGCTTTAAAATAGGACTCAAGCGAAAACTACAAAGGAATATTAGGAAGCCTTACCTAGATTGGAGTCACTGAGTAAGCTTCAATTTCTAGGTCAAATGATGGATGTTAGGGTTTCAACATAAGCAAATTTTGATTAAAATTCCATTAATAATCGTGCAATACAATGTAGCAGTCTCATGAGTTGTCAAAAACTACAACAAAGAAACCACACACACATGGATAAATCTGAAGATAACCCTGTTAGAGTAAAGTAATTAATTAACTTTACTCTCCTCTTAAGAATTCACTTTATGCACATATATTAGTCATTTAATAATTAATATTAATTATTAAATGCACTCACCTTTAGGGTTAGGGTTTCCTTTAGGTTTAGATCTCCTTTTATAAGGATTGATCTCTTGTATTCACCTCTCTTGATGTTCATTTCAGTCTGATAATACATTCTTGCATATTGTCAGAGCCAAACCCTTGTTTTTTGTTCTCTCTCTTTCTCTATGATAAGTTCTTGCATGCAGGTGTTCATTGGGTTCTGTGGATTTGTCTTTCTCAAATCCTACATAGTATCAGAGCCAGATCTGTTGCAGCTTGTTCAGTTTTTGAAAGAATTAGAGATCTAGGTTTTGGTTGCATCAGATCTGAGTTTGTTTTCTAGTTTTTATTTGGAATAGGGGGGTTCTTTTTTTTTGGTGCACTTTGAGCTCAAACGGACCTCACCGTTGAGCTTGCAGCATCCAAAAACCCCTATTTTCAGATAAAACACATCTGATTCGGACACAGTTGCACTAGAAGGAAGAAAAAAATTCCCCAAGGCCATACGGCCAGACACAGCAGTTAATTGAAAAATTGCAAAAAATTAAAAATTCAGTTTTTGATTTTAAAAAAGTGCTCCGTTTAAAATAGAGCCACCGATCTGGCGACCACCATGGTGGCCTTTCACCGCCATCGGTATACACACCTCCTCTACAGCCAGTTTTTCCGACCCGTAATCTTTGAAGGCGAAGCCCCAGGTCCTATAAAGAACAGGGGGAAAAGTTCCCTAGCGGCCACTCCAACCTTTAGCCGCTGGTCATGTGAGTGACCAGGGGCTCCGCCCCAGGTGCCAGAACGCCCGCCTCTAGTCCTGCACACGACCAGGGGCTCTATTTTTTTTATCCCCTGAGGGCTTTGGGGACCTAGTTGGACCTTTTGGAGCTGTTTTACGAAATCAGGTGTAAAATGGACGTTTTAACTCATATTTTCAAATGGAAATAGGCGTTGGAAAGCTAGCTCCAAGCCTGTTCTGATGGTGTAGGAATTTTTTTAGAATATTCTAGTTTGAATGCATTTTTTCGCAGTCAAAGTCCAATGATCTTTTTGCACTCTGAGGGGCATAACTTGCTCATTTTTGCTCCGTTTTTCAAAAGCGAATAGGCGTCAGAAAGGTGGTTTTGTGCTCTTTCCAGATCTGTAGTCTATTTCATTATTAAATTCTTTAGGTACATAGATATTTGTCTCAATCATCTACTGCTTTCCATTATTTTCTGGCTTTCAGTTTGTACTGGGGATTGGATTTTTGCATTGTGGGGGGGAGTTTTTCTTGCTTTCTATCATTTACATCAGAAAACCAGAATCTATAAACACCAAAACAAAACAAAAAAACCCTTCTGCATCTTTTGTCTAGTTCTGAAAGACCACTTAATAATAATAAAAAAATTTAGAGCAGTTGAGGCACAGTTCATAGGATGGCCGATAGATCTATTGAATCTCTCACACTCCATAATTATCACACTTGGAAGGGTCGCATGATGACTCTTCTCTAGTCTCGAGGGTTATGGTCCTATTTGGATGAGGTTCAACCTCAGTTGACTCGCCCCTTTGAGGTTATGCAGCATAGGAACAATATGGATCAAGCTATGGGATTGATGGCTTTGCACATTTCAGACAGTCTCCTATTTCATCTTGATGGGTGTCTCACTCCTCCAGCTATTTGGACCAAGTTTGATGGACTTTTTGGCACTGTCAACGAGTTCAGAGCATTGCGGCTTGAGGTCGAGTTGACTTCCTTGGTACCTGATTCATTTCCCTCCATTGAGGACTTTCTGATGAAGTTCAAACAACAAAAATCTATCTTGTAGGGTTGTGGAAAGACTAAGACTAATACAGAATGCATCTTCCTAATCCTCTCCAAGCTTCGGGGTCCATTTCAGATCTTTTCTTCGACCTTCTATTCCACCATGGATGCCTTGGGTACTCACCATGTCATGCCTACCTTTGAGGTGTTTTGTGATCATCTGACTCGTGAGCAAGCCAAGCTCAAGCAGATGGATTCACTTTCAGGTTCACAGAACCAAGCATTGGTAGCCTAGTCCTCCAAGGGAAAACAAAAATAGAAACCAAAGACCACAGAGCATTGGAAGGATTCCAGTTCATAGCACACCTCTGATTCACCTTCTCCTAAGGGAGAATCATCGAAGAAAGATAGACCTAAGTGTGCTTATTGTAATAAGCCAGGCCATGACGAGTCCAAGTGTTATGAGAAGAAGATAGATGGATATGCCAAACAGGTTTCATATTTGACAGCTCTTCTTGAGAGGAACAATATTCATCACTCTTCTTCATCTACATTAGGCGAGTCTTCTTCTTCATCTTCATCTTCATTCCAGACAAATGGACAGGCCCCACATAAGGGTCATGCATTATGTGCAACCACCAGTTCACATTCATCTAGATGGCTATTGGATTTAGGTGCTTCACACCATATGGCATCTTCTCAGGACATGTTCTCATCCTTCGAGGCTACATCCTCACCACACATATTGATGGGTAATAACACTTATATGAGTGTATGTGGGAAAGGTTCTATCAACATTGATGATGGTACATTCAATGATGTACTATGTGTTCCATCTTTGTCCACTAACCTTCTCTCCATCTATCAGATTGCTCACAGTGGGATAGGGAAGATAGTTGAGTTTACACCTGATTCAGTGCACATCAGAGACATTCAGACTGGCAACATTGTTGCAACAGGGACAGTTGATCACTCTTCCCGATTGTATGCATTCACACACTTTGGTCCACCATCTCCACTGTCTGAGTTTTCCTCTCTTTCTACAAGAGAGCATGCAGTATCTAAGGTGAAGTTTGGTCACTTGAACTTATGTGTTCTTCCATCTATTCATGAGACTAGTGTTGAGACTTCTACACCTCTACCTCCTGTTGAGATCACATCTATTCAACAGGATTCCTCTTCAGCTATGACTAACATTGTTGCTCCTCTCATCGAGCCATCAAGTGTAGTTGTTGAGGCCATATCAGAGGAAATTCCTTTCCTCACAGATGACAGTTTCAGAACACCTGTTATCCCATCTTCATTGGAGATTCCATTTCAGGATCATCTTGAGTTGTTTGATTCACCATCTTGTTATTCAGACACTCATACTGCAGTTCCATTCTTTAGTGAGCATCATCCAAGATTTCCATTTTCACCTCACATTCAGGGATTTCCTCTTCCTCGACCGTTGGATCTGTTTCTTCCTTCGAGGAGACGCATTGTTTTGATCATTGGCACAGGGGTTCTCTCATTCTGGGGGGGTTTTGGAGCCTCTTCTCTCTCCTATGGGGGAACATATTTTGTACTTGCATGATAGAAGC
>VDFB02281492.1:924744408-925041005 GCA_007258455.2 Sequoia sempervirens
ATGAGTTGCTCCAGTGTCAATTAGGGCAACAATCCTCTGGGAATTAACTACTCCATGAACCCGAAAGGACTCATTTTTCTAAAAACTTGATAGTTGTGCAAAAGCACTACCATCTACCACCTCATCAGGCTTCTCTTCAGGGGCTTCTTCACCTTCACTACTTGCTGATTCGTATTGCTGATCAGACGAATCAGATTCTGATCCATAATCAGAATAGCCCTCCATTTGATTTGCTTTGCCTCTTCCATAGCAACGGTGACCCTTAACCCAAGGTTCATGGAAAGTGAAGCAAACTCCATCTTTTCTAAGCTGTTCTCTGAGCTCCTCTGATAACCTTGGTGGAAACTTCTTAGGCAGATTTGAAGAATGTTTCTTATCCTTCTTATGGTTGAAAGGTTTTGAATGAAACTTAGGCCTTGGGGCTGCCAACTCCATGCTCCTTGCTTTCTTAATGGCTTCATCAATAGTTGGTGGATCAAAGGCTTTGACCCATCCTTTCAAAGGCTCCATTAAACCTTTAGCAAAAAGAACCACAAGTCTTCTTTCAGTGATGTTAGGCACCATTACTGATAACCTCTAAAAATCTGCAACATAATTTTCTAAAGATCCTTCTTGTTTCAATTGTGCCAATTCTTTGAATCTCAACTCAGGATCCTTGGTATCAAATCTCTTGATCAGCTTGTTGGTAAACTCATCATAGGTACGAATGAGGTTATGGCCAAGAGTGACCAAACCATGAGTCCACCATTCATGAGCTATTCCATCCAAATGCAAAGTAGCAAACTTTATAGCATCTCCTTTTGGCATGGGTCTGAGAGAGAGATAATTATCTAGCTTTTGCACCCAAGATCTAGCTGTGCACTTATTACTACCATCAAAATGCTCCATAGTAATCTTTCCCAATGCTTGGTAGAAATCATTTCTAGGCGCCATAGGAGGATGTTGCTCATTCCTTCCTCCATTTCTCTGACTCCTTTGATTCATGAATTGATCAAAGGTCCAAGCATCTCTCAAATCGAGTGGTAAAGAAGCATACTCCATGTAAGCTTGACGTGCATCATCAGCAAAGGTTGGTGCAACTTCAACCGGTTGTTGCTCTTCCCTTGGTGTGAAGATGGGAAAGAGGGGTCTAGAGGATGACCCGCTAGGAATCGCAACATGCTGACCCACAATTCTATCTCCTTTATTCACCTCAGGACTATCATTACTAGATTTTCCATTAACTCCACTGCTTTCACCAATTGGATTATTTTGGGGCTGAAGAACATTATGAGCTGCTTGCTGATCCAACTTGGACAATAGACGGGACATCATGTCTATCATCCCATCAAAAAATTTCTCAACTTTGTCCCTCTCTTCATTTGCTTGCCTAACACTGTCTGACATTATTTCAACTGTGTGTTCAACTTCTTCCACTAAATTTTCTAAACCTTCCACTGTTTTTCCAATATCTCTTAAGACTCCCGAGAAAGTCTCTGCCTCTGGAACAGACAGAAACTGATGCGGAGTTCTAGCCTGACTTTTGGTGTATGGCCTAGTGTCTCTTTCACTCATCAGATAACCAACTGCAAACTGCCACAGGATGGCAGGGTCTTCTGCTTTGATACCATTGAAATATGCTAACCAATTTTTTTGAATGAATTACACAACATAACCAGCAATAGCTAACTGGATTAGCGTTACCATCAAACTGAAAACCAAGCTTAAAGGAACTTGATGCCAAGAATGTACACTCAATCCCAATGATGGAAAGGTGTTGTCATATGGCGGAGAAATAAAGAACAGTACTTGAAAGAAACTACTCAACATCAAGAATGTGCACACAAGATCCCACTGAGGGCGAGGTGCTAACATATGATAGAGTGACTACTTAAAAATTGAAACTAGTAGGCGGATAACCAGCCATGAAGCTACAACAATTTGATTCATCCGCTGCGGCGGGCATCCACAGAATTGTGGGGATTCATCACTATGAAAGTGGGTACAAGAGTGTTACAATCAAATTATCCACACTGGTGGTAAACCATCCAGGGGTACTTATGTGAGAAGAAGAAGAATTAATTGCAACAATTAGAACTGGAACAGTACTACTGTTTATAGTCTTTACAAATAAGAAATAAGCTGCAAATTACATATGAATTACAATAGTCTTCAAACACATGAGTAATAGATGATATCATACAATTATTTATCTCTCTAACTACTGATAATGAATCAAAAATCAGAACTTCTAAAGTCTGATACAAAAAATAGTAAACTGAAAATGTCAATCAGCAACTGTGAAAATCAATAAAATATTCATAACTCACTCATTTCACCTCCAAATCGAATGAGATCAAGTGCAATGGATTGCTAGAAGGTAGGCGACCATGCTGGGATGAAGAAATAGCCTCAAAGAACTTTTATGAATTTTACACAAATCCCAAGGCACTTCCAGAAAAGTACGACCCTCCTTGAAGGGGCGATTTTTCTTTAAAAATCAAATTCTCAATCATAAAATCCCAAAATTGGGATGAAGGGGCGCCCTTGGTCAGCAATTAGAATGATGAAATGCCCAAAACCAATTTCAAAATGAAAATAAAGTTATAACTTGAAATCACCTTCAGTTGTAGATGAAACAACAAAACCAAAATTGATAAATCTTCAAAATTTCTTCACAATCGAGCTCAATCTGCTAGTCTGGATGAGAAGCAGAATTCCAACTAGATGTTGTATTTCAAACATGAAATTGGATAATTGGCTAGGAGGTAGCATCCTCGAAGCAAGATTTCATTTGTCATTCTGACAGCATAACAGTATGATAACATGAATGGATACAAAGCTGGAGCAAAAACCTTCATTAAATAGAAGCTTACAAAACTCTTCAGATTCCTGAGAAAGCACACCAAAAGACATAGGAGTCTTTTCAAATTTCCAAAAAACAATCAATTTCTCAAGATGGCATCCTTTTTGCAAATTATGAATTTCACTTTATTTAAAAAGTATCTCTTTTAAAAGTGGCATCCACTTTTACCAAGGAAAAAAGCAATAAATAAAATATAATTAATACTTCATGAAGGCGTCCCCCTTCCAAGTCCACTTTTTAAACACAACATAAAGTTGTTCTCCTAGGCCAAGGGGGTCAACTGCAAATAATAACATAATTTCCTTGATTCTCCAAAATTAAACCATTAAAAGCCAAACTTGAATTGCAAGAGATGCTCCAACTGAAAATGAAGCCCTGAAAGCTGACAAACTCCATACTGCTTAAAATAGAATTTACTATAAATAGTAAACTCTCAGAAATGCCAAAGAACCTCAGAACTGGAAACCCTAATTTTACCTCACACACGCCTACAGTTTTCTGGAATAGGCTGATGAGTGTCAGAACAGATTACTGATGAGAAGGGGACATTACAGGAACACTGGTTCAGACTCGGCTAGGAAGACCAAGCCTCCCCCCAAATTGGGCATCATGCAGAATGATATTAAGAAGGGCGGGGCAGAGAAATTTGCTAAACCTGGTAGAAGAAAGGATGTGGAAAGGATTAAACTAACAAGATGGAATTTGGTGGAGTCAGGGTCAGCAAAGACTCTGGATTCTCTTTTTTCAAGCCCTTTGAAATGATTGTTCTTTCATGGAATGTATGAGGCTTGAACAGTGGCCCTATACAAAAAGTGATTCATGATTTAGTTAGAAGTCAAGGTCTTGATGTTTTCTTTTTGCAAGAGACTAAGTTATCTGTTGAGAATATGCAAGGTTTTGCACCTAAGTTGTGGAGGAGCGGGGAGTGCCAGTGCATTGGAGCTCATGGAGCTTCTAGGGGTCTAGCCTATTTATGGAATCCACGGAGGATCCGACCTCTTTGGTGGATGTCTTCTAAATCCTTTGTCTATGATTGCTACTAGTTTTGAGATAGGGGAGGTTATTCTCTTTTCTAATATATATGCTCCTACGGATTTTCGGGGTAAATAAGGTCTTGTGGTCCCATATCCTTTGTCTATGATTGCTACTAGTTTTGAGATAGGGGAGGTTATTCTCTTTTCTAATATATATGCTCCTACGGATTTTCGGGGTAAATAAGGTTTGTGGTCCCATATTAGACTTATTTGCAGTATGATGCCTTTTCATCCATGGATTATGGCTGGAGATTTCAACACTATTTGTGAGTTGGCTGAGAAGCAAGGTGGTACTGGAAGGTTGGAGCCCTTTGCACTGTTGCTTCGTGACAGTATCAATACTTTGAATCTTGTTGATATCAAACCCAACAATGGTCAGTTCACCTGGAACAATCATCGAGTTGGCGATTACTGCATTGCAAAAAGATTGGATCGATTCTTGGTTTCTTGTTACTGGGTTGGAGGGATGTGGTCTTCTTTCTTTGAGATCTTGGATTGGAGAGGATCATACCACTGGCCTATTAAGCTTGCTACTGAGTCAACTTGTGTGCCTCATATGCCCTCTTTTAGATTCCAACTCATGTGGTTGCGGGACCCATCTTTGAATGCTTATGTGTGACTAGTGGAAGAATGGTAGACCAGCTTATGGAACGGCAATGTATTCCTTTGCTAAGCTTCTACAACATGTTAAATATCAGCTCAAGCGGTGGAATCTTCAATGCTTTGGGAATGTCTTCCATGCAAAGGAAATGGCTCGGGCTGATTTGGATGGTATCACGAGGAGGTTAAGGGAGGATGGGGTGATGACTGAGCTGCTTCAAGATGAGGCTCGAGCTGTGAAAATACTTGAGGAATGGAAGTTGCGTGAGGAAATGTATTGGAAGTAGAAGGCTCAAATTGAGTGGCTTTAGGAAGGGGATAAGAATACAAATTTTTTCTTCAATTCGGTGAAAGCCAGGCGACATGGTAATTCTATCTCTGGTTTGGTGAATGACAGGGGAGAACATCTTTCCTCCTTCCCTGAAATCTCGAGGGAGGTGGTGCAATATTTTGAATCTCTTTTTAGGGAGGACTCGCAAGGGGGGTCTCTTGAGGAAGCACAGGTTCTTTCTTGTATCCCCTCTCTCATGTCTGGAGAATTGAATCAACAGCTCATGAGTGATATCTTGCTTGAAGAGCTTGAAGGGATTATTTTCAATATGAAGAAAGGGAAGGCGCCTGGTCCTAATGGCTTCTCGATTGAGTTTTTTCAAGAATTTTGGGATATTATCAAATTTGACCTCCTGGCAGTTGTTCAAGAATCTCAACAAAATAAGTAGATGCTAAGGGCTCTAAATGCTACCTTTCTTGCTCTTATTCCCAAGAGTGAGGGGCAGATAGGTTAAGCCAATTCTGGCCCATTTCTTTATGTAATGTAATTTATAAAATTATTTCTAAACTTATTGCTAATAGGTTGAAAAAGGGGCTTGAGGAGCTGATCTCCGAGGAACAAAGTGGTTTTGTAGCAGGTAGGAAGATTTTGGATGGGATTTTTATTGCAACTGAGATCATCCATTCTATGGCCAGCTCTAAAGAAAAGGCGATGTTTATCAAATTGGACATGGCTAAGGCTTATGACAGAGTTTGGTGGTCCTTCCTTCGGCAGGTTCTTGGTGAGAACTTTTGGTTTTGCTGAAGAGTGGATTCAATGGGTTATGAGTTGTGTTACTTCAGTCTCTTTCTCTGTGCTTATCAATGGGAGTCACTCTGAGTTATTTGGTGCTTCTAGGGGGCTTCGTCAGGGGGACCCTCTTTCCCCTTACTTGTTTATTCTATTGGCTGAAGGTTTGGGGTGATGGATTAGATGGAATGTAGAGTCTGGTCTTATTCAGGGTTGGCAGTGGGGTGGCACCTTAACTCCGCAAACTCACCTACAATTTGTAGATGATACTACTTTGATGGGGATGGCTACAATGCGAGAGGCTTCTAATTTATGAAGAGTGTTGGATGTTTACTTGGTTTCCTCCAGTCAAAAAATTAATGAGGGAAAGTCTTCCATTTTCTTCTTCAACACTTTGGGCCCCATTCAGCAGAGGATTTCCCAAACCTTGAGATTTCAGATCGAGACTCTCCCTTTGACTTACCTTGGTATCCCTATCTTGGTGCGTAGACTGCCTAGGGAGTCTTGGCAGATTATTTTGGATAAAATTTGGGTGAAAGTTAATCACTGGACTCATCGATGGTTATTCTTTGTCGGTCATGTCCAGTTGATCAAGTCAGTGGTGCAGGCTTTTCCCATTTATAGATGCATGCTCCAGGTTTCCCCTATGGGCTTTCTTAAGGACCTAGATTCAGTGGCGAGCCATTTTTTATGGGTTAGTTGCTTGGAGTCTTCCAAATGGAGTCTGGTTAGATGAGAGGTTGTTTGTAGCCTGAAACAATATGGTGGCCTAGGTTTGAGGCATTTGACATTGACTGGGGAGGCTCTGGCTGTGAAACTGTATTGGCATTGGTGTAACGAGCAGGATAAGAGTTGGGCCAGGATTCTTTTTCAGAAGTATCTCCCAGGGATCCCTCAGCTCGATATTTCTAGGTACCCCCTTGTGGGGAAGGGCTCAATGATATGGGGCACCCTCAAAAAATGGGTTGTGCTTATTAAGGAAGGTTTATTTTGGATCTGCAAGAAGGGGACTGAGGCCCAGTTCTGGTCTGATTCTTGGGATGGTTTTCCTCCCATCATCTCTCAATTTCCCAACTTGTTGAATCTTTTCTAGAGATTTCTTGAGGCTGGTTGGTTGCGGGTGAGTGATTTTAAGTCATTTTCCCCCTGTGGTCAGATGGAGGTGGCCAAATGGAAGTCCCCTGATGAGTGGTCGAATGTTGGTTTGCAGGAGGATTGTACTGAGCTACAAAGTATCCTCTCTAGTAGAAGATGTAGCTCTCTCTAAGATGATGACGTGCTTTCCTGGTCCCCCAATCCTAAGGGGAGCTATATTGTTGCCTCTCGTTATAGTGTGTTATTGTCTCATAGGTTGGCTGGGGAAGAAATTCAGTGGTGGAAAAAGGTCTGGAACAAGTTTTCTTGGCCAAAATGTAATTGCTTTTTTTGGATGCTATCCTGGAATAAGTGTTTGACCTGGGATAAAATTCGGAAGAGAGTATTTCAGGATCCTTCAGTCTGTGTTATGTGTGGGGCTAATGAAGAGAACTCTACTCACTTGTTTTTTCGTTGCCCTTTTTCCCTCCAGCTTTGGCATTTTTGGTGGGGTGTTTGGAAAATTCCTTGTGTTCATGCTTCCTCCTTGATTGAATTTTGGCAGGGGATGGATAGACCCCCTTCTATGGCCTCCTTTTTGTAGGAGGTGTGGTTTGTGGGGCCTATCTTCTTGTTGTGGAAGATTTGGTTGGAATGCAATCAAAGGATATTTCGTGGAGAACAAAGGTTGGTGCAACAAATCTAGCTAAGATTATTGGGCATGGTTCAGGAAACAGTGGAAGCTAGGTGTGAAGTGGAATTCCCTTTGGCAAAAATAGATACAGAGTTGGTGGAGAGATTGGGGATTTAGGGGTCGTCATTGGCTTTGGTGAGGGTTAAGAGAGGACGGCAAGAGAAGCAGAAAATTCATAGGGCTGGCAAATGGTAGCTTCCCCCAACTGGTGTTTTGAAGATTAATATTGATGGATCTTCAAAGGGCAATCCGGGACCGACTGGTATTGGGGGGATTGGTAGGGATTCCTTGGGCTTGGTGATCTTCCTCTTTTCGATCTACGAAGGGGCACAAACCATCAACCTGGTGGAAGGGTTGGCTATTCTTGGCACTCTTGAGAGAGCTCATGCTTTGGGATGGAGAAGGATTGTTTGTGAATCTGATTCCCAGATCTTGATCAATTTTCTTATTGAGCGAAAAGTGGTAGATGTCAATTGGCAGTTGGCTAGGTTTGTGCAACAAATTCTGTGGGTTAGTTCATTGATGGAAGCGGTGACTTTTGTCCATATTCCAAGGGAGTGGAATAGGGCAGCTGATTGCCTGGCGAAATGGGCTTTTGAGAATGCTTAGGGATGGAGAATTGAGGAGTGGGAGTTGGTTCCTTAGGAGCTCTGTCTTGATTTAATGAATATTCTTGCTAAGGATAGGGATGGGAATGGTGACAGATGATGGTGCTGGATGTTTTATCTTAGTTTGGTTATTTTGCTAGTTTTTCCTTGGGACCTCGATCCTTTGCTTCCTTTGTAATGTTGCTTTTTGATCTTCAAATAAGTTTTTACCCCTTTAAAAAAAAAATTATAGTCCTAATCTAACTTTATTCTTCCTGATTAGTTAAATAATGTCAATTATTTAATTATATCACTAATTAACTTTATTCCCCTAAGTTGATTAAATTATTAAATCATAATAATTTAATTAACTCACTTTCCCTCCAAATTTGAATAAATTGAATAATACTATTCAAAATATCATCAAAAATCAAATCAAACTAATGCAACTTTGTTTGCAAAATCCAAACTTGATTTGCACGTTCAACTCCAAAAAGAATTGATTAATTAAATCAATCAATCCCCCCTCATAAATTAAATAATATTAAATATTATTTAATCCTCTTTCAACTTCTACATAAAATAATTATTTCAATTATTTAATCCCACATTTTCTAAATTAAATAATATTAAAAATATTATTTAATCCCCATTCAACATCATCCCTTTAATAAATAATCTTTTATTTATTAAAAACAATTCATCATGCATGTTCCTCTTAATATTAATTAATTAATTTAATTAATTATCTTCTCCACATGGACTAATTCTTCTTTTAGTTAACTAAACAATCTATTTAGTTAACTATTCAATTATCTCTCCATGCAACATAACGACCACTTTCTCTCAGTTGACTAAATAATCTATTTAGTTAACTCTTCATTTAATCCTCTTTCAACTTCTACATTAAATAACTATTTGAATTATTTAACCCCACCTATTCATCTAATTTAATTAAATGATTATCAGTAATTATTTAATTAAACAACTTTCCCCTTTCCCAATTAAATAATTAAATTAAATTATTTAATTCATTCAACATCATCACTTTAATAAGCTCAAAATGGAGTGAGGCGGGAGAGGCGAGTGAGGCGGGAGTTTAAATGTGGGCAACGAAGCTTCAAAGGAAGACGATCTAGATGGTGACAATGGCCTGACTGGTTTGCAAGAGCCTCTTCTCTAGGCGGACCTTATCTACTACTCCTCGTATGGCTTTCTTTTGGGGCGTTGGATGGAGCGGCTGCATTTGAGCGGGAGGAGGAGCGGGGCTCCTGATCTGAAATCTTTTGGCCAAAATATCAATGAGCTTTTGGGTCATTTTTTCTAGTGTTAAGGCCTTGCGGTTGGCTTGTTGTGGAGTTTGAAGAGGTTAGGGTCTAGTTTTTGATGCCCTTTGTTACTATCAACCTTGGTGCTTCAGCTATTTTATTGGTTCCTTCTTGGTCATGTGCAACTCTGGTGTGGGTTCCTGAGTCCTGTTGTGTTAACTACATGGGGTTAGTGGTTGTTGGCTTCGCTTTGGCCAATCTTCTTTTCCTAGAGGGGTTTCTTGTTGTGGGAGTTGGCTCCATTTTTTGGTGTTTCTTGTTGGGTTCTTTCTAGATGGTTGTGGTACGTCCTGCTCTTCTCGCCCCTTGCCATTCTAGGAATCTCATCTTTGGTTTGGTTGCTAGTCTTTTGGGGTACTTTTGGTGCCCAAGTTTGTGTTCTTTTGCTCTGCTTGAGAGCATCTTTGTTCCCTCTCTGGTCGTTGAGGCTTTATATTTTGATGAGGGTGTGCTTTGGTGTTTGGTACTTTTTGCTTGGCCATTTTTGTTTATTGGGTTCTCCTCTTTTCTTCTTGTGCATTTCAGGAGCAGCGAGTAGCCCTACTATTAGAAGAGTTGTTGCTTTTGGGGCGAAGCTTTTTGTGAGGTTGGGCTTTCCTGGTGCTACTCTGGCTTGTTTATTTTTTTTGCCAGATTGGGGGCTTCCTTTCTAGCTAGTTTCTGGGTCCTTTGTTGGGCCGATGGTTGTGTCCTTTTCCCTTATTTTTGGTGGAGTGCTTTTGGCTAGGATGAATGTCATTCTTTTTTTTTTTCCCCAGTTGTTGTCTTTGGCTAGGGCTGCTTCTTTCTTGCCTTCTTCAGAAGGGTTCTCTACTCACAATCTTTTAGAGGTGGTGATGGAGCTAGTTGATTTAGGTTTGAGGTCGTTGTTGAAGTTTTACTTTGCTGTGGTGCATGCTCTAGGCTCTTTTGGCCTTGTTCTCTTTATTGGGTGGTTCTCAAGTTTTAATCCTAGTCCCCAGATGGTTTTGTTCCTAGTGCAGGGCTTGTTGAAGGATGATATGGTCGCTTTCTTGGCTACTGTGTTGGCTTTCCCCTTAGGTCCTATGGAGGTGGACCTCCCTCAGTTGTCGTTTCTATTGAGGTGGGTAGTTCTCCTATGGAGGTGGAGGTTGAGGGTGCTGGTGATTTCTAGCTATGATGGCTTAGCTTATTGTATCATCCTCTCCAATAGAGGGGAGCTCACTCCTTTAGAGGTGGAGATGGAGTTGGTTTCCTGTTACCAGGTGAGTTTGTGTTGCAGGAAAGCTGATTTCTTGTAGTTTTCATGGGTGGATCACAAAGCCCCTATCGGGTGTTTGGTCTTATTGGTGGTTTATGCCATTGTGTTCTATGTTCTTTTGGGCTCAGATTTGAATGATATGAGAGGCTGGTTTGCTAACACCTGGCTATTTCAGGTGATGTTTAAGTTTGTCAAAAGGGTTTCTAGTCCTGATTAAAACCAAGTTGTAATTGGGTTTCAGACCCATGCTTGTATGTGTTATGTAGGTTGTGTTGTCATGTTAATCTTTTAGAGGTTGTTAGGTTGCTATTGGTATGTGATTTATCTTATTAAGCATCTTTCTTTTCTTTGGTAGGCTGATGGTTCCCTTCAAAATAGTTATGTACTGGGTTTCGGGCCCCATCAAAACCTATTTTTTACCCCTAATCAAAAACATCATCACTTTAATAAATAAAATTTATTTATTAAATTCAAATTCACATGTGCACATTTCTCTTGATATTAATTAATTATTTAATTAATTAATTTCCCTCAAAAACTTAGCTAGCTCTTCTAAATCAATTCACTAAAATATCTATTTAGTTAACTATCTCATTAGCTCTTATTGGTGGTTTATACCACTGTGTTCTATGTTCTTTTGGGCTCAGATTTGAATGATCTGAGAGGCTGGTTTGCTAACACCTGGCTATTTCAGGCGATGTTTAAGTTTGTCAAAAGGGTTTCTGGTCATGTCCTGACCAAGTTGTAATTGGGTTTCGGGCCCATGCTTGTATGTGTTATGTAGGTTGTGTTGTCATGTTAATCTTTTAGAGGTTGTTAGGTTGCTATTGGTATGTGATTTATCTTATTAAGCATCTTTCTTTTCTTTGGTAGGCTGATGGTTCCCTTCAAAACAGTTATGTACTGGGTTTCGGGCCCCATCAAAACCTATTTTTTACCCCTAATCAAAAACATCATCACTTTAATAAATAAAATTTATTTATTAAATTCAAATTCACATGTGCACATTTCTCTTGATATTAATTAATTATTTAATTAATTAATTTCCCTCAAAAACTTAACTAGCTCTTCTAAATCAATTCACTAAAATATCTATTTAGTTAACTATCTCATTAGCTCTTATTGGTGGTTTATACCACTGTGTTCTATGTTCTTTTGGGCTCAGATTTGAATGATCTGAGAGGCTGGTTTGCTAACACCTGGCTATTTCAGGCGATGTTTAAGTTTGTCAAAAGGGTTTTTGGTCCTGATTAAAACCAAGTTGTAATTGGGTTTCGGGCCCATGCTTGTATGTGTTATGTAGGTTGTGTTGTCATGTTAATCTTTTAGAGGTTGTTAGGTTGCTATTGGTATGTGATTTATCTTATTAAGCATCTTTCTTTTCTTTGGTAGGCTGATGGTTCCCTTCAAAACAGTTATGTACTAGGTTTCGGGCCCCATCAAAACCTATTTTTTACCCCTAATCAAAAACATCATCACTTTAATAAATAAAATTTATTTATTAAATTCAAATTCACATGTGCACATTTCTCTTGATATTAATTAATTTTTTATTTAATTAAATTCCCTCAAAAACTTAACTAGCTCTTCTAAATCAATTCACTAAAATATCTATTTAGTTAACTATCTCATTAGCTCTTCATGCACAATCTCCTCGAACATAATGAATACTTTCTTCTAGTTGACTAAAATATCTATTTAGTTAACCGTCTCATTATCTATGTATGCATTATTCCCTTAAACATAATGACACTTTCCTCAAAACTTTGAATAATTAAATCAAACTATTCAAATCATTTATCAAAAATCAAGTCAAACTAATGCAACTTTGTTTGCAAAAGTCAAACTTGATTTGCACGTTCAACTCCAAAAAGGAATTAATTAATTAAATCAATTAATTCATATTCCTCACCCACTTTCTGATTGAGCAAATTATGGTTGTTGACTGAGCAATCTAATTTGCTAACTAAGCCATCTATTTTCTAACTAAGCCATTTATTTCCTAACTAAGCCATCTATTTCCTAACTAAGCCATCTATTCCTGATTGATCAGTCAATTTGCACAATCTTCTCATGTCTAAATCCTCTCAACACTTTTCAACCATTGATCTTGATCCAACATTGTTGAATCATGATCGTTGATTCAAAACCTCATTTCCTATATAACAAACCTCTCTCCTCACAAAAAAGGATCAGAGAATCAACATACCTTATGCAACGAAGTGTTGTCAAGATCACCATTGATAGAGCTTCATCATTTCTTCGGTCAACCAACATCAAGCTTTTCACGAACTATGGAGGCTTCACAATGATAAGAACAATCCAACATCAGGCGAATACACTCAAATACGAGATGGTAACACTGTGATTTTTGTTTACATTCAATATAGTAATCATAGATTTCTTAATGTGTGTTCAAATAGCTTATTTTCATTTCATATGTGTAGGATTAGATCTTAGATTAATGTGTTTGATCTTAGCTTAGATTCTCATTTCAAGCACATTTTTCTTGTTTAGCATCTGATGATTTTCCCCCTCACACAATATTTATATACACTATAAGTTAAATATGATATAACTTTTTACATATATATATATTATTATTTATTTTAGATTATAGAATATAATTTTCTAGAATATTCTTAATTTAATATTATGAAATAAAATTACATTTTATATATTTAACTATTTTAGCATAATATTATAATATTTATATATATTTATTTATTTATTTTAGACTGCATGAATTAGGTAGCACGACCCTTTATAAACTGCAATGCGCCTAGTAAACTTTTTAACGTGACCGGCGGCGCTGGTGCGACACGCCCTCCGGTACCACGAGGGTGGGGGAGACTAGACCTCGCGACCAACCTCCTGCAACAGGAAAGATTTAGCCAACCGAGCTAGGGCCCCAACCCCTTATAATATTTATATATTATATATTTAATATTTATATACACTATACATTATTAAATATAATATAATTTAACTTTTTACATATTACTAATTAAATATATTATAAGTTTAATATTTATCTATATTTATTTTTTAAATATATATTATATTTATTTTTTTGATCAATGAAAAAGTAGTTAAGGGGTTACACCCATTATATTAATTGAGAATATAAACATTACAGAAAGGTGGCAAGAACACACCACCCAAGATCAACACATCCCAAATTTGGGCCAAAGCTCAAACCTATACCCCATATGAGAAATAATGAAAATAAACCCAAAAAATTACACTGCCCAACAAAGACCCCATAAACAGGTGGTTCAAATCTCTACAAGCATCAATGTTAGGATTTTTCTCTAGATTTAGATTGGGAACAAAGTTGCATGTGTTAAAACTTGACTCATTGCTCTCCTTTTTTTTTCTTTTTTTTGTGCACCAATGTCTAAGCTTCTTTTGATCCCTCTACACAATTTTTCCCTTTTGTTACCTCTAAACCCTCAGGAGAAGCAAAGGTAGAGCACATAGAAGGTATTCCAAGCTCCCTAAACGGTTTTTCCCCAACCACCAATGCCAAAGTATCAAGTCTCTCAACCCGCTTATGAACTCTCAGATTAGGGGATAGAGCAGTCTTAACACTGTCATCCCCATCAGGAAAAGGACCAATAGAAGACTTTGCCTTACATGGTGCAGAGTGGAGTGACCCATCTCCCTTGGATCTTTTAAAGTCATTCTTCTCCATCGATACATATTCTTCCTTCTCCACAGAATAGTGATGAGGGGAGACATCCTTCCACCATGTGGCTTTGTTATCGTTTCTTCATTTGGAGTAATGAGCCACCAAATGACCCATGTAGAAGCATTTGTGGCATCAAAAAGGGATACCCTCATAGTCCATAATCTATTTCCAGCATCCATCCTTGGTAGAAAGGAGAATCTCTACATTGAGCTCTTTGGAAATGTCCACTTCCACCAAAATGTGGGTAAAGGTGGTGTGCAAATAATCCAAAGAGCCCTCATCAACCCCAAGAAATTTTCCTAGCGAATTTCCTATTGCTTTAAAATAGGACTCAAGCGAAAACTACAAAGGAATATTAGGAAGCCTTACCTAGATTGGAGTCACTGAGTAAGCTTCAATTTCTAGGTCAAATGATGGATGTTAGGGTTTCAACATAAGCAAATTTTGATTAAAATTCCATTAATAATCGTGCAATACAATGTAGCAGTCTCATGAGTTGTCAAAAACTACAACAAAGAAACCACACACACATGGATAAATCTGAAGATAACCCTGTTAGAGTAAAGTAATTAATTAACTTTACTCTCCTCTTAAGAATTCACTTTATGCACATATATTAGTCATTTAATAATTAATATTAATTATTAAATGCACTCACCTTTAGGGTTAGGGTTTCCTTTAGGTTTAGATCTCCTTTTATAAGGATTGATCTCTTGTATTCACCTCTCTTGATGTTCATTTCAGTCTGATAATACATTCTTGCATATTGTCAGAGCCAAACCCTTGTTTTTTGTTCTCTCTCTTTCTCTATGATAAGTTCTTGCATGCAAGTGTTCATTGGGTTATGTGGATTTGTCTTTCTCAAATCAGACATGGTATCAGAGCCAGATCTGTTACAGCTTGTTCAGTTTTTGAAAGAATTAGAGATCTAGGCTTTGGTTGCATCAGATCTGAGTTTGTTTTCTAGTTTTTATTTGGAATAGGGGGGTTCTTTTTTTTTGTGCACTTTGAGCTCAAACGGACCTCACTGTTGAGCTCGCAACGTCCAAAAACCCCTATTTTCAGATAAAACACATTTGATTTGGACACAATTGCACCAGAAGGCAAAAATTTCCCCAAGGCCGTACGGCCCTAGGGCACGCAGATCGAAGTGAAAAATTGCAAAAAAAATCAAAAAATTCAGTTTTTTGATTTTAAAAAAGCGCTTCCTGTTTAAAATAGGGGCGCCACCCAGTCACCGCCCGGCGGCCACCCAAAGCGGTGGCCTTTCCACCCGCCACCGGCGCCACACTCCTCCGCCGCCCAGTTTTCCAGCCCCCGCGGGCTTTGAAGGCGAAGCCCCAGGTCCTATAAAGAACAGGGGGAAAAGTTCCCTAGCGGCCACTCCAACCTTTAGCCGCTGGTCATGTGAGTGACCAGGGGCTCCGCCCCAGGTGCCAGAACGCCCGCCTCTAGTCCTGCACACGACCAGGGGCTCTATTTTTTTTATCCCCTGAGGGCTTTGGGGACCTAGTTGGACCTTTTGGAGCTGTTTTACGAAATCAGGTGTAAAATGGACGTTTTAACTCATATTTTCAAATGGAAATAGGCGTTGGAAAGCTAGCTCCAAGCCTGTTCTGATGGTGTAGGAATTTTTTTAGAATATTCTAGTTTGAATGCATTTTTTCGCAGTCAAAGTCCAATGATCTTTTTGCACTCTGAGGGGCATAACTTGCTCATTTTTGCTCCGTTTTTCAAAAGCGAATAGGCGTCAGAAAGGTGGTTTTGTGCTCTTTCCAGATCTGTAGTCTATTTCATTATTAAATTCTTTAGGTACATAGATATTTGTCTCAATCATCTACTGCTTTCCATTATTTTCTGGCTTTCAGTTTGTACTGGGGATTGGATTTTTGCATTGTGGGGGGGAGTTTTTCTTGCTTTCTATCATTTACATCAGAAAACCAGAATCTATAAACACCAAAACAAAACAAAAAAACCCTTCTGCATCTTTTGTCTAGTTCTGAAAGACCACTTAATAATAATAAAAAAATTTAGAGCAGTTGAGGCACAGTTCATAGGATGGCCGATAGATCTATTGAATCTCTCACACTCCATAATTATCACACTTGGAAGGGTCGCATGATGACTCTTCTCTAGTCTCGAGGGTTATGGTCCTATTTGGATGAGGTTCAACCTCAGTTGACTCGCCCCTTTGAGGTTATGCAGCATAGGAACAATATGGATCAAGCTATGGGATTGATGGCTTTGCACATTTCAGACAGTCTCCTATTTCATCTTGATGGGTGTCTCACTCCTCCAGCTATTTGGACCAAGTTTGATGGACTTTTTGGCACTGTCAACGAGTTCAGAGCATTGCGGCTTGAGGTCGAGTTGACTTCCTTGGTACCTGATTCATTTCCCTCCATTGAGGACTTTCTGATGAAGTTCAAACAACAAAAATCTATCTTGTAGGGTTGTGGAAAGACTAAGACTAATACAGAATGCATCTTCCTAATCCTCTCCAAGCTTCGGGGTCCATTTCAGATCTTTTCTTCGACCTTCTATTCCACCATGGATGCCTTGGGTACTCACCATGTCATGCCTACCTTTGAGGTGTTTTGTGATCATCTGACTCGTGAGCAAGCCAAGCTCAAGCAGATGGATTCACTTTCAGGTTCACAGAACCAAGCATTGGTAGCCTAGTCCTCCAAGGGAAAACAAAAATAGAAACCAAAGACCACAGAGCATTGGAAGGATTCCAGTTCATAGCACACCTCTGATTCACCTTCTCCTAAGGGAGAATCATCGAAGAAAGATAGACCTAAGTGTGCTTATTGTAATAAGCCAGGCCATGACGAGTCCAAGTGTTATGAGAAGAAGATAGATGGATATGCCAAACAGGTTTCATATTTGACAGCTCTTCTTGAGAGGAACAATATTCATCACTCTTCTTCATCTACATTAGGCGAGTCTTCTTCTTCATCTTCATCTTCATTCCAGACAAATGGACAGGCCCCACATAAGGGTCATGCATTATGTGCAACCACCAGTTCACATTCATCTAGATGGCTATTGGATTTAGGTGCTTCACACCATATGGCATCTTCTCAGGACATGTTCTCATCCTTCGAGGCTACATCCTCACCACACATATTGATGGGTAATAACACTTATATGAGTGTATGTGGGAAAGGTTCTATCAACATTGATGATGGTACATTCAATGATGTACTATGTGTTCCATCTTTGTCCACTAACCTTCTCTCCATCTATCAGATTGCTCACAATGGGACAGGGAAAATAGTTGAGTTCACACGTGATTCAGTGCACATCAGAGACATTCAGACTGGCAACATTGTTGCAATAGGGAAATTTGATCATTCTTCTCGTTTGTATGCATTCACACACTTTGGTCCACCATCTCCACTATCTGAGTTTTCCTCTCTTTCTAAAAGAGAGCATGCAGTATCTGAGGTGAAGTTTGGTCACTTGAACTTATGTGTTCTTCCATCTGTTCATGAGACTAGTGTTGAGACTTCTACACCTCTACCTCCTGTTGAGATCACATCTATTCAGCAGGATTCCTCTTTAGCTATGATTGACATTATTGCTCCACTCATCGAGCCATCACGTGTAGTTGTTGAGGCCATATCAGAGGATATTCCTTTCCTCACAGATGACAGTTTTAGCACACCTATTATCCCATCTTCATTGGATATTCCATTTCAGGATCATCTTGAGTTGTTTGATTCACCATCTTGTTATTCAAACACTCCTACTGCAGTTCCATTCTTCAATGCGCATCATCCAGGACTTCCATTTTCACCTCACATCCAGGGATTTCCTCTTCCTCGACCATTGGATCTATTTCTTCCTTCGAGGAGACACATTGTTTTGATCATTGGCACAGGGGTTCTCTCATTCTGGGGGGGTTTTGGAGCCTCTTCTCTCTCCTGTGGGGGAACATATTTTGTAGTTGTGTGATAGAAGCAGTTCTTGGGGGGTCATGTTGAGTCCTCCTTCTATCTCTCTTCTTCTTTCACTCTTGTTCATCTCTTTTTGGAGAGGAGTTTTTTCCCACTGGGTTTTCTCCTTTTCTCCGCTTTACAGAGATTTGGTTGTATTTGGATACCTGATCAGGCCTAGTTGTTGGGACCCAATTTTACTTTCATGCATTGTAGTTCCTTTGCTTTCTTCTGCATTGTTTGTAGCTTCATTGTAGCTCATCTTAAGGAGGGGTGTTAAAAGTAATTAATTAACTTTACTCTCCTCTTAAGAATTCACTTTATGCACATATATTAGTCATTTAATAATTAATATTAATTATTAAATGCACTCACCTTTAGGGTTAGGGTTTCCTTTAGGTTTAGATCTCCTTTTATAAGGATTGATCTCTTGTGTTCATTTCTCTGATAATACATTTCATCTGTTTTTTGCATAAGTTCTTGCATGCAGGTGTTCATTGGGTTATGTGGATTTTTCTTTCTCAAATCCTACAAACCCTTTAGAAAAAACCACCATTTATTTGTGATCCATTGATTAAGCTCTACCAAGCTTGGACAAAAGCCTTTGAATCTTCCAATCAAACCATGCTTGACAAAAAGGGTCACATTTTTATCCACCTCTCACAAGACATCCTCCCCAAGAGCCACCAAAAAATGGTTTTTAGACGGCAGGCATTGGAGGGTCTGAATCTAAAGATTTCTGCCAGTGCTTCCAAACTCCTGAGCTTTCAATGTAGCCACATCCAATTCCCCAGGGAAATACCAAGAGCCTTTTCTTGCATCTGCTATATTAGGTTGGGAAAATCTGTTTGCATTTCTACGTATCACTCCATACTGGGCGTCCTTCCTAGAAACCCCACACTTCCTAGGGTAGACAACCTCAACACCCACCCCAAAGGACCCCCAAGCAAGCCAGACAGGATGGAATGAGTTGACATTATTAATTATTTGTGGAACTACGTTACCTTGCCCTTTGTTATGCCAATTTTCCTCCAAAACCCCAGTCTCTACCATCGCAGGAATGGGAAGCAGAAGATTCTTGGCAATAGTAAAATATTTTTGGATATTTAAATTATTTTTTATATATTATATTTATTCAAAATGATTAAAATATTAAAAATATTAGAAGTAAATAATATTTATCTATATTTATTTTAAAATATATATTATATTCATTGAAAAATATATTCAATTTATATTTATTATTACATATATATGAAATATGATGCATATTATTAAATATAAATATTATATACATACAGTCCCTTTTCCTCCCACCCTATCTCTATTTC
Source organism: Sequoia sempervirens (assembly GCA_007258455.2). Lineage (NCBI taxonomy): Eukaryota > Viridiplantae > Streptophyta > Pinopsida > Cupressales > Cupressaceae > Sequoia > Sequoia sempervirens. The sequence goes on from VDFB02281492.1 coordinate 924,763,822, forward strand.
TTTACCCCTACCCCCTCTCTACTACTTTTCTCTATCACCTCCTATATCTCTCACTCTTTCCCCCTTTATATATTCCTCTCTCTACCCCTCTCTCTATATCACTTCCTATATCTTTATCTTTCTATCTCTCCATCTCCCCCTCTCTCATCGTATCCCTCTTTCTATCTCTATTTCTCCCTCTCCCTCTTTCTCTCTCCTTCCATTGCTCCCTCTCTATATGTTTATCTATCTTTCTCACACCGCTTCTATATTTCCCAAGTTATATCTATCTATATCCCTATCTCTCCCTCTCTCCTTATCACTCCCTCTTTCTACTTCTCTCTATTTCTCTCTCCCCTCTCCCTCCCTCTTTATAGCTCTCCATCTATCTCTCTCACTCATATACACACACTTCCTCTTTCTCCATCCCTACCTCTATCTCTATCTTTATATCTTTCCACTTATCTATACCTCTCTCTATTACTTATCTCTATCACCTTATTTCTCTCACTCTTTCCCCCTCTATCTCTATCTCCCTATCTCTCCCTCCCCCTCTCTATCTATATCTCATTATGTCTACCTCTCTCTCTCTCACTCCTCTTTGTATCTCTCTCTATTTATCTCTCTACATCTATCTCCCTATCTCTCTCCCTATACATCTATCTTATTCACTCCACCTCTCCCACTTCTCCCTCTATCTTATTCACTCCATCTCTCCCTCCATCTCTTAGATAATCTATATCTTTATCTTTATTTCTCGCTTGATCTCCCTCTCACTTATCTCTCTATCTCTTTCTATCCAAATCCTTATCTATGTATATCTCCCTATCTCTCTCTCTCTCTCCTCTACCTATCTCCCTCCCTTTCCCTCCCTCTCTATCTCTCCCCATCTCTCCCTCTCTTGCTCCCTCCCTATCCCCCTATCTATCTTTATATCTCAACCTCTCTCTCCCTTTATCTTCCCATATATCTATATATCTATTTCTTTCTCTTCTCATTTATCTCTCTCTCTCTCTATCCATTTATCTATCTATCTACCCCTGTTTCTATTCCCCTCTTTGTCTCTATTTGTTTTATCCACTTCTCTAGATATTTTATATCTATTTATCTCTATCCCTCTCCCCCTCTCTCTATATCTCCTTCTTTCTCTATATCTCCTTATATCTCTATCTTTATCACTCTATCTCGCCATCTCTATCTCTCTATCTCCCCCTCTTCCTCTTCCTCTTTATCTCTTTATCTCTTCCTCTCTATCTCCCTATCTCTCTATCTCTATTTCTCCCTCTATCTCTCTCTATATCTCTATCTATTTGTCTCCCCCTTCCCCTCTCGTTCTATATTCATCTCTACCTATATCTATTTGTCTCACTCTTCCTCTCTTGCTCTATATTCATCTCTACCTCTATATTCCTCTCTCCCCCTCCATCTATAGAAATGTATCCCTCTCTCTACCCATCCATCTCTCTCCCTATCTCTTCCCCCTCCCTCTTCATAGACCTTCATTGTCTTCTTGATTAAGAGGTTTTCTTTCACTCATTTTTAGAGACCTTTGTTGCACAAACAATATCATTTTTTGAATGGCCAACCAATTTAACTCATGTAATACAAAAAATTATGCAAAAAATAGGCTTAAATTTTTCCTAATCAACATTCCACACCTCTTCGACATACCCATTGCACACCAAGGTGAGATTGCTAGTAATATCTATTTGATAAACTAATTAAAGAATATTCTTAGAGTTTACATATCATTCCTTGTCCATATGACATTGTTGTTTTCGATGATTACACTTTATTGGGGCATATTTTATATGTAATTTTCACTTATAAAATATTTTTATGGTATTTTTTCTATCATCACACTTTTTTCTACATGATAATAACTCAATATGCTTGGTCTTGATTTTGTACAATGTAATCTTACATGATGTCACTTTATGAGTACATTCTTATAATTACTTTTTACATTTTCATTACATGCACAAAATTTTTAGGATACTTTATCAAACAAATTGTCTTCCATACTTGGGGGCACCAATTGATATTACTATTCAAGCCAAGTGGTCTTACAATATTTGTTGGAAAAAATTACATGCACTCCAATACATATAATACCACACAACATATTTATATGATGGCAACTTACATGGCATGTTTGTCATTGTTGTTTACATGATGATATATTTCATGACACTTTTCTTATAGTACTTAAATGTTGATAACTTACACTAGCATTCTTATGTCATGCTACAAGATTATATTTTACATGACATTCATTTTGTATCTACATGATCATTTTCAACATATCCATTTTTCTTCTCTTACTCAATTATCCTCATGCTTGGGGAAAATTAAGGATAATTTTTTGTTTCTCATTCTCATGAGCTTTCATGCTATTATCATTTGATTTTCATAATGAGGCCAACATATTATTTATATGTCTTTTACACTTTTTTTGTTACTCAAAATGTGTCCATAATCGTGCATGCACTCAATTTAAGGAGGCATATCACATACTTTACATTATAATTTTATATGAGCTCATGCATGCATAGATTAAGATGGATACATTCCTTTCGAATCCTTGAAAACCTCATGCATCACAATCTAATTTTTTGCTTTTGCATGATTTCATGATTGAGTAGATTAAAGGTGTTATCATAGAATCTAGCAATGCTTGTTCCACGGATAACTCCCCTACAAAACTTGTCTGTTTCCTAGGTTCATGATGTTCAAGCATGCAAAATGAGTCAATTTTAAATCTACCTTGAAGTGTGTTCCAAAGTCTCAAACAGTCCATTTGAGTGTCCCTCTGTGTTTGTCTCACGAAGACCTTCGAAACGAGTATCTTCGCGAACTCACATTGTTCATACTTAGTGAAATTGTGAAAAGTGCAAAAGTTCCTAAAAAAAGCACTCTAACATTTTGATGAAATTTGTCTAAGTATAAAAAGTGCAAGGGCGGGGTTTTTCAGCGCCAATGCACTTAAGTGAAAAGTCAACTTGGTGCAAGGGTTCTGATTTTTAGCGCCCTTACACCAAATCTCCAAACTTAGCCATTTTAAGGTTGGGGTGGTGATTTTTAACTTGATTGCACTTTTCACTAAGTTTTGCCACTTTTCATGCCTTAATTAATTGAAACAACTTGAGTTATTTTTCACACTTGCAAATCACGTAAAAGTGATTTTAGGTTATTTCTTTTTCACTCTTGTCATTTATTTTTCACTTCTCCTTGTCGGGCGACCATCTTGCTCCTTGCAAACCAGTGTTTTGAGGATCCCAAAGCTTGGTCGAGCTAGGTATTCATGGTTTTTTCCAAGTATGTTGTTTTTGTTTCCTCTTTCATTGCTTTTTTTTTAAGTTTGTGTATTTAACGCCTGGTTTGTAAACACATTTTGACATGTCTTCTTGTTAGTTTTCATTTATCTATCTTCTCTCTTTCTCCATGTGTTGTGTCTCCTTTCAAATTCATCTTTCTCCTCATATCGCACACTGGTTTCTCCTCCTTTCTCCATATGTTTTGGTTTCTTTTTGTGCCATCTTCCAAGTTGCACCATCTCCTTTTTCATGTTGGGGTTTTATGAGATCAATCACAAAGTGCACGCCTTTATTTCTCTCATTCCAATGTTATTATCCAAGTGATAAATACATGTGCGGGTTTGAAAAATCTCGTTTCAAAGATCATGCCAAGGTTCACCTTTGAAAGATCCACTCTAAGTACTCAAGCGGTGTTTTTAAGCACCATTTCACAAAAGCACTAAACCTACATTTTCACTAACTCCCAATGTAGGAGGAGTGAAAATCACCGCTCCTACATTGGAGTGATTTTTCACCAAATGCTAAGGCGCTTAATTTCCCTGCCTTTGTACTTACCACAAGCAATATACAAGAGACTAAGTGTCAGGGCACTGATTTTCAGCACCCTGACATATTATTTTCAAACTTACACACATAAGTGCAAGGCCACTGATTTTTAGTGCCATTACACTTGAAGATATTTCCCTAAGTGCAAGGGCGTTGATTTTTAGCGCCATTGCACTTTTGGTAGTTTTGTTTCAAAACATTTCCAAATTGCTCTATCTTCACTCTGAACCTCGTTTGTCCGCTCCTACATCATTTTTCGTGTCTCATCGCTCATTTCACACTTGCTCAACATCATTGCTCACTTCACACATCCCAATGCTATTTTTTTCACTAATGTTTGTTGATTCACCAACTTTGCAGTTCCTTTTTAGATCTCATCAAGGGATCCTTGAAGTTTCAACTTTTGATCCAGTTGCTCTCAGATGACAACCAAGAAGCCTCCATTATCTTCAAAGGCTAAAGGAAAAATGAAATACAAGTAACAAGGTGTTTATCTTCCGATGGTAGTAATTTCAAAGGTGGATGAGATAAAAGACACCGAGGTTGGTCATCAAGACCTCGTTGATTTCATGAAAAGAACTAAGCAAAAGCCTCTTGAAGACTCCCTAAGATCCATTGTGCACAGTAATCTACATCTGGTGTCTGCGTTCCCTACTTCTGCACACAATACAAAGTTTGTCCTCCAAGTTGCATCCCATTACATCACAAAAAACAAAAGTGTGATTGATTCCTCTAGGCAAGAAGTATTAAGACTTGACCATAATTTCTTTGATATTGTTTTTAGAGTCCCACAAATGGAGAAGTACATTGAAATTTCAATACAACAAGCACAAGAAGTCTATGAATCAGATCCCAATAAGGCTAAGTACCTGATAAACAGTCAATGGTTGAAAGAACCCAGGAACACTATCTCAAGATGGTCGAAGGGAATTCTGCAAAGTGACTTGAAAGAAGATGTCAAGGACATGATTACACTTTTGAGTAGAGTTAAGGGATTGCCTGAATCATCCCATTTTCATGAATGGAAGTATGAATACATCTGGATCATAAGAAGACAAAAGGCTCATATTGATTGGGGCATACAGATCAGCGATGAAACCCATGAACAACTGATAAATGTGCCAACCACCTTGAAGTTCTATATGAATTCTTACCTGGTGTATGCTATAGTCGTGATGAGGAAATACTTGGGTTTATCTACAAAAGGGAACCGGCTTTTCGTACCTATGTCCAAATATTTCTATCAACTGGAGCTAAAGGAAATACTTCATCATTTTAGGAGTGTCATTGATGCTTTCTTTGCGCCTCTGCTTTTCAGCTTTGACCTAACTCTCAAGAAGAAGAGAGTGTCCGACGAGGCCTACAAAGTGGTGAGTAAAGTCGGATGTATATTCTTACAGTTTCCAAATTTCACTTACATAAGGGTAGGATGCTACATTGGGTGCCCTTACATGTTGCCCAAATATCCCTTGGACAAGTGGATACCATGGAGTTATGTAGACAACTGATTCTAGTTCACAAACAATGGATGAGGATTCACAAATCGGGATTCAATTTTCCACTGACAATCAGTAGGTATACCATCAAAAGTGTACAAAAAGCCAAATTAGTTTATGCAGAAATGTAGGTCATGACAATTAGGACCTATAGATATATATTTGATTTTGACTATCAGAATGTAAAGAAGAAATTGAAAACGGGTCATTGACACAAGTACTATTTTGAGGACATCTAGGCTGATTGCAAAGATGAAGAGGCTATCTGTAATATGGATTTTCGCAGACTAACCGTACAACAGATCAGAGATCTTGGTGTTGTTGACCTACCAAAGGATTTCACAAATCCTCATGACATCATGAATGCTGCTTACGATGAACAAGAAATATCCAAGAGACCTTTTCCTGCAATCCAATGGTCCAAGAAGGAAAGTGCCTCCATCAGAGAGAGATTGGCACCAATATTTTCTAACACTACATAGTGGTTACATAAGCATGGCTTCGAGATGAAATTTTTTAGGACAGAATCAGAAGGAGAGGAATCCATAGAGGAAGCGAGCCAACAACAAGAACCCTGCATGAAAATTAAACCTGTGGTTATTTCCACTTCTTCCCGAAGGGGCCCTAGGATTAAGTTCACTATTGGAAAAAAGAATACGCAGGTCGTCCAAGAAGAAGAAACTACAAAATTTGAACCATCTCACTCAAAAGGAAAAGGACTTGTTTCCGAAGAGATATATTTTGATGAAGAAAAAAATTTAAGCGACCAATCTACTGAAGAAGAAGAATTAGAAGAAGCAGTCTCTGATGAGGAAGAAGACTCCGTAGAAGAACCAGAGTTTGAAGATCAAGAAGGTGAACAAGAGCTAGAAGAGAAAGAGGGTGATAAACAAGAACTCGGGCATGATGAAGAACAAAATATCTCCACATGAGAATGTAGTCGAAGACCTTCCCCAAACATCATCGCCTGTAACTTGAAACGTTCCTCACACACCTCCTAATCCTAACACTCCTCCACCACCTTTTCCTACATCACCTATTCCTACATCTACAATATCCGCAGTGGACATTTCACAACCCCCTGCAGCATTGACCGTACATGATACTCCTTCAGTGACAAGTATACAAACGGTTGACATTTTTTTGATTCCTCCATCATCCATTCCCAGCCTGTCATCTCCATCCTATGATATCACTTCAGAAGCTGATTTTAATAGGTTCATGAATGAATCCATGCATGATCAACTCAATGTGTAAACTACTAGAGTAGTCATGACAGACACTATGCCAATTATCACTATACTAGTCATTCCTTCAGAAGTGGCAATGTCAAGAGAGTTGACAGTCGACCAAGAAGCTCGTACCTCCTCTATTCCCCCTAGTTGGTATCTCAAGTATCAAAGCAGAAAAATCAAATGATCTCTCCAGAAGAGCTCGATCTTGAAGAGATGGCCCCTCCAAAAGCCAAGTGGAAGAAAAAGGCAAAAGTGTATTCACGACTTCATGTTGACAAGGCCGGTCACAAGTATGCAGAGATTGGCGTACCACCTCAAGAGGAAAGAGATGTCAATATGGAGGACTACACAGTGACAAGAGTCCAGCTTGGAAAGGTCATGAATGAAAGTGCAAAGATAGATGCACAGGTAACCTTGGATATACTGGAAGGAAGACAGGACAAAATGGAGCAAGCTCAAAACATGTACAAATAGAAGGCAAAGAATTATGCCACTGTTTTAAGGAGACTTGCAGGATCTTCAAGTAATGCACAACCATTGGAAATGGTAAGCACTGAGGACCTAGCTATGAAGAAGGCCAAGAAGTTTTCCTCCAAAGGCAGAGTGTTATATGATTTTATTAATAAAATTGTAGAACAAGGATCTCAGATTATAGTTGTTGCGGATGAAAAAGCTACTCAGATAGCCAAGCTCAAAGTAGAGCTTGATAAGGAAGAAAATGTACTTTCCCAAGAGTGCAGAGAAATGGAAAAATGCATGTTATTATGGTCACAAATGAAACAGGGAAATCTCAACAAATTGGTGGAAGTCAGGGTGATCCCTGGCAAGGAGAAATACATAGAAGTAAGAGAATCACTAAAACACCGTATCCAAATAATCAAATCTCTTACAGAAGACCTCCACCAAGTGCAAGAATATGTTGAAGGGCATCATTATATCCTTTAAAAAGGAATTAAGGAGTTACCAGGATAGCTCCTTGAAGAAAATTGTATCTTCCTTCTGGCCACAGTGGTGCAGGAGCACCTATACCTTATTGGAAAAATGTGATCTCTTGAAGGTTGATAGGAAGTTTCAAGGGGTAGTGTAGGGTGTTTTTAGTTTATCTATGCTAAATAAGGTCTTTGGATACCATCTCTTATGTAATAAGTTGGTGTTTGAGTCTTAAGTATCAAATAGGTAAAAGTTGCTCAAAATGCAAAAAATGTTGTCAAGAAGAAAAGTTGCCAAAATGCAATTTTGAGAGAATTTGAAAGGTCAAGGTAGTTTAAAAGGTAGGTATAGGTGTTGGGAAGTTGAAAATTGAATTGAAAATGTATTTAAAGGCCTCAAAAGGCTCAAATTATAAGTCATTGAATAATGTTTTGAAGATTTCTCACTAATACAACACCATTTTCTGTTATTTTCCTATTTTCCTAAACTTTGTTCATTTTGTATGGTCCCGTACAGGCTTCTAATGGTATGAAAATAATTTTTCTTTGTAGATAATAGGAATAGCTTTCATTTGTATCTATTTTGAGGTTCTAAGATTAAGAATTGAGTGAGCTTTCATCAAATTTCTAAAGCAACCTGTAATTCTTTGTTTTTAGGTTTGATCTCCTAAAATGGTGATATGACCCATTCCACTTTTTGTACTTACTATTTATCATGGAATGGGTCCCTTGAATTGTAATTTAAGTGTTTCCATGGGTTGTAGGCAGAGGAATTGATTTTGTGCGAAGTGGGAAGATACCCTAGGGTAAGTTTGGGTGATTTTCCATGTGAAAGGAAGGTGTCAATATGAGGTTTTGACAAAATAGTGAAAGAGTGGTCTATGTAATGATTTGGTGAGTTTGTAAAGGGAATTTTTAAGGTGTTTGATGCATTGGGTATGTTAGGAAATCCCAGGTGATGCTATTTTCATAAAACCCTAGCCTTTATGCAAGAAATGTGAGGGTTTGATGGATCAGCGCCCTAGGAGTCTTGAAACTGAGAATAAATGTTGAAATATGGAGTTTTGATAGACAATTTGTGACTTTCAAAAGATTTTTAGTGAAAATTTGAATATTTGGAGGGACCTCCTTTGGAAAATAGGGCTAATTTAGTAGCCTCAAAACAGGGCAGTTTAATGAATCTCCATGTTGTGTCAAAGAAACCTTAGGTGATCTATTGGGATAAGGTTTTTGGGTCTATGTCAATGCTTAATTGATGTTTAGTAGGCCATTGTACGACCTCTAAACGATAAGTCCATTTGTTGTGTTTTGAGGGATAGAAGCCTCTTGTGAGTTGTTTTGGAAAGTTGGGTGATTTGTGATTTAAGGGTTGATGTCTTGTTGAAGTCTGATCAGTTTGAGTCTGATTGTGAGTATCAACCACCTTGCTTGCATCACACAGAAATTTCCAAGATCTTCAAAGAAGCCATCATGAATCAAGTAGAGAGTGTAGACATTTTAGAAGCCTCTATGCATGTTATTTGTGATACAAGGCTCACTCTCGACAACCTCAAGATGCATTTTGACAGGTGCAAAAAGGTTCACTCATCTGCCATGAGATCAATCACCAGGATTCGCACCATTGTGGATTACACTGTTGGTCCGGGTGAGACGTTCATGCAGGAGACTAGGAAGAAGTATGAAGACTTTTGCGCCCAAAGAAAGGAACCATGAAGATTCCTGATCTCCAGTGTTAGACTTTTTGATGCTTCCCTTTATGCATCTTGTAAATATTTTGTGACATCCTAAATGTCTTTTCTAAAAATGTAATTACACTAATATCTGAGATGTAGTTTCATGAACATAAATTACATTTTGACTTAGTCAAAGTTAAGTGAGATTTTCCTAAATTAACTCACCTAACTTTCCTAACTAAAATGATTTCCTAATTTTACTCATTCCTCTCCTTTATAAATATGATGGATTTCTATTGTAATCTTTACCTTTAATATTTTGCAATGAAGTGCTTCCCCTTTGAAGCATATTTGTGAAACTTTGTGTTCATATTTTGTGAATGGAATATGATCAATAAAGAAGAGAATTGCAAACCAGACTTTGTGTTGGATTCAATAATCTTGTGGATTGATCTTATTGGTGGTGATTAGTAGATGATATCTGAAGGGCTTCAAGTAATTCATGTAAACTTTGTGTTACATTCCTTATTTGAATTTACGTTTATGCTTGGATACTTTTGTTGAAAGATCTACAAGACTTTGTGCTTGTAATCGTTCATGCTATTCGAGGAATTGATGCATCTAAGAAGAATTTGTGCTTCTAATGCAACAAATGGTACATCTCTCACAGATCCATCAGTGAAAAAGCTACAGAACAACTTTGTGCCTTCATGATCTTTCCTTTTTATTTTATTTATTTATTATTAATTATATCTAGTATCTCTACGCTTTTCTTTGACAAGATAGAGGTATTGGCATTACTGCTCATTGTTAGTTTAAAGTTATTTTGAGTTAGAAATTCCAACCATGAAGCATTGTAAAAAATCTTCTCTGAAAAAAGAGAGAAGCATGAATGTGACACACCCCCCCATTTTGTAAGTATAGTGTACATTGTGTAAATACTTTATTAGTTTTATCGTAGCTTCTGTTAGCAGTAAGAAGGTCGCCTCCCCTTTCTGAGAGGAGTGATTTTTTCTCACATAGTTGTGGCTAAAGTCTAGGTTGTGTAATCTATTGAAAAGATGATTACATAATTTTCACCCAACAATTTTTTGGCAACTCCACTGGGGAACAAAACACACAATCGAAGCCTCATGCTTTTGGTTGAAGTGAATAAGTTTTCCAGTTTCTTATTGTTCTCTTGTATATTGTTATTTTTAATCTTCATCTTGTTCAAATCTACATTCTGGCGGACCGAATATATACACAAGGATTGAGGGCTCAAGGAGTAGAAAATCCGCTTTATGAAGAGTTATTGCAACGTAATTTTCCATTTACTCCCCCACGAGTAAGATCACCATTGCAACGTGTCGCGAGCTACCCTTCGCGAATACAAAGATCTCCTCTTCTAGTTGTTTGGTCTATTTACCACAAACGTCCAGTTCAAGTATCTGTTGTGCAACCAGTCATGGTCACACCACCTATAGGACCGTGGGGAAATTCCTTTGGTCCCCTTCATTTGGTTGCACCTTTGCATGAGCTTCCACGTGTTTCAAGAAAGCATCTCCTGAAGTTTCAAGGTGACAGAAAAAAACATCCTAATGAACACATCTTCGCCTTCTACATTGTTTGTGGTGTTCTCGACATAGAACATGAAGACATTTCTGTAAGATTGTTCATCGAATCCCTCCAAGGGGTTGCAGTCGAATGGTTCTATACTCTTCTAAATTCTTTAGTCACCAACTGGGCCACTCTTTGCACAAATTTTGAAGAAAGATTCAAACTTGTTGAAGATTCACATGCTTTGTTGGCACAACTCACAACCATGCAGAAAGAAGTTCATGAACCCATGCGCGAGTTCATAGCTAAGTTCAACAAGATGGTGGCACACATCCCAAATGATGCAAGACTGATAGATCATAACCTGAAGTGCTTCTTCATCAACACACAACTCCCCAAAGTAAGTTTCTACTTACACAGGGAAAATCTTGCCAACGTTGAAGCAGCTCAGCAACTAGCTACTAGCCTTGAAGATGATATGATCCTTGCTGGAGAAATAAGGATGAGCACCAACATTAACAAAAGGATGCAAGCATCAGGGTCTTCAACATCTAATGTTAACACTCCTAGCACCAGTTCCAAATTTACAGATCCCATGGTCCAAAGGTTGGCAAATGAAGTCTTGTCTCTAAAGAAGCAAGTTTCCAACAACAACAATAGCAACTACAAGGACATCCCAAGGAGGAATTTTCCCCATTATTTTGGCAATAGAAATCAGAACCATCTCCCAACGCCCCAAGGAAGGCTTGCTTTGGAAGCCCCACTTGCTAATAATGCAGCAGGGTATTATGAGGCTGAACAAGACAATTATGCACAACCAAATTATCCTGAAGAAGAAAATGTCGATCTCTTCCAAGAAGAAGAAATGGAATCGGCTACAAACTCCAAGATTAGCTACTTGCAAATGGCAGACGAAGATGATGAAGATGACTTAGTGATGGATACTTATGTTGTTTTTACATGGAACCAATAGAATTAACTTGATAAATCTCAAGTTGTTGCTCCACCAACAGAGGAGAATCCACCAGCTACAATTGCCAAAAGAGGATCTCCCCTCCCTTTGTAACCCAAAAAAGCAGCGAACACAAGTAAGTGCACCTTGTTCCTCTTTGTCAACTCCTGTCATTCTTAAAGCTAATCCTCTCATTCCAAAGACTAGTGTTCCTTTCGTTAAACCAATCAATGAAGTTATGACTTCCAACTTACAAAATTATTTCCAAGCTTTTGACATTATCAACCATGCCAAGAAAACCAAGGTCCAGATGTCTGAGGCTGAGTACCTCAAAGCCAATCCTGACCAATTTGATAGGCTTATCAAATTCGTCAATGACAAAGGAATTACCCCAAGTCAGGATACACCTCCTGATGTTCTTATTTCTCCTAAGCCCAAAATGCCACAGAGTAACCTTGTGTCCAACCCTCCAATAGCCTCCAGATGCATTGATCCATTTTTCATTTCCCTACTTGTCAATGGCTTTAAACTAAGTAATTGTGTTATAGATTCTGGTGCATCTGGTAATGTGATTCCCACCAAGGTAGCTACTGCTTTAGGCTTGGATCTAACCAAAACTTTTAGCCATTATTTCTCCATGGAGATAAAACAATTAACCTTGATTGGCTAGATCAAAGATGCACAGTATGCATTTGTTGCGTACCTAGAGAAGAAGATAAAAATGATGGTTCTTGTAGCTGATGTACCAACATCTTATATAATTCTCCTCAAATGCAATTTATGTAAAGATGTTGGAGGAGAACTAAGCATGGACATGTATGAATCCAAAATACTGGTAAAAGGTGTGATGCAAAAATTGATTCTTGAAAAGGAGTCAAAGTTTTTAGTAACCCAATCAGATGAACCAAGAGCTCAGATCTTGTTTGAGTCTTTAGGTGTGGGAAATTACTATATGTAAATAGAAGAGGTTGGTGAATCCTCGACCAGACATGAGTTGGAGAGTGATGATGCTTCCTCAACTTCAAATGAATCATCATCAGGTGAATTATCTATCTCTGATCATGAATCTTCATCAGATGATGAATCTTCAGACTTTGATACTATCAGCCTTGGTGACCTAAATGGCATTTGGTTACTCAATTTTGATGGCATCTGCTCTTCCACCGGTTCTAAAGCAGGAATGGTTTTCATTTCCCCTATAGGAAAGATTTTCCCTTTCTCTTTCAAATTACAATTTGATAACACTAATAACACTGCTAAATATGAAGCTTTATTATTAGGAATGCAAGTTGCACTAAAGAAGGGTATAAAAAATCTTCATGCACAAGGTGACGCCGAATTGATATTATGTCAGGTAATAAATTTGTACCAAACAAAAAATGACAGACTCAGGCATTATCACAATCTTGTTTGGGATTTTGTTGAGGAATTTGAGGCTTTTGATATATCTGTAGTTCCAAGAGAATATAATACCAAAGCCGATTCCTTAGTAGTTTCAGCCATTCTCTTGATACCGCATAAAGACTTTCAAGGTTCCACCTACACCATTGAATTTTTTTTCCCCTCACATGTTCCTGATAATTAAGAGAACTAGCAGATTTTCAACTATTATCATCAAATTGTTGCCTTTTTTGGAGAAAGCAGAGAATTTTGATGAATTGTACTTCGAAGGAAGTGATTCTCCACACCGAAAATTTGTGTCTGATATGGTGAAGAATACTTGCAACTCAGAGGGAATAAGATTCCCAAGAGATTAGTATCTCTAGATAATTTTTTTGATAAGAATGATCGCTATGTCAAGAAGCAACTCTTAGATTTTGATTCATCTAATGAAGTGGAACAAATCAACTTAGGAACTGAAGCAAATCCTAAGATGGTGAACATTGGTAAGTGTTGCACAGCAAAAGAAAGGAAATAGTTTTCCCAATTGTTACAAGAATATATGAAGATCTTAAATCCTTTCGACCAAATGAGGTGCAACATGATATTCCTCTCAAAGTTGGAGCATTTCCTTACAAACAAAAGAAAAGGCAGTACAACCCAAAGATTTATGGAATGATCCTTGTAGAAGTTCAAAAAATGTTGAACGCCTGAATAATATTCCCTATTCACCATTCAACATGGATAGCAAATATTGTTCTAGTTTGTAAGAAAACTGGTGAAATCTGTATTTGTGTGGATTTTAGAAATTTGAACCAGCTGTCACTCAAAGACAATTATCCTCTTCCAGTGATAGACCAAGTCCTACAAAACATGACCAGATCTGAAATGCTCTCCATGTTGGACGGGTTCTCCAATTACAATTAGATTGAAGTTAATTCAAGTGATCAACACAAAACAAGCTTCACAACGCCATGGGGTACGTTTGTGTATCGCAGGATGCCTTTTGGTTTGATCAATTTTGGTGCCATGTTCAAATGTGCTATGAACTTGTATTTTTGTGATGTGATGGGTAAGTTTATCATGGTGTATCTTGATGATCTCATGGTGTTCTCTAAAAAGCGTCATGAACACTTTTACCATCTAAGGAAAATATTGGAGAGATATCAACATCATTGTATTTCCTTGAACCCCAAGAAGTCAATTTTTGGGGTTACAGAAGGTAAAATCCTTGGACACATTGTGTCCACAGAGGGAATCAAGATTAACTCAGAGAGATTCAACAGTGTTAAATTTCTTACCCTGCCATCAAGCAAGAAGGTTGTCCATTCCTTCTTTGGAAAGGTAAACTTTCTGCTAAGGTTTCTTCCATACTTTGCAGAGAAGACTCGTCATATTGCAAATATGATGAAGGGTAATACTACTTTTCATTGGACGACAGAAGGGAAAGCTCTGTTTGATGACATCAAGGAGGCCATTGCTCATGCGCCCGTGTTGGTTTGCCCCAACTACACCAAAGAATTCATCATGTACAATTATGCTTCTGAGCACACACTTTCGGTGATTTTAGTGCAAGAAAATAGTGAGGGCTTTGAATCTCCCATTGCATTCGTGGGCTTCCCTCTAAGGAATTATGAATTGAAATATTCTCAGATGGAAAAACATGATTTTTTTGTAGTCAAAGTTGCTAAGCATTTTCAGTTCTATATTCTAAATAGCCATGTCAAAGTTCTAGTCCTAGACTCAACTGTTAAGTCTACCTTAACATAGCAGGAATTTGGAATGAAAAGAAGCAATTGGATTGCCAAGATTTAGGAATCTGACATGGAAATCAAACCCACCAATTTGATATGTGGGCATGGGATGTGTCAACTTATCGCTGAAAATAATCCAAATGAAGAAATTTTAGAAGATGAAGAAGTTTCAGATGATGAAGAGGTAGATCCAAGTGAGCTTCCAATGGTGTTGTTCATCAGCACCACCAACAAATGGTATTCCAACATCACCCATTTCCTCACATATGGGGAATGTCCTGATCATTTGACCTCAAAAGAAAAAAGAACCATCAAGCTAAAATCAACAAACTTCATCTTATGGGACAATGGCATGTACAAGCGTGCAATGGATGGGACTTTTCTTCAATGTGTTGATAAGGAACATCAAAGATTGTTGAAGTCATACCATGACTTGGCATGTGGAGGACACTTCTTGGCACTAGTAACTGCTCACAAAATCCTAAGAGCTAAGTACTACTGGCCCACACTCTTTCAAGATACATACTCTTGGGTGCGTAAGTGCGAGTTGTGCCAATAGTTCATGGGAAAGCTGAAGTTGGCAACCTTACCCCTAAAACCAGTTGTTATTCAGGAACCTTTCCAACAATGGGGAATTAACTTCATCAGTGCAGTTAATCCATCATCAAGTGCAAGACACATCTACGTCCTAATTGTGACTGATTATTTCACCAAGTGGGTGGAAGTAATTCCTACTAAGCGTGCTACTTCTGAAGTGGTGTGCAGTTTCTTAAAGGAAAACATCATTTCTAGGTTCGGCATGTCGAACAAAATCATTGCTAACAATGCTTCTGCCTTCTCGTCAAACGAGATCACTGAGTTCTATTTTGAACATGACATAACCTTGTCACATTCTTCTGACTATTACCCACAAGGTAATGGCCAGGCTGAATCGAGCAACAAAAATCTAGTGGCTATCATTCGTAAGCTGGTAGATGAGTATCAATGTTTGTGGCACAAGGCTTTGTATGACGCTTTGTGGGAAGACATGACAACTCCGAAGCAGTAAATCGACATGTCTCCCTTTTAACTCTTATACGGGTTGAATGTCGAGATTCCTACAACCTCAAAAATTCTAGCCCTCAAATTGGATAAGGCCATTGAGGATGAGACTTTTGATAACTCTGTTGATAAGCATATTATGTATCTCTCAGAATTGGAAGAGAATCAAGTTCAAGTGGCTGACCACATCGCGGAGCACTAGGACCAAGTAAAGAATCTTTTCGACAAGAAGGACAAGTCTCAATATTTTCAAATTGGTGATCTTGATCTCCTATGGGACAAATGAAGAGAACCAAAATGTATGCATGAAAAATTTGACTCATTGTGGACAAGACCTTTCCAAATTCATCAGCTGTACGGTGAGAATAGTTTCCTATTAGCATATGGAGATGGAACATAATTTTCCATTCCTTAGAGCAGGAAACACCTCAAACACTTTACACAATAAAGTGATAGGTGTTTCTGTTACACATTTTTCACCTATGGGCTCAATCACGCAGGGTAACCAGTGCTTTTAGATTTTCTTGAAGACCAAATGGAGAAACACTTGCATCAAGATCACCTATTTTCTAACTTGTTTGTTGCTTGTGTAGATGCATGGGAAAGTAATGTTAACATTCGGCGCGTGGAATAAATGTGGCTCCCAAGAGGGTTGAGCCCAGCATGCATATCTTCAGTTTGGGGGTGGGCTTTTCTTTTTATGTTTCTGCCTTGCCTTTCCCTCTTTCCTTTTTGCTTCCTTCTTTTCTTTTCTTTGTTCTGCCGGGGGTGGAACCGGGTCGAACTTGGAACTTTTTTCAAAAGTCTCGATTCCTGTTTTCGTTCTGGTTCCGACCTTGATTCCGCCTTTTCATTCCTTGTCGGGCCCATTCTTTGTTTCCGTCGGAGGCGGAGTCGGACCGAAACCAAACTTGGGACTTTTCCAAAATTCCAGTTTTCATTTTCGTTCCGGTTCCGGTTCCGGTTTCGCGCTTGTGTGCATCCCTTTCTCTTCTTTGACCTTGCATTTTGACCGTGAGGTAGTTTTTCCCTTTCTTTTCTTCCTTGTCCTTTTTCCTCTCTTCCTTGCCTTTGTCAGAGGCGGGTTAGGGTTGGGATCTGAACTTGAAACTGGAAAAGTTCCAATTTCGGGTTTCGTCTTGGCCCCATCCCCTCTCTGTTTTACCTGGGATTGGACTCGATTCCAATCTCGCCTTTCTTTCTTTATTTTTTCCTTGTACGTTTTTCTTTCTTTCTCTGGCGGGCCTGGAACCGGGTCGGAACCTAGACTAGGAACTTTTCCAGGGGTCAGATTCCTCTTTCCATTCCGGTTCCGGTCCTGGTTCTGCTCTTTCTTTTTCCTAATTTTTGATCAAGGGATATCTCCGCCTTGGTTCCCCTTATGTTTTTCTTCTTCCTTTCCTTCTCATGTGTTGCTGGGAGCAGGATCGGGTCAGATTCTGAACCTGAACCTTAAAGAAAGTTTCAGGCCCGAATTTGGTTCCGGCCCCGATTCTGCTCTTTTCTTGTTTTGCCCCCATTTTGGTCCTGGTCCTGGTCCCGCCGGGATTTGTCTGTCTTTGCTCCCGCCCCCGCCAGTTTTGAAGTTTCTCAGCGAAAAGAAATGCCTTCGCCAGGAGATGAGGATATCGACAAGAGGTCCTGTCGATAGCAAGGTGTTCTCAGAAAAATGAAATCAGTTCAGAGGAATGTCTCCCCGACATCCAAAGTCTCCCCAACATGGAGTAGGTCACCAAAGGACCTTGCCTTTGCCATGAGGTCTTGCCGACTGTCGGGCATCTTGTCGAATGAATTGACATGTCGGTGTGACTCTTACCGCCCGCAGTGACGTCTCCCCAACATCAAAAAGTCTTGCCGAAGTAAGGTTGTCCCCCCGACAAGAAAGGGAACTCGCCAAAAGATTTAAAGCTCGGCGCAGGGTCTTGCCGAGGGCTGTTTGTCTCACCAAAGCTAAGGGAGCTCGGGGAAATGTTTTCTCGATCAGTGAGAGTCACAGCGAAAGACAAGGAGATCTTAGCAAAGGGGAGGGAGCTCGGTAGGAGGTCTCTCTGATAACAATTATCTTGGCGACCACAGAGGTGATGTCGGTATGATCTTTTGGGCTCTCTAGGAGCTCTCAGTGATGGCTCTATGCTATGCTGATACTTGCGAGAAGATTTAACCGCATCGGGGAGACACGATTAGTGTCTCACCGATATGCGGTTCAACAGGGGAAGTTTTGACCGCCCGAGGAAGCTGTGTGGATTTCACTCAGCCAATTAGAGAAGTCTAAAGGTAAATCGTGGCAATCTAAAGAACATCAACAAGGTGAAGGGCAACGTGTAGTTGTTGCAGGCTCAGAGCATTCAAGGTGCGGCTGAAGTAGTTCAACCGGACATGATGGATCAAATGAATGCAGTAGCTGCATAATATCAGAAGGCTTCTACGAGGGTAACTCTTCACTGACACACACAGTAGGGACACGCAGGCTTCAGCATTTAATTCAATAAAAGATCTGAGGGCAGATCTTTCTCAACCGGATATTTTTGTAAGCCCTAAGAGGGCCGACACAGTCTATATATAAGGCATTTTTTTCCTTTCTGTAAATAGTTTGATTTTATGCATTTAAGGGAGTTAGTGATTTTTCATCAATCCTTTCTCAATTAATGTATGTTTTCTGTAACTCAATTGGAATCCTGAATACAACATAGAGTTTACCTTGGAAGCTTGTGTTCATGTTTGTATTGATTCTCATTTCTATATCTTTCTTTCGAACATGCAAGTCTTTAACTGTGTTTTATAATTCTGCACTTATGTCTTAAGGTTGTGAAATTGATCTTTCCTTCTCAAGATGTGTATGTAGTCCAAACTTGTTAGGACTCAGGCATTAAATATGAAAGAAGTCATTCTGAGTATGTTAAGCAATAGGATTTAAACTTTCAAGTGTATGTTCTTCCTGTGTTCATTTCGTGATTTCTCATTAACACGATGTATCACCATAAGTTCAGTTTCATTTTTATGAACTTTCCTTCTCCCTTTCCCTTCAAAGAATCAATATTTTAGGTGATAACACAAAGGAAGCCGGCCTTCTCCGGAGGTTGACCTCTATTTACAAGTGACCCACAGCTTTAGAGGTATTCCCATGTTACACTGGAGTGTTGGACACTAGGTTCAACGAGGGTGCAATTTCAGGTGATAACAGTTTTGGCACGCCCGGTGGGACCCAATTAGAAGTAAAATTCTTGAGCCTTGCTATTTTGATGTGCTGACAGTAAGCTAATAGCCTTTTAGAGGTTGTTTTTAAGCATATCTGGCGACTTTGCGCGGAGGAAATGATCAATGTGCTTATTTATATGAGAAAGATAGAAACTAGAAGTTCAAAAGCTATAGAGTTTCTACATTTATCTCCTCCAAGAAGAAGAGGGAGGACTCTCAGAAGGATTGTTCCTGCTCTTAGAGCTCATTCAACATCACTTGGTGTTAGTAACAAGACAGTGTTTGCGTACGAAAGAAGAGAAAGAAGAGATTCTCTAGCTGGGCGTTTAGCGTCTCCTGCTCTTACAACAGAACCTTCTGCCTCATCATTTGGGGGTTTCAATCGTGCGATAAACAGTCTTTCTGCTACAACAAATACCTTTTAGCCAAGTTCAAATTCAGTCAATTCAAGTCCTGCTTCAACAAGCATACCAACGCATTCCAGCTCGATGGCAGCCCCAAGGGCCTTTGCTTTCGTACCGTTCAACCAGGGTAGTCCCCTAAATCTAGCACAACATGATGATATTCCGTTAGCAGCGTTAAAAGGGCTATCAGAGTTTACTGAAGAAGGACAAGTGACACCTTTTGAGCATATCAGAGATGTGGCAGCATTGTGTAATGTGCATCATGTGACACAGGAAAATGTAGCTGTGAGGTTGTTGGCTGCATCTTTCAAGAAGAAGGCGTTGGAATGGTTTAGAAGCTTGCCAGTGGGTTCTATAAGGACATGGGATGAGCTTGGTGATGAATTTACCAGATTTTTTGAGGAAAAATCTGATCACCTGTCTTTGGTAGAGCAACTAAAAACCATCAAAAGAGCCCTGCAAGAACAAATGGCGGACTTTAATACCCGTTTTCAAAAGACTTGGAACAAAATACCTGCTACGGTAAGGTCTTCTACTGATTATGCAATTTTATACTATTTGAAAAGTTTAAAAAGTGATATTTCAGTCATGATACAGTCTATGGGGGGTATTTCTTTACCTCGGGCTTATAGCATAGCTATTAAGGCAGAGAATAATCTTATTCAAGCAGGAAAGTTAGCACCTAGGCCACCTATGCCCTATTTCCCTGAAATTCAATCAAATATGCCACTACAAATGCCATCTTTAGCCCCTTTACCCGCTCTTCCAGCCTTACCCATTGTTGAGACCCAGGGGGTGTCAGCTTCAGGACCATCAAATGAATTGCAAGAGGTTAAGTCTAGTCAGCACAAGATAGAAAGCATTTTACAAACCATAGGAAATGAGTTGACCAGCATGAAGAAACAGTATCAAGGGGCAAGGCCAAATTTTCAACAGCAGAACCAACCGCAAGGCCAGAATACAAATCAGTCTTATCAAAATCAGGGATATCAGTACTAGCAAAATAGGCAACCCTATCAAGGTGGTTATCAGAGACAAAATGTCAATCAAAGACCAGTCCAATCTTATAACCCAGCTCCTCTCAATGCTGCAAGTTCAGTGAAGGATATGGTTCCAGCCCAGAACAACTTTGTGACAGAAAGTGAGGGGTGTCATTCATGCAATCAAGCACATAACCCATCCTCATGCTCAAATTGGGTAGTTAATCAGGCATCTATGGCCTAGAATGCTGTCAATCCACAGTTATGTGCACCTGTCGATATATCTGAACAACAACCAGATATGCATTTCAATGAGACTGCATTTTTAAATTGGTAGAGTGAAGAGTTCTGTGGTGTGAATGTTGATTCAGCAATTGTAGCTAATACAAGAGCTAAAAAAAGAGCTCTAGAGGTGGAGCACTCCACTGATAGAAGTGGGGGGCTTGCAACTGAAGGAGCATCATCCACACCTGTTCTAAATGTACCAAAAGGAGTTGCCGCCTTACCAGTTAATGAAAAGCCTCATAAGACTAAAGAACCGACTGCTGCCAAAGGACCTCAGAAGGTAACTACAGCTGTGCCTTACAACATCATGGACAATATGAAGAGGATAAGCTTGAATATGACCATGTGGGACTCCTTAAGCATTCTGGGATAGGATGATCTACTCAAAAGGGCATTGATTGAGGATGTAAATCTTGAACAAGTTGTCGTTGATTCCCAAAGAGTCCTGATGGCTAATTATGATCAAGAGAAAGTTGCTAATCCCAGTAGCAAAAGGGAGTCCACGACTCAAGGTAAGAATGTGAGACCTCTTTCGTTCTATGTTTCGTTAATTATTGGAAAAAAATTAGTGCACAACTGTATGGTAGATAGTGGCGCTACCTGCTCTGTGATGCCCAAACAAGTAGCTAATCAGTTAGGTTTAAGGTATGAACCCTTAGAAAAGGGAGTAGTTTAGCTAGATGGCTCATCTATTAATACAGTAGGTCTTATCAAAGATACTAGCTTAATTTTGCATGCTTGCCCTAATTTTTCAATTTCCCTAGACATTTATGTGGCAGATGTGCCTCCATATTATGGGTTATGTTTGTCAAGGGAGTTTACGGCTAAAATAGGGGGATACCTTTCGTCTGACTAGTCTCACATGTTATTCCGTACTAGATATGGAACTAGAGTAACCATTAAGTCTGAGCTACTTGCAAAAGACAATATAGAACCTTATGTGCCCAATGCAATGAATGCCAATTGTGTAATTTTTGAGCAAGATGCGCATGTTGTTGTCTTTGATCATCGCATTGTTGTTGATGACATTCCTGATATACTTCTAGATGAATGGGCAGCAGGCCAGACTTCTAGTGCAAAGAGTGACTTGGTGTTAGATGTTGGTATGGGCAACTACATGTTTCAAGAAGTTGATATAGCGATGCTTAACTTGGTTAAGAAGTCAGGGAATGTTTATGATCAGCAAGATGAAGTTTGGCAAATGTTTTTTGATGGCTCAAGGAGCAGGCATGGCGCTGGTGGGGGTGCATTATTAGTTTCCCCAAGAGCTGAAAGATATTATGCAGCCTTTAGGTTTGCATTTTCATGCACTAATAACACAGTAGAATACAAAGGTCTCATCCAAGGGCTAGAATGGGAAAGGAAACGTGGAATTAAGTGTTTAAAGGTGTATGGGGATAGTGAATTGGTAGTAAATCAGGTTAGAGGTCTGAATGATGTTAAAAATAATGTTCTTAAATTATATAAGCACAGGGTTTGGGACCTCATTGAGGATTTTGAGGCCTTCAATATTATTTCAATTCCAAGAAATCAAAATTAGCATGCTGATAGATTAGCAGCTGTGGGAGCTCAGTTTGATATTCCGAACAACATAAACAAGGATTCTGATCAGCAACATATCAAGGTTATTATCAGGCCTTCTGTGCCCGATAACAATGTCAACTGGCAGGTCTTTGAGAGCGATGAGAAGATTTTGCATTTTCTACTTGAAGAAGACGTATTTGCAGTATCAAACCAGGAGAGAATTAAATAGCAGTATGGAGACCAGGTACTGCAATTAAAGAACAACAAGTTGCCTCAGGGTCTGGTTACCTTAGAAAGTATTTTTAACTCTGATGATCAGGTTAAAAGGAACAAGGCCAATATACTGGTTCAGCAAGACCATTATGAGGACTTAGAAGTTGCACCCAAGAGAAGCATTAGGATAGGAAAAATAAACACTGCTATTGAAAAGCAGTCTTTTCTGCAATTATTCCAAGAATTCATTGACATATTCGCTTGGGAATATAGAGATTTGAAGGGATTTGATCCACGTCTTGCATGGCATACAATAGAATTGGAGCCAATGGCTAAGCCCATAAGGCAAAAATAGAGGCCAGTCAATCCCAAACTGGAGCCACTAATGCAGAAAGAGGTCTTCAGACTTATAGAGAGTGGGATTATCTTTCCCATTAAGCATATTAGATGGGTTGCAAGTCTAGTTCCTGTCAGGAAGAAGGACATAGAGCTTAGGTTATGTGTAGACTTCAGATATTTGAACAAATCTTCGTTGAAGAACAGACACCCTCTTCCGTCTATGGAGCAGATTCTTCAATGTGTGTCAGGTTCTGAACGTTTTTCTTTACTAGATGGTTATTCTGGTTATAACCAGATTTTGGTGAAGGAAGAAGATCAATTTAAAACTGCCTTCACTACCAAGTGGGGTACAATGGCCTATAGGAAAATTCCATTTGGTTTGTCTAATGCTGGAGCAACCTTCCAAAAGGCTATGGACATGGCCTTTAGCAACTTGATGTATAAGTTTGTTTTAGTATATCTTGATGATATCACCATCTATTCCAAGGAGGCAGCTGATCACATTGACCATTTGAGGAAATTTTTTGAACATTGTCGGGAGTTTGGTATATCATTAAACCCCAAGAAATGTGTTTTCTCTATTCATGAAGGAAATCTTCTCGGGTATGTAGTGTCTAAGAAGGGGATCACAGTGGATCCTAAAAGAGTGGCAGCAATCTTAGAGCTGCCATTACCTCCGCATAAGAAAGGACTTCATAGTTTCATTGGACATATTAATTTTGTCAGAAGATTTCTTCCTAATATAGCAGCCTTACTAAAACCCCTTACAGCTATGTTAAGGAAGAGTGCAGAGTTCAAGTGGACCCGAGAAGCAAGGGACAGTTTTCAAAAGATCAAGGAGGCGTTAGCTTCAGCCCCAACATTAGTCAACCCAGATTTCAGTAAGGATTTTACCTTGTATGCTTTTGGTAGTTTTGATGTAATCTCTGCAATCTTGGTGCAAAAGGGTGTGGAAGGGTTGGAGTAGCCCATTTCTTTTTTCAGTAAAGGTCTAGAAGACTATGAGAAAAAGTATACCTTTGTAGAGAAACATGTGCTGGCTGTTGTAAAAAGTTTGAAGAAATTTAGACATCTATTTTCTCACAACAAAATTCATCTTCTAGTGGCACATTCCAGCGTAAAGGAATTCTTACTCAGCAAAGATTTAAGTGAAAAACGGACTGGATGGATCACGAGAGTTATGGAGTATGATGTGGATATCCAGGTCACTAAACTAGTAAGGGGTAAGGGTTTATGCCAGCAACTAGCTAAGGAAGATTTCCCAACAGCAGAGGATCAACGAGACTCAGTTTTGGTCAATATTGGGACAACAGATGAGGAAGCCACCAGCTAGTTGCGAGAAATGTCACATTTCTTAAGAACCGGGGAATGCCCACCTAATCTAAATAGAACAAAGAGGAGGTACTACCGACTCCAATCTATTCCCTTTGTCTTGATTGATGATGTGTTGTATAGGAAGCATTATAGTGGAGTGTTGCTCAGTTGCATTGATAATGATCAAGTGGATAAAATACTACATGAGTTCCATGATGGACCCTCTGGAGGTCACTATGTTGCAAGGACAACAGCCTGTAATATTTTAAGAGCAGGCTATTATTGGCCTGACTTGTTCAGAGATGCACACATGTATGTCAGGAGATGTTCCAAGTGTGCCTTGTTTTCGGGCAAGGAAAAGCTTGCTGCCTTGCCATTGCAACCAATTCAGATAGAGCAGTCGTTTATGAAGTGGGGAATTGACTTCATAGAGGAAATTAACCCACCCTCAAGTGTGGGCCATCAGTGGATTATCACAGCAACAGATTACTTTACACGATGGACAGAAGCTTTGCCCCTAAAGGAAGCCAATGAGGCAGCAGTGCTGAGTTTTTATGAAGACATGGTTTGCAGATTTGGAGTCCCAAATTCTATAGTTTTTGATAATGCCCTGGCATTTGTTGGTTTGAAGGTTGCTGATTGGGCATTGAAGAAGGGCATTTATTTGAACACAAGCTCCAATTATTATCCTCAGGGCAATAGACTTGCAGAGTCCACTAACAAAGATTTGATTAACATTATCAAAAGGACGCTGCAAAGCAATCAGAGGGATTGGCATGCTAAGCTAAAAACTACTCTTTGGGCAGATAGAATCACCCCTAAGAAGGTGATTGGGAACTCGCCTTACATGTTGGTGTATGGTAAAGAGGCAAAATTACCTATCTCTACTGAGCTGCCCGCCTTGGACATTGCCAGTCAACTAGTCCTGTTTGAACAGTCTGACCCACTTGCCTTAAGATATACTCAGCTGATGGAGTTAGAAGAAGCCAGGAATAAGGCTATGAAGAACATGGAACATCAGCAAATCTTGACTAAGATAACATTTGATAAGAAAAATAGATTAAGAGATTTCATGGAAGGAGATCTTGTGCTGAAATGGGACGTTCTAAAAGGCAGGCTAGGTCGTCACACCAAATTTGACAACATATGGACCGGTCCATTTGTTGTCACAGGCTGTAAGGAGCACAATGCGTATCGACTGGCCACAACAGAAGGTGAGGTACTTCCTATCCCAGTTAATGGGATACACCTCAAGCCCTATTTCCAAGTTTGACAGGTCCATTTATTGTACATATTAGTTTAGACTTTATGTTTTCCATAAGTGTTGTTTCAGCACAATAGATATTTTCTTTTCAGTTTCCCCTATCTTGTCGTTTTTGGCAACCTGTTATGATCTGTGGGTCTCAAAATGAGTTACAGCCATGTACAAAGCTGCTCTTGATCTTTTTTTTTAATTTTCCCATAACTCCATGCCCAATGGATAGGCCTAGGCTACTAGTTTCCCTGTTTAGCAGGCAAACATCCAGCAAAGGTCGCCAGAAATGTTACCCATTTTTCACCTATGGGCTCAATCAGGCAGGGTAACCCGTGCTTTCAGATGTTCTTGAAGACAAAATGGAGGAACACTTGCATCAAGATCACCTATTTTCTAACTTGTTTTTTGCTTGTGTAGATGCATAGGAAAGTAATGTTAACATTCGGCACGTGGAATAAATGTGGCTCCCGAGAGGGTTGATCCCAGCGTGCATATCTTAAGTTTGGGGGTGGGCTTTTCTTTTTATGTTTATGCCTTGCCTTTCCCTCTTTCCTTTTTGCTTCCTTCTTGTCTTTTCTTTGTTTTGCCGGGGGCGGAACCGGGTCGAACTTGGAACTTTTTTCAAAAGTCTCGATTCCTGGTTTCATTCCGGTTCTGACCCCGGTTCCGCCTTTTCATTCCTTGTCGGGCCCATTCTTCGTTTTCGTCGGAGGCGGAATCAGACTGAAACCAAACTTGGGAATTTTCCAAAATTTCAGTTTCTGTTTTCGTTCTGGTTCCGGTTCCGGTTTCGCGCTTGTGTGTCCCTTTCTCTTCTTTGACCTTGTGTTTTGACCGTGAGGTAGTTTTTCCCCTTTTTTTTCCTTGTCCTTTTTCCTCTCTTCCTGGCCTTTGTCGGAGGTAGGTTTGGGTCAGGATCTAAACTTGAAACTGGAAAAGTTCCAGTGTCGGGTTTCGTCTTGGCCCTGTCCCCACTCTGTTTTACCCGAGATTGGACTCGATTCCAATCCCACCTTTCTTTCTTTCTTTTTGCCTTGTGCGTTTTTCTTTCTTTCTATGGCGGGCCCGGAACCGGGTTGGAACCTGGACTTGGAACTTGTTCCTCTTTCCGTTCCGGTTCCGGTCCCAGTTCCGCTCTTTCTTTTTCTTGATTTTTGATCGAGGGATATCTCCCCCTTGGTTCCCCTTATGTTTTTGTTCTTCCTTTCCTCCTCGTGTGTTGTCAGGAGCGAGATCGAGTCGGATTCTGAACCTGAACCTTAAAGAAAGTTTCAGGCCCGGATTTGGTTCCGGCCCCGGTTCCGCTCTTTTCTTGTTTTTCCCCCATTTTGGTCCCGGTCTCGGTCCCGCCGGGATTCGTCTATCTTTGCTCCCGCCCCCGCCAGTTTTGAAGTTTCTCAGTGAAAAGAAATGCCTTCACCAGGAGATGAGGATATCGACAAGAGGTCCTGTCAATAGCAGGGTGTTCTCGACGAAATGAAATTAGTTTGGAGGAATGTCTCCCCGACATCCAAAGTCTCCCCAACATGGAGTAGGTCGCTGAAGGACCTTGTCATCACCATGAGGTCTTGCTAACCGTCGGGCATCTTGCCGAATGAATTGACATGTCGGTATGACTCTTACCGCCTGTTGTGACATCTCCCCGACATCAAAAAGTCTTGCTGAAGTAAGGTTGTCCCCCCGACAAGAAAGGGAACTTGCCAAAAGATTTAAAGCTCGGCGCAGGGTCTTGTCAAGGGCTATTTGTCTCGCCGAAGCTAAGGGAGATCGGGGAAATGTTTTCCCGTTCGGTGAGAGTCACGATGAAAGACAAGGAGATCTTAGCAAAGGGGAGGGAGCTCGATAGGAGGTCTCCCTGATAACGATTATCTTGGCGACCACGGAGGCAACGTCGGTATGATCTTTTCGGATCGCTAGGAGCTCTCAGTGATGGCTCCATGCTATGTCGATACTTGCGAGAAGATTTAACCGCATCGGGGAGACACAATTAGTGTATCACCGATATGCGGTTCAATAGGGGAAGTTTTGACTGCCCGAGGAAGCTGCATGGATTTCATTCAGCCAATCAGAGAAGTCTGAAGGGAAACCATGGAAATCTAAAGAACATCAATAGGGTGAAGGGCGACATGTAGTTGTTGCAGGATCAAAGCATTCAAGGTGTGGCTGAAGTAGCTCAACCGGACATGATGGATCAAATGAATGCGGTAGCTGCATAATATCAGAAGGCTTCTACGAGGGTAACTCTTCACCGACACACACAGTAGGGACACGCAGGCTTCAACATTTAATTCAATAAAAGATCTGAGGGCAGATCTTTCTCAACCAGATATTTTTGTAAGCCCTAAGAGGGCCGACACAATCTATATATAAGGAATTTTTTGCCTTTCTATAAATAGTTTGATTTTATGCATTTAAGGGAGTTAGTGATTTTTCATCAATCCTTTCTCAATTAATGTATGTTTTCTATAACTCAACTGGAATCCTGAATACAATACAGAGTTTACCTTGGAAGCTTGTGTTCATGTTTGTATTGATTCTCATTTCTATATATTTCTTTCGAACATGCAAGTCTTTAACTGTGTTTTATAATTCTGCACTTATGTCTTAAGGTTGTGAAATTGATCTTTCCTTCTCAAGATGTGTATGTAGTCCAAACCTGTTAGGACTCAAGCATTAAATATGAAAGAAGTCATTCTGAGTATGTGAAGCAATAGGATTTAAACTTTCAAGTGTATGTTCTTCCTGTGTTCATTTCGTGATTTCTCATTAACACGGTGTATCACCATAAGTTTAGTTTCATTTTTATGAACTTTCCTTCTCCCTTTCCCTTCAAAGAATCAGTAGTTTAGGTGATAACACAAAGGAATCTGGCCTTCTCCGGAGGTTGACCTCTGTTTACAAGTGACCCACAGCTTTAGAGGTCTTCCCATGTTACACTGGAGTGTTGGACACTAGGTTCAACGAGGGTGCAATTTCAGGTGATAACAGTTTCAAATGTAAATATTTCTATTTTTAGTCCTTTGTGTCTTTTTGTTTTAAGTTGTGTTGTCGTCGTCGCTTGACTCCAAGCCCAATGGATGGATAAAGGAACTTGAATTTTGTTTTTCTTCTCCCTTCACTCGTTTCAAAGAATGGTTGAAGGAATATCCACAGTAGGAGCCAGCTATTATCACGAAATCTAGCAGTGCTCGTTCCATGAATAACCCCCCTACGAAACTTGTTCATTTCCTAGGCTCGTGATGTTCAAGCATGCAAAATGAGGTGATTTTAAATCCACCTCGAAGTGTGTTCCAAAGTCTCAAATAGTTCATTTGAGTGTCCCTTTGTGTTTGTCTCGCGTAGACCTTCAAAATGAGTATCTTCGCCAACTCACATTGTTCATACTTAGTGAAATTGTGAAAAGTGCAAAAGTTCATAAAAAAGCGCTCTAACATTTTGATGAAATTTGTCTAAGTATAAAAAGTGCAGGGGCAGGGTTTTTCAGGGCCACTGCACTTAAGTGAAAATTCAACTTGGTGCAAGGGCACTTATTTTTAGTGCCCTTACACCAAATCTCCAAACTTCGCCATTTTAAGAATGGGGCGGTGAGTTTTAACTTGATTGCACTTTTCACTCAGTTTTGCCACTTTTCATGCCTTAATTAATTGAAACAACTTGAGTTATTTTTCACACTTGCAAATCACTTAAAAGTGATTTTATGTTATTTCTTTTTCACTCTATTCATTTTTTTTTCACTTCTCCTTGTTGGTCGACCATCTCGCTCCTTGCAAACCCGTGTTTTGAGGATCTCAAAGCTTGGTCAAGCTAGGTATTCATGGTTTTTTCCAGGTATGTTGTTTTCGTTTCCTCTTCCATTGCTTTGTTTTTAAGTTTTTGTATTTAACGCTTGGTTTGTAAATGTGTTTTGACGTGTTGTTTTCTTGTTAGTTTTCATTCATCTATCTTCTCTCTTTCTCCACTCATTTTGTCTCCTTTCAAATTCATCTTTCTGCTCATATCAAGCGCTGGTTTCTCCTCCTTTCTCCACGCATTTTGATTTCTTTTTGTGCCATCTTCCAAGTCACACCATCTACTTTTTCACATTGAGGATTTATGAGATCAATCACGAAGTGCGCACCATTGTTTCTCTCATTCCAATGTTATTATCCAAGTGATAAAAACATGTGTGGGTTTGAAAGAACTCGTTTCAAACATCATGCCAAGTTTCAACTTCGAAAGACCCACTCTAAGTACTCAAGTAGTGTTTTTAAGCACCATTGCAAAAAATCACTTAACCTATGTTCTCACTAACTCCCAGTGTAGGAGAGGTGAAAATCATTGCTCCTACACTGGAGTGATTTTTCACCAAATGCCAAGGCACTTAATTTCCCCGCCTCTACACTTACCACAAGCAATCCATAAGAGACTAAGTGTCAGGGTGTTGATTTTTAGTGCCCTGACATATTGTTTTCAAACTTACACACATAAGTGCAAGGGCGTTGATTTTCAACGCCATTGCACGTGAAGATATTTACCCTCGTGAAAGGGCGTTGATTTTCAGCGCCATTGCACTTTTGGCAGTTTTGTTTTGAAACATTTCCAAATTGATCTATCTTCGCTCTGAACCTTGTTTCTCTATTCTTGCACCGTATTTTATGCCTCATTGCTTGTTTCATGCTTGCTCAACATCATTGCTCACTTCATGCATCCCAATGCTAATTTTTTGACTAACATTTGTTGATTCACCATCTCTGTAGTTCCTTTTCAAATCTTGTCAAGGGATCCTCAAAGTTTCATCTTTTGATCTAGTTGCTCTCAGATGACAGCCAAGAAGCCTCCATCATCTTTGTTACCTATTTTTCACTCTACGCTCAACAGGTAGAGCTGAATGAAGTTCAGCTATTATAAGTATGGGAAATTTTCATATTTTGCTGATAAAGTGTTCATTGATCATCATTGAGATCATCTTACATATGTGTCATAAGTTTATTGTGCAAATGTTTAAAATAGAAAATTAAGAAAATTTGCATAATGATACTTTTATTCATTTTGTGAAATGCTGAATCTCGCACAAGCCACGAGAGTAACTGAGTTTGTTTCTGACAATCAAGAGATGAATACAAAATTTAAATGGACAGACTACACTGTTGAAAATAGCATAAGCGTAAAAAAGAAAAGCAATTCATCATTGCCTGTAATGATGAATCACTTCGTTGGTGCTTCTAGCCATCGTGCCTCCAAGCAGTTGCAGCCTCACTTCATCGCTCCGTGTACCTGCAAAATCGTTAAGGAAATGGTATTAGAGTTATACTCTAAGCAATGGTGAATTACTTTCTACCTTACGCCTATGCTACAGACAGAAATGTAATTTGCGTCAAACCAAGCATTCATCAGATAATTGAAAAAGATCGAGCGGAAAGACATAATTCAATGGAAGCTTTCAGCTTCTTTTATTTTGCTAACATGTTTGTTTCAGTGTGCAGGAACAGGTTTATTATGTTTGAATTCTTTTCATCAGATATGTGGAGTAAAACGGGCTCCCACGAGGGTTGAGCCCAGCATATCGAATCATCAAAAGAGTTAAAGAAATAATCGAATAAGTAGCTTTATTTCAAATAGATTCAGAAAAAATAGCTTGAGCGTACAGTATATCTTCGCTCTTCGTATCAAGGAAGGATCAAACAGTGTGAGAACTCATCATTTTCATTGTGTTCGTTTCAGCTCTACTTTATATTTTTTCACATTACATCTAAATAAAGTGTCGAGCCTCTTCGCATTAAAGAGAAACAGAATACTTGAGTAAATGGAATGTTTTCATCAACTGTATCACTGTACAGGACAGATTTGCAACAGTCTATTTTTCTATTAATTCTTCATACAGAAGGCTGCAAATTTTATCTTAAGTCAACATTCAAGAATAATGGAAGCTACAGTTTCTAGTTCATAAGATGCAATATCTTTTATCAAACTGGCATACAGTGTTACAAGTGTCAGTGAGACAACAATGGAGCATGAGTTTTCAGCATTGATAAAATAATGGAGTGCTCGTTTTCAATGATAATCACTATTTACAAGATATCCAAAAACAACAGCTACAGGATTTTCACTTTCTTCAATGTTAAAAGATCATCATTTCATTAAAATTCTGTTTCAGCTCTGTTTGGCATTTTTGCATTGCATTTTAATTAAGTGTAGAACCTTTTTACAATGAAGAAAGGGATTACATCAAGAGGTATTCAGTTGTTTCTTATAATTTCAAACACTTATATAGTTCATGAGACTTGATGAGGAATAACAAAGTGAAGCCATATCAGCGTGCTACAGTTTCTAATTCATAAGATGCACACAGTCAGGATAACGTTTCACTAAAAGGCCATATTCAATGGACATAGCTCAGGCCATACAAAGTGGAAAATATGGCAAAGAATATTTACCAGTCAATTCATTGTAAAATCTGTTATCAATGGTGGAAATTAGCTACAACCAACTTTCAATATCTTGTCAAGTGACAGTACAGTCATGGTGGATGCATTATTCTAGAAGTTAGTGGAAAGATTTTTACAAGAAGATAATGCACAACTAAAATAAAAACAATTTTCAGTCACATGTTAAGCATAGCTGAGTGTTTTCTTGCTGTATTGATCAGAATTGAACAGTGGGAGATTAGAAAAAATGCAAAGAATTTGGAGCAGAAAAAGAGGTGGTTACTTCGTTTTATCATTCTAGAAGTGTTTCTTACAAAGACATTCAAAGAATTTATGCTTCGTAGCAGTCAGAAATAAAAGATAACATATAGAAAATCCATGTTTATTGTTTCAAAACAACACAATATTATGACTGTCTCAGCTTAGAAAAAGTAGTTTTCAGCTTTCAAATGCAAGCTGGGTACAGGGTTCAAGTGCAAACATCCAGGAAATGTCAGGAGCACACAAATTTCATAATGCCCAGATAGAGGAATATTCAGCTCAGTAATAATATTTATCGGCCAAGGCATATGTCATATATTCGTGCTAAAATCTTATAGAGAGCACAAAGGATTTGGGTTTTAGTTTTTATTCATGTCCATGAAAACCATTTAAGCATAAAGGAAAAATCATTGAAGATATTGAGCACGAGGAGTTTTGGTTTATACTCAGATCCAGAAGTCAAGCCCGTGGCCTGAAGGAGATTTTTCGCATATACCCAGATGAGATTTTGAACTGGGAAATACATTTTCTTTTCTATCATGAATATTTGAAGCTTCAGATACAGAAAATACATAAGTCAAACATTATTTACAGTACCCAGAAGTCTTAAAGTTGCTGTCTCAGAAATATGGGAAAGAAAAACAAAAGGAAATCTTCATGTACCAGCTTAAGAGTGAAGATTTTTGCAGATTCAAAAGAACAAAGACACAGATTCGAATTTTTAAAGCAAAGATTGTTCTTTGTTTGTCAAAATACTTCAAAGATTTTCAATGGTGCTTCAAGAAGTAAAGAAAGCTTTTAGAAATGCACAAGCAAAAGAAAATCAGACTATTATCTCAAAATACCTCCAGAAATCTTCTTATTTTCGGATTTGAAGAGTGTTTGAACAAAGTTCGTAGCTTCAGATCTTCATGGCGGCCAAGTTAGATGCAGATTCTTGAAAAAATTCGAAGCAAAAGCTCAAAAAAAATGAAAGAACCTCATCTAGGAACAGAAAATTGCGCCTAAATACTTCCACGTTTTTTATAAAAATGTCTCATGTTCCAGATTCGGCCCCAAAAGTCAGATTTGAATTTCTTCATGGCAGAAAATACCAGAAACAAAGCAATTCGCGGCTAGGGTTTGAGTAGTGGCGGTTGTTTTTCTCAAACTTCTCTAAGTCAGATGCAAAGTGAATGATGAGTTTTTAGGGTTCGAGTGCTCTCAAAAGCCCTAACTCGAATGATGTGTTCTCTTGACTTTTGTTTGGAAATTAAAAAGAAAAAATCATTTCACTTTTTAAATATTTCGTGGTCTTGATTCTTTAGGGTCAATCGACCTAATTATGCTAAAGGGGCCCGAACACTTTGCATGGTGTTTATTAAAAATCAAACATTCAATTAAATATTAAAGTAATATAGCTATTACTCCAATATTTAAGAAGTTATTACCAATGGTTAAAATATTAAAATAATCATTCGATGATTATTTTTAATATTTAATTAAATTAAGCTCTTCTCAAATTCATACAAGAGTATAAGTGAAGTCAACTGAGGATCTAATTATGCAAATGGAGTAAATTATGGAGTTTTCCTTTCAGTTTCAGAGGAGTTCTAATTATTATGGGCGGATTGGTAAAAATGAGGCAGTTTTGCATGCTTTAAGTCACTTTTTCAGGGAGTTGCAGTTCAGTTGGAATAGTGCATGTATCAGTTATGACTTGGCAGTGAGTTTGAGCTTGATTGGACTTATTTTTGCATGATTTTGGGCCTCCTTTTCAAAGATATTTTCTTCTGCTCAGATTTGGCTTTGGAGTTATCACCCTTTCTTGGAGTTGGACTTTCAGTTCTTTTTGGGAAAGGTTTTTTGTATATATTGAAAAATTTAACGTTTTTTCAATCTAGTTCTTGTTTTCTACCTTTGCCTTCAGCAAAGAAGATCATTTTGTAACTCAGCTTTCAGATTAATATAGCAGTGTTTTTTACAGGTTCAAAGTGTGTAATTGCAGAAGATTCCTTTGAGTTTCAGTACTTTAGAGTTTTCATTCTAGATTTCGAGCATCGTTTTTGTGAAGAATTTGATCGAAGAATTACTGTGTTTCAGTTCTGAAACCTCTGATTTTTTTTGTCTTTTTCACATATCTGTATGCAATTTAGTTTAAAATCACTGGTTATGCACTGTGCTTATTAATAGGTTAATACATTTTGTCGTGAAAACCTTGTTTTCCCTCAATATTGCGTTAGATCAAAGCCTCTGTTTAAATCATTCAAGTGATTAAATTATTGAATCAGGTTGTGCATATTAGAGTTTTTGAGAAATATATTGTGAGTCATAATTGTAAGTCATTATCATTTAGGTGCAATCACCTCTCGTAGCTTTAGAATTTCAATTCAAGCAAGCTTTCTATCTCTTTCCTAGCCAAGTCAGTTAGTTTTTAAGAGGTTTTCATCAGGGAACCAGCCCTCTCTGGAGATTGACTCAGTTTTAGGCAACCCACAGGCCTGAGAATCATTCCATGTTTCAACAGATTGCTGAATTTAACTATTTTAGCGTTCGGGTGCAATCTGAATTGACAACAATCTTCAAAGGCTAAAGGAAAAATGAAGTACAAGTACCAAGGTGTTTATCTGCTGAAAGTAGTAATTTCAAATATGGATGAGATAAAAGACACGGAGGTTGGTCATCAAGACCTCGTTGATTTCGTGAAAAGAACTAAGAAAAATCCCCTTGAAGACTTCCTAAGAGCCATTGTGCACAGTAATATACATCTAGTGTCTATGTTCCCTACTTCTACACACAATGCAGAGTTTGTCCTCCAAGTTGCATCCCATTACATCAACCAAAATAGAAGTGTGATTGATTCCTCTAGGAAAGAAGTATTAAGACTTGACACAGATTTCTTTGATATTGTTTTCAAAGTCCCACAAATGGAGAAGTACACTAAAATTTCAATACAACAAGCATCGGAAGCCTATGAATCAGATCCCAATAAGGCTAAGTACCTGACAAATAGTTAATGGTTGAAAGAACCCAGGCACAATTTCTCAAGATGGTCGAAGGGACTTCTGTGAAGTGACTTCAAAGAAGATGTCAGGGACATGATCACACTTTTGAGCAAAGTTAAGGGATTTCCTAAATCATCCCATTTTCATGAATGGAAGTATGAATACATCTGGATCATAAGGAGAAAAAAGGCTCATATTGAATGGGGAAAATAAATCAATGATGAAATCCATGAACAATTCATAAATGTGCCAACCACCTTGAATTTCTATATGACTTCTTACCTGGTGTATGTCGCAGTCATGATGAGGAAATTCTTGGGTTTATCTACAAAAGGGAACCGGCTTTCTGTACCTGTGTAAAAATATTTCTATCAACTGGAGCTGAAGGAAAGCCTTCACCATTTCAGAAGGGTCACAGATGCTTTCTTTGTGCCTTTTCTTTTCAACTTTGACCCGACTCTCAAGAGGAAGAGAGTGTTTGACGAGGCCTACAAAGTAGTGAGTAAATTCAGATGTTATTCTTCCAGTTTCTAACTTTCACTTACATAAGGGTAGGATGCTACGCTGGGTGCCCTTACATGTTTCTCAAATATCCCTCAGACAAGTGGATACTCATGGAGATATGTAGATAGTTGATTTCATTTCACAAAGAATGGATGAGGATTCACAAACTAGGATTCAAGTTTCCACTGACAATCGGTAGGTATACCATCAAAGTGTACAAAAATCCAAATCAGTCTATGCAAAAATGCAGGTCATGACAATTAGGACCTATAGATACAAATTTTATTTTGACTACCAAAATGTAAAGAAGAAGTTGAAAATGGGTCATTGACACAAGTACCATTTTAAGGACATCTGGGCTGATTGCAGAGATGAAGAGGCTATCCATAAGATGGATTTTTGAAGACTAATTATATAGCAGATTAGAGATCTTGGTGTTGCTGACCTACTAGAGGATTTCACAGATCTTGGTGACATCATGAACGCTGCTTATGATGAACAAGAAATCTCCAAGAGACATTTGCCTACAATTCAATGGTCCAAGAAGGAAAGTGTCTACATTAGAGAGAGACTGACACCAATATTGTCTAACACTGCAGAGTGGTTACACAACCATGGCTTTGAGATGAAAACTTTTAGGACAGAATCAGAAGGAGAGGAATTTGGAGAAAAACACAGCCGACAATAGGAGCCCCACATGAAAGATAAACCTACAGTTATTCCCACTTCTTCCCGAAGGGGCCCTAGGATTAAGTTCACTGATGGAAAAAAGGATACACAGGTCATCCAAGAAGAAGAAACTATGAAATCTAAACCATCTCGCTCAAAAGGAAAAGGACCTATTTCTGAAGAGATAGATTTTGATGAAGAAGAAAATTCAAGCGACCAATCCGCTGAAGAAGAAGCAAACTTTGATGAGGAAGAAGATTCCACAGAAGATCAAGAGTCTGAAGATCAAGAAGGTGAACAAGAGCTAGAAAAGAAAGAGGGTGATAAATAAGAACTCGGGCATGATGAAGAACAAACAATATCTCCACATGAGAATGTAGTCAAAGACCTTCCCCAAACATCATCACCCGTAACTTGAAATGTTCCTCGCACACCTCCTAATCCAAACACTCCTCCACCACCTTTTCCTACATCTACAATACTCATAGTGGACATTTCACAACCCCCTACAACATCAACTGTACTTGATACTCCTTCAGTGACAAGTATACAAACGATTGACATTTTGTTTGAGTCCTCCATCATCCATCCTAGCCTATCATCTCCATCCTATGATATCACTTCAGAAGCTGAGTTTAATAGGTTCATTAATGAATCCAATATGCATGATCAACTCAATGTGCAAACTACTGGAGCAGTCATGACAGACACTACACCAATTATCACGATACGAGTCATTCCTTCAGAAGTGGCAGTGACAAGAGAGTTGACAGCTGACCAAGAAGCCTGTACCTCCTCTCTTGCCCCTTGGGTTGTATCTCAAGTATTGAAGCAAAAAAAGAAAATAATCTCTCCAGAAGAGCTCGATCTTCAAGAGATGGCCCCTCCAAAAGCCAAGGGGAAGAAAAAGGTGAAAGTGTATTCACGGATTCATCTTGACAAGGCTGGTCACAAGTATGCAAAGATTGGTGTACCACCTCAAGAGGAAAGAGATGTCAATATGGAGGACTACACAGTGACAAGAGTCCATCTTGGAAAGGTCACGAATGAAAGTGCAAAGACAGATGCACAGGTAACCTTGGATATACTGGAAGGAAGACT
Organism: Sequoia sempervirens; assembly: GCA_007258455.2. NCBI lineage: Eukaryota > Viridiplantae > Streptophyta > Pinopsida > Cupressales > Cupressaceae > Sequoia > Sequoia sempervirens. The sequence goes on from VDFB02281492.1 coordinate 924,801,095, forward strand.
GGACAAAATGGAGCAAGCTCAAAACATGTACAAATAGAAGGCAGAGCATTATGCCACTGTTTTAAGGAGACTTGCAGGATCTTCAAGTAATGCACAACCATTGGAAATGGTAAGTGTTAAGGACCCAACTATGAAGAAGGCCGAGAAGTTTTCCTCCAAAGGCAGAGTGTTATATGATTTTATTAATAAAATTGTAGAATAGGGATCTCAGATTATAGTTGTTGCGGATGAAAAAGCTACTCAAATAGCCAAGCTCAAAATAGTTCCTGATAAGGAAGAAAATGTAATTTCCCAAGAGTGCAAAGAAACAGAAAAATGTCTTTTATTATGGTCACAAATGAAATAGGCAAAGCTTAGTAAATTGGTGGAAGCCAGGGTGATCCCTGACAAGGAGAAATACGTAGAAGTAATAGAATCACTAAAACATTGTATCTAGATAATCAAATCTCTTACAAAAGACCTCCACCAAGTGCAGGAAGATGTTGAAGGGAAATGTTCTATCCTTCAAAAAGGAATTAAGGAGTTACCAAGACAACTCCTTGAAGAAAACTGTATCTTCCTTCCGGCCATAGAACTTTCTGAGATCTTCAAAGAAGCCATCATGAATCAAGTAGAGAGTGCAGATTTTTTAGAATCCTCTATGCATGTTATTTGTGATACAAGGCTCACTCTCTACAACCTCAAGACGCATCTTGACACTTGCAAAAAGGTTCACTCATCCGCCATGAGATCAATCACCAGGATTCACACCATTGTGGATTACATTGTCGGTCTGGATGAGACGTTCATGCAGGAGACCAGGAAGAAGTATGAATACTTCTACGCCCAAAGAAAGGAACCATGAAGATTCCTGATCTCCAGTGTTAAGACTTTTTGATGCTTCCCTTTATGCATCTTTTAAATATTTTGTGACATTCTAAATGTCTTTTCTGAAAATGTAATTACACTAATATCTGAGATATAGTTTCATGAAGATAAATTACATTTTGACTTAGTCAAAGTTAGGTGAGATTTTCCTAAATTAACTCACCTAACTTTCCTCACTTTTCTCAACTGATTTCCTAATTTTACTCATCCCTCTCCTTTATAAATAAGAGGGATTTCTATTGTAATCTTTACCTTTAGTATTTTGCAACGAAGTGTTGCCCTTTTTGAAGTAGATTTTTGAAACTTTGTGTTCATATTTTGTGAATGGAATCTGATCGATAAATAAGAGAATTGCAAACCAGACTTTGTGTTGGATTCGATAATCTTGTGGATTGATCTTATTGGTGGTGATTAGTAGATGATATCCAAAGGGCTTCAAGTAATTCATGTAAACTTTGTGTTACATTCCTTATTTGAATTTGCATTTATGTTTGGATACTTTTGTTGAAATATCTACACGACTTTGTGCTTGTAATCATTCATGTTGTTCGAGGAATTGCTGCATCTAAGAAGACTTTGTGCTTCTAATGCAACAAACGGTACACCTCTCACAGATCCATCAGTGAGAAAGCTATGGAATGACTTTTTTCTTTTGTGTTCTTTCCCTTTTGTTTTATTTGTTTATTATTGACAAGATAGAGGTATTGGCATTACTGCTCATTGTTTAAAGTTATTTTGAATTAGAACTTCCAACCATGAAGCATTGTAAAACATCTTCTCTAAAAAAAGAGAGAAGCATGAATGTGACACACCCCCCCATTTTGTAAGTATAGTGTACGTTGTGTAAATACTTTATTAGTTTTACTATAGCTTCTGTTAGTAGTAAGAAGGGCGCCTCCCCTTTCTAAGAGGAGAGATTTTATCTCACATAGTTGTGGCTGAAGTCTAGGTTGTGTAATCTATTGAAAAGATGATTACATAATTTTCACCCAACAAAAGGGATGTAATGCTATGACTCTTTGATAAACCTACACATCATGTTCTCTTTATTTGACTCATGTTGATATAGCTTAAGGGACCCATAACAGTTATAACTCTTGAAAAAATATATGAAAAACAATTCCTTTTCTTGTTTCATCTCTTCACATGGTTTCATGGGGGCCAACTCAATCACATCCACATGATTCTGTTTTCCAAACTTAGATCTCACACTTTTGACATTCAATTGATTTCACTTTCACTAGAATGTATAACACCGAGGATCATGATTTATACCACTTTGCTTTTTTTGGTGCTACTAATAATTTTGTATGTAGGTCAAAGGATGTTATGTTAATTGTAGACACTTAAAAATTGTCTCGAGCTTATGACACCATTTTTTGATTAATTTCTTGTCTAATTCTTCACCTAAATCTAATTCTTTGTTTAACCATGATTCCTCATCTAACCCTTAATCCAAATTCACCCTCTTTTCATGCACACATAATTAAATAATTTTTATTATTTGATTATACTATTATTTCCATTTCATTAATCCACCTGATTAAATAATTATTACTTAATTATTTAATTATTAACATTGTCTTTGAATAAATAAATACTTTTATTTATTTAATCTCACTAATCTAATAATTAATTAAATTATTTAAATTTAATTAATTATCCATGGTTTTGAAAATAAATGATTTTTAATTTTAAAAAAATGAACTCTTACATTTCTCTATGATATTCAAAAAATGAACTCTTACACACCACTAATTTTGATTTTTAAACTCTTCCAAATGGCCATGATTTTTGAAATTTAAACTCTTCCAAATTGCAACTAATTTGATTGATTTTCTTCCGCCCACTAATTTTGCCTCCATTCAAAAAGTTTCTCCAATCACGTGGCACTAATTTCGAATTTGAGAATGAGTAATTAGTTTCCCATGAAATTTGTCTCATTTGATCTCAACCCTTCATTTCTCTACTCAATCTCGTCTATCCATTTCACCATCTTCTCATCTACAAATTCAGGCTTTGAGCTCTTCATTTCTCTAACCACCACCATCTTCAACCTTTTGTTGAAATTATCATCTTTAACCACCACCGCTTCAATATTTCGCTAACCCTAGTTTCATCTTAAGCCTTTTACTTTGTGCACTTTAAAATTGAGAGCAACCTATCTTAAATATTCAAAAGCAAAGGAGAGAAGAACAATGGAGATCCACCAATGAAGGTATAAAGGTATAACTTCTTTGTTTGTTTGCATTCAATTTCCTTTATGCCTATTTGTGCTTCATTGTTTTGGATTTGATTTTATAAGCTTAATTCTAATAGTTTGGTGGTTTCCTTCAAGGATTTAAGCTTCACCAATCAAATTTTCAGATCCATACAAATGGTGAACCCGACATGAAGAACATTTTTTTTTTTTCTAACTTTCTTGTGTGCAAGTTTTTGGTGTTTATGTCTTGCAGGTTATGGATACTTTCAAGAGGTGATGAAAATCAGAAATTTTAGAGGCTATTTGAGGAAAAATAGACATCACCATTGTTTCCAGAAACATCATTCCATAAATTTTCATATATTATACTCTATATTTTGGTGAAAATTTTCATTTTGCACTTAAACAAATGTGGTTCATAGACACTTTCTTTGTTAATCTGTACATTGTACGGATCTACACTTTTTGGTTGATTTTTTATTTCTGAATATTTTTAAAATCTATTAAGGATGAATGTGGTTTCAGTTTCTGGTTAGAAAATAAATTTTTAGAAGTTGAATCAATTGCTGAGAGTGCTTACTTCTTCTTTTTTCACAATTTCTGAAATACTAACCTGCAGTAAAACTGGCATAATTTACAAAATACTAATGGGATTTTCAAGTTTTTGCAAGTGTTGGAAAGTTTCTTCTAATGTGAATGTTGTGGATCAGACCATTTATTCATATCAAAAATCAGAAATAAAGTATAATTAATTAAAATGAATGTTTCAATTTCAAACCTTGATTTTTGATAATTTTATAAAAGTTCATAAAATTTCCAAAAAAGTTTTTAATGGTGTGATTAGTTTTCGATTTGAGTCTATTTTTTGAGTGTTTTCATTAATAATTTTGTGCATCACTTATTTGAGAGCCAAATGAAAAAATTAAACTTCTAATGAAATTGGTTTTGCAACACGTTGTCAAAGTCATTACTTAGACTACTAATCTAATTGTTGTAGGATGTTATCAAAGGCTTATTGTGAACTACTAATTAGTGTGTTGTAGGTTCACATGTCAAATATTTGAAGTTGAAACTTGATGTTCATTTGTGGAAGACTAGAAATTCAAACTACTAATAGTGGTTTTGCAGGGCTTTCATTAATTAGATCTCTTTTCAAGTGTCTGTTTGCACATAGATTAACTAGGGGGTTAATTAATCACTATTTTTTGTGCTTGTAAGGTGGTAGATGTATGCTCTCACCTTGTGTAAACTCGGTGATCAGAAGCCAGACCCATCTCTTTTATGTTCTTAACCCCTTAGAGGGTTTTCCTCCCGATTTGTGAGAGGGAACGACCCAAGGGGTACTTTTGTTTCGATCCACTATACAAATAATTATGGTTGTGACAAAATTCATCAATCACCTCGTGTAGATGTTCTATACCAACGGAAGTCTCCCTCAGTATCCATGAGATGCATAAAAACCCTTTCTAAGGGCTGGGAGACCTCTTAAATGAGTGAACTACTACATGTATAGACACCAGATTATCTTGAAACACTGACTAGAAACCACTTGTTGTAGAAGCTAAAAACCTTTTTTTCTTGTTGGTGCAAGAGTTTGGACCTCTGAAGCTTCCCTACACATACTATTCATGGTGGAGACAGAAAAACCCTTGGTTCATAAGATCTTTGGATCTTTTGGTTAAGAGATTTGGTGTTCCTGTGTCATGGTGGGGGAGCCAATGTCACAAATATCTCTAGTTGTCTGCCTTGTCTTAGTATATGGAGTAATCCAAGTAGGGACTCAACAAGTAGTATCCTCTTTCCAACCTAGATTGTGCATGCTTACGAGTGTTTTCAAATTTGTCGAGACCAGTGAATTTTTTTGGGGTAATCTAGGCCCACATTCAGAATTTTACTTTGATTTTGTATCAGAGTCATCCAAAACATTTTGTCTACCATGTTTTATGTGTGTGTTCAAAACAAAAAATTTCAATCTAAATCAAACATCACACCTGGAATCTATAACATTTCAACCTTGAAAATCTTAAAAGCTTTCTCAAAAATTCAAACAACACAAATGTCCACATGACCTCTTGTAAAACCAAAATCCCTAAGCGAAAATCCACGTTCTAATTTTTCCAACATAGACATCGTAGTTCAAGGTTTACCAGAAAATGAATTTTGAAGAACTATCACAATCGAGACATATTGCTGATTTTTTTTTATCAATCCCCTTTGACGAACGAACTAGACTTACATGTCCAAAACAATCCTAGCATTTAAATCTCTTGAGGAATTGTTCTTCAGTTTTGATCCTTTATTCCTTGCATATCTAGATCATTCCACCTAGTCCTTGCATATTCCAATCATTCTATTATTTCATGTCCCCAGTCCTTGTATATCCATCATTAGTCAAACAAAACTTTTAGCTTGCACTTAGGTTACTCTCCTTAGGTCTTGAATCAAACATTGGCTATTAATCACCCATATCACTTAAGGTTCATCATCCTTGAGTTAGGGAATATATCATTATCTTTGAGTAGGGAAATCTTGTTGGATTTCATCATCTCCTACTTTAGCATACCCTCTCTTGATCACTTATCCTTGTGTCTATCAATCATATCATAGGTAAAGCCTTGCATCACAATTATCTTTAGACCTAGAGTTGCCTTGAGTTCTTGCATTTTTATCATATCAAGCTTGTCATTTGTAGATTCATACCATTCCATTCCCATATCTTATCTTAGAGTCATATTAGTTTGCATTGCATCATAATCTTGAGTCTCATACATTATCTAGTCCTAGGATAAAGATCAAAACAATCGACTATGTCCCCTAAAACAAGAATAAAAATGTTTCAAGAAGAAGGAAACCCTTGGGAAAATGATTTTGATGGGGAAGATCATATTAGTGTTGCAAATAGTGGAACAAATGAAACTGATGATGAAGAAGTAACCCAATCTCATATAGAAGAAGCACTTCATGATTGTAGATTCACTAAACTGCTTAAAGAGGTGATCAAACATAATCAACAACAATACTTCAGGGCCCTTGCTAATGAAGGAATCAAACTGCCTCATGATTTTGACATATCATTACTCACGATGAATGACAAACATGAATCTAATGAATCTAAACATACCAAAAAAAAAATGATGATAGAACCAAGGATCACAAACCCTTTTATTTACAACCTGTTTACAAGAGGTCTTCAAAGGCATCAAAACCTATACCTACAAATAATCCTATTTTGGATGAGCTTAGAGCATTAAGATAGGAATTGGATACTCTCAAAAAATAGTAAAACATCATCCCACAAGTTTTTCATTGAAGATATATGTCTTTATCCTTTCGATCCAAGCATACCAATGCCACCTTTTCCCAATCATTGGGGCATACCGAGACTTGATAAATATAGGGAAAAAGGAGATCCTAAAGATCACTTAAGAGAATTTTGTGTTGCTACCTTGGAATTTGTAGTTGATGAGACTTGTCTTATGATATTATTCCCTCGTAGTCTGGGAGGAGAAGCTATGGAATGGTTTTCACAATTACCCCCAACCATCAAATATTTTCAAGAACTAGCTGATAAATTTGTCTCACATTATAGTTACAACTGTGAACTTGAAGTGACCATGTCAAACCTTTTTAACACCAAGTAAAAATAAGGAGAATATTTTGCGTCATTTTTACAAAGATGGAGACATTTGAAAAAATGAGTACCTTATAACCTTCCAAACAAACAATTGGTTGACCTCTTTTGTCAAAATTTGAACAAGGAAATTGGAAAGGAAATTCACCTCAAATGCTTGGATTCCTTTGATGAAGTCATAGAAATGGGATTTCAAATTGAAAAAACTCTCATGGATGATGGAGCTATTAAACTTAATAATGACAAAGATAAAAAATTAGGCTCAAGCAACAAGACACCTTTTTGGGTTAAGAACAAGAATGTGGTCAATGACAGAGTTGTTGATGCAAAAACAACTAAAACATCATCACCTATCTACAACCTTAAAGGTTCATCTTTAAACAAAGGAAAAGAAAAACAAAGAAGCTTCCCTAAACAAAGTTTTACACCATTGGGACAATCGCTTGAATCAACATTAAAAGAACTCCTTGAAAATGATCTTATAACGCTACCTGAGATGAGAGAATATAATCCACAAGTCAAACCCTCATGGTGGAATGACGATCACTTTTGTGACTATCATAGACATAAAGGACATAAGACTAATAATTGCAATAAACTTCGACATGTGATACAAGACCTTATCGATGACGGTAAGATAGCAGTTGATGTACACACTCCTTCTGGTAACTATGATCACAAGATGTTTAAAAATCCTTTCCCTAAGCATGACAAGGATAAAGGAAAGGCCCCTGAATCTGGTGATGGTGTAAATTATACTACTGCTAAGTATGACTATGTCACAAATAACATCATTGAGGTTGATAATCATGTGAACACTTTCATTATAAAATGCAAAGAACCTGATTGCAATGTTACTACCCGCAGAGGCATAGTTACCCTTAGAGGTCCTAATTCAAAACTCATTGTACCAACTTCACGATACAACCTCATAGAAAATTTAGGTAAAATTCCTACACAAATTTCCATACTTGAGCTACTACGCCTATCTCCTAAGCATAAAGCTATCCTAGATAAAGTGCATGCTTCTGGTATAGTTCCTACAAACTTGCATGTAGATCAATTCCAAGCTATGATGGGACACATCACCTCTCCTCACACTCTCACTTTTACTGAGAATGATGATTTTTCCATCTGACAACCACATAACGCCCCTCTACACATTGAAGTCCTTGTCCATAAAGTCAAGATCAAGCGAGTTCTAATAGATGGAGGAGCAGGTCTTAATATTTGTACTCATAAATTAATCAAAAAATTAGGGTTCTCTGAAAGTGTAGTTGATCCAAAGAAAAAAATTAACATAAAGGCATATGATGAAGAGGAACACTCATTGAAAGGATCAGTTACTTTATCAATCAATGTTGGCCCTATGATAAAGGGTGTGGTTTTCCAAGTCCTTGATCTCCCTTTGACCTATAACATCCTCCTTGGAAGACCGTGGATTCATGCAATGCAAGAGGTAACTTCTACATACCATCAGTGCATTCAATTCCCGCACAATGGTGTCAAAATCACAATACTAGAAGATCCAAACCCTTTCATGTATTACAATAATCTAAGCCCTAAAACTGAAATCACAATCCCTAGCAACCGTGAAGCACCTCCTTCTCAAGAATATGTTGATCCTGAGTCCTTAAAAGCATCCACCTCAAAATCCAATGAAGCTAAGATCAAAATACAAGTGAAAGAACAAGGAGTAGGAGAATATACCCTGAATCGTGCTCTTTTCATTGGAAAGCTACCTTTATCTCCCCACACCTATGGAAAGCCACAGATGACTAAGACCACATCAGATACTGATACTACATTGGTTTGTAAATCGACTACTTTCAAAAAATGGGGACCCCTTTATGATGAAACGGAAGAAGTTGATCTCTTGAGATGGCTACAAAAAGATGTGTTGGCCCACAGTTGTCGTTGCACCAAAAGATCGACCTGTTAATGCCTGATACAACTGTCAGAGTTGATGGATCCATGGGAGGCGGTTAGTCCATGTCACGAATCTCAAGGGGAGCGCTGACCATCTGCCAACAAACTCCCCCTCAACGTTGCTCGAGGGGATTTGAACCTGACACCTTTGGCTTTGATACCAATTGTTGGCCCACAATTGTCGTTGCACCAAAATATCAACCTTTTAATGCTTGATACAACTGTCAGAGTTAACAAATCCATGGAAGGCGATTAGTCCATGTCACGAATCCCGAGGGGAGCACTGACCATCTTCCAACAAGATGAGGATACAAAAAAAGAACAAACTAAAAAACTAGAGATAAAGATACCTGTTGAATAGTACGACAAAGGATTTGATCTTATGAAATGAATGGGATATGATGGTAAAAGTCCTCTAGGTTTATAGAAATAAGGTATCTTGGAACCAATGCAACCTACTCATACGCAAAAAATTCCCTGGTTTAGGATATGACGCATAGAAAGATAAGACCTTGAGTACTGTGTGTACTTCAAGTAAGGAAGTAGAGTCCTCTAATGCTACACAAACAGACGAGGAAACTGCCATTGATGACTTCATTGAAATCTATGACTATGATAGTGCATTTACCCTTGAACCTGATCACAACACTTGTACCCTTGAATCCATTCAAAATATTGACTCAAATCATGACCCTTTACCCGTGGTTCACCCCCAACTCATTGATTGGGATCAAAAGGGTCCACCACAACTAGATGTGTTTCAAAATTATGAGGCAATCATAAACTTTTTGGGAGCATGAGAAGACACACCTCTTGGGGATCATAAAGCAGGTTTCATCATAGAACTCAATAGTGTGGCTTACTTCAAAGAAGGTGCCAAGCCTTTCAATCATAAAATTATTGAAAATATAAATAGGTCTTCTAGTGAAAACCATTATGTGGCCCGCTATTAGACTCGAAAAAATTAAAAATAAGGATGTATCCAAGGGTGAAAACCTCTCTAAGGCGCTTGAGGATGGAAAGATTGACACACTTCCCCTAGCACCATATCATGAAAAATAATCTATGTTGGTGGAGAAGACAATACCAACAAATCTGGGCACAAAAGAAAAACCAAGGATAATTCATCTAGTAGAATCATTAAGACCTGAAGAGAGAATAAAGCATATATAGTTTTACAAGGAAAGACAAGTCAACTTTGTGTGGTCCTATGCAAACATGCCAGGACTTGATCCAGATTTAGTAATGCATCACTTGTCTTTTCCATCGGGGGTAAAACCTGTTAAGAAAAAGTTGAGAAAAATGCACCCACATGTTGCTCTATTGGTAAAAGTTGGAGTAAAAAAGTTGCTAGATGTGGGATTTATAAGACCTATTGATTATGTTGAGTGGATTTCAAACTTATTACCAGTTTCAAAACTTGATGGGAGTGTTCGTGTTTGCACAGATTTCAGAGATTTAAACAAAGCTTGTCCTAAGGATGACTTCCCACTTCCAAACATTGACATGATAGTGGGTTTGATAGTAGGGCACGAAATTCTATCCCTCATGGACGGTTTCTCAGGCTACAATCAAATTAAAATTTCTCTCAAAGATCAAATTAAGACAACATTCACTTGTCCTTGGGGAACCTTATGTTGGAATGTCATGCCATTCAGATTGAAGAATGTCAAAGCTACATACTAGCGTGTAATGACCACTATCTTTCATGACATGATCCATACCTATTTGGAAGACTATGTAGATGATTTGTTGGGAAAATCCTACACCAGAGCTAGACATCTAGAGATCATGGAAAAAAAATTCACAAGATTAGAACTATACAAGGTTTGGTTGAATCCAAAGAAATGTGTCTTTGGGGTAACCTCTGGGAAACCCCTTGGATACATAGTCTCATCTAAAGGAATTGAAGTTGATCCTGCAAAAGTAAAAGCTATACTTGAAATTCCTCCACCTAAGAATATCAGTCAGTTGTGATCATTGCAAGGAAAACTTCAATCTATCCATTGTTTTATAGCACAACTTGTAGATAAATTTCAACCAATTCAACACTTGTTACAGAAGAATGTTCCATTCAGATGGGATGACAAGTGTGAACAAGCTTTTTAGAAAATCAAAGAATATCTAATGAAACCACCAGTATTAGTACCTCCTACAGATGACAAACCTTTACTCCTTTATATATCCACAACCACCATAACATTGGGAGAACTTTTGGCACAACATGACTCTGAAGAAAAAGAATGTGCAATCTATTACATCAGTCATACTCTAGTGGGATATGAGCTCAATTATACACTAGTATATAAACATCAATATATGACTGTAAAAACTACTAAAAAACTGCTTATAAATGATTGAACATGGTCACGCGACCATTAGTAGTTTATTGCTAGTCATTTATAACGTGACCAGATTGATGACTAAACCATTTTTAGTCATTTATTAGTTGTTTTGATTGATTGATTTGGTAGTATATTTAGTCGTTGATTTATTCATTGATTGTTGTAATCTGGTCACTTATTTAGTCATTTTTTATTCACTGATATATTTAGTTGTTGATTTAGTCATTGATTGCTATGATCTAGTCACTTATTTAGTCATTTTTATTCACTGATTTATGTCCATTGGTAGTGTATTTAGTCATTAATTTTAATCATCATTTTGATCAATTTGATAGTATATTTAGTCAGTTTTATTTCATAGGTCATAAATTTAGTCATATTTATTCATTATTCACTATTTTTTGTCAATTGGTGGTATATTTAGTCATTTTTATTTCATAGGTCATATATTTAGTCATATTTATTCACTGTTCATTGATTTCTACCAATTGGTAGTATATTTAGTCAATTTAATTATTAATTGATGTCAATTAGTAATATATTTAGTTATTTTAATTGATTGATATTCTAGGATTTAAATATAAAACACAAAAAAACACATCAATCATCAATTGTACACAATAAGAAAACCATTGAGAAGGAAAAATCGATGAGCTTTATTGATAAAAGAAAGGTGTTCTAGTTACAACTTAGAAATAGAGTATTATAATTTTTTATTTTCAGTCACAAGATTGAAAATTTGAGTTACAATATTGCACAGAAATGACTGCAATAAAATTCTCCAAATTTTTTTTGCAATGATGGAAATACATGCTTGGAGCCCTTCAATGCAAGCGCATGCCCCTTTCATCTCTTAAAACTTCTACAACTGGGAAATATTCTTGGAGCAAGCTATAATGTAGAATCCAAGAAGTAGAGTGTTGATCGTGTTCCATATATGAAGCTCTCTCCTTCAATGTAGTCAACAATAACCCAGCTAGAATCTTTCCTCCTTTATATGAAACATGCCATCTGATATGAGCAACAGGGTCTACCTTTTCTGCCATGAATGAAGTTGTGCCTCAATACAACCAACAAAATTACTATTAGTCTCAATTCATAAAGAATAAAAGTGCATTGTATATTGCAAGTTTACAAAAGTAAGTCCAAACACAACAGAAAGATAAATCAATTAAAAAATTGTAGGAGACAAATCACATCCACAAACATGGGAGAGCTATGAAAAATTGGAGAAATTGGCTTGGAAAATGAAGACACCAGGGTATTTCCATATTCAAGACTTTTACTTAATGTTGTGGAATAGAAGAAAAAAGAATCATTTATCTACCACCATAGTGAAAAGTTAGCAATTGCATTTGGTTTGTTAAACATGGCCCCTGGTACAAATATTAGAGTTGTTATGAACCTTTGAGTATGTTTTGATTTTCACACTGCATCTAAATTCATCTCCAATATTGTTGTAAGAGAAATTGTTTTGAGAGATGTGAACCATTTCCATCATTTTAAATAGGGACAATGTTCTTGTGAAGAATATTGGTGATGCTAAATGAAACAATCTGAAAAATAGGCTTGCACTACATCATATATTTGAAGGGACATCCATCAAAGCATAACAACATGGATTTTTTTGTCATATGTTGTAGTTACAAGTGCCCTGCTAGACATACATGAAATCTAAGGGATTTTTTTTATGGCTAGACTAATAAAATCCTATTGTAGGGGATACTACAAGTACATATGGCCCAATTCTAATGAAAACTGTTATTAAAGCTAAAAAATAGCTTTGGATGTTATTAGTATGTTATTGATATCGAATCGTGGACTAGACTGTCTGATACCTTATGACTGAATATCTTGTATCAACGGGGAGATATGGATCTTGTTGCCACTAATCTGCCCAAAGAAAGCCATATGTTAATATTTGACTTCTGAAATTTACTTAGATATTTGATTTCTTGTTTCATGTGCCTCCAAATAGGTGCACCGGATCCTTGAAGGGGATTAACACAGATTTATTTACCAGGAAAAAGAGACTAATTCTGTATTATTTTTCTTTATAATTCATCCCAATGTTGATAATGATCAATCTTAGCTTTGAAAAATACACATCATTAACTAATAAGTTCTCAAAAAATTGTTAGGATGCACCCTTCCAAGGGACATACCTCTCCAAATTTTCAAAAGAATTGCAATTCTTTTGAAAATTTGGAGAGGTCTATCCCTTGGAAGGGTGCACCCTAACATTTTTTTAAGAAGTTATTAGTGAATGATGCTATGTATTTTGCAAAGCTGAGATTGATCATTATCAGCATTGGGATGAATTATAAAGCAAAATCATATAGAATTAGTCTCTTTTTCCTATTGAATAAATATGTGCTAATCCCATTCAAGGATCTGGTGCACCAATTTGGAGGTACATGAAACAAGAAATCAAATATGTAAGAAAATGCAACCAGTGAGTGTAAAGCCCAACTCCTCAACCTTTGAAAGCGTCCTTCCCGCATGTGTGTGAATTGGAGCTTTGGATGAGGAAGTTCTTTCAAAGCAAATAGAATAATTATTACAAGTCATCAAAGCCAACAAAAAGGAGACCAATATATAAATGATTAAAACAACAGAATACAGTCAAAATACTAAAAGCAAAAGTAAAATCTTACTGCACAACAACCATCTCTATTGATTCTATTGCATCATTAACCATTTAACTGTCAATAAGTCACTGTCCCGCCAAAGACATCCAATCATCCACCATCCACTACTACACTACTATACACGAACTAGCTCGTCACGGTATGGCGGTATCTACCGCTCTACCGCACCAAGCCTCGTACACCATCGCAGTGTGGTGGTGACTATACCACACCACCATAGGATACCTTCAACTAGCACCGTGGGGTAGTAGTAACCACCGCTATACCACACTAGTCAACATGGAAGCACCGCAGGGTGGCGGTAACACTGCACTACCACAAGCTCAATCTAACACCTTTGCGGGGTAGTGGTAAGTATCGCTCAACCACCAGTCACCCCATGAGATGTCGCGAGATGGCAGTAAAGGCCTAAACTCTCACTTGGTGTAATTTGACTTGATGATGACCAAGTTGGGGGTCCACTAGTGAATTTGAGGCACAAAATTCCAATAGGAAAATGCCATAAATTGTCCAAAACAAATACATATGTATCAAACTCAAGTCACTTAGGAAAATAGGGCATGTGAGACTTCCCACTAAACCAATTCAAAATTAATAATGTGTAAATATATGGATCTTTTAGCACTCCAATTAAGGTGTAAATCACAAATATATAAGCAAGATGTGGCATAGCTTCCAATAATTGTAATCTATAAATCAAGCAGTACTAAAAAAGACAACAAAAAGAGAGATTGCAGCAAAAATATTGGCCAAAAGATAAGACTGTTATTTAAAAATCAACAAAAGGAAAAGCTTAAACTTGTATAACACTATAGAACACCTAACCACCCAGTATACAAAGCAACCTTTTTATATAGATCTTGATCATGGGACATCCATGAAAGCATAACAACAGGGATTTTTTGTCATATATTGTAGTTACAAGTGCCCTGCTAGACATACATGAAAATGTGGAAGCATAGACAATTTGTATCAAGCCAAATGTCAAAAAGTATAATTAAAAAGATAAATCCTTACAATTGGACCAAGCAGATTTATGATTTTATCTTTAGAATGTAGGAACTTTCTCTATCGGAGCTTCACAACCTCAAATTGGATCTCCAATTGGACCAGAACATTTATGATTTTATCTTTAGAATGTAGGAAATTTCTTTGTTCAATATTCACGACCTCAAATTTGATCAGAAACTGGATAAGCATATTTATGATTTTCTTTGTCCACTGACATTTGTATTCCTACACTCAGGTTCTGCTTCCGAGAGAAAACACCCTGAAGTGTTTTAGACTGGCTAAAAGTACTCTCCAACTTGGTTATGTCATTGATAGCAATCCAAGTTTTCCTAAACTGTCCATACCCAAATTTTGCATCACAATCTATTCTTCTTGCACATAAAAATGCCACATATCAACCCCTTCTAAATAAAACATTTAATCATCATAAAACCATAATTAATAAATCATTTCAGTTTAAAAAAGAATCCAATTTCATTTACTATCAAAAAAAAAAAATTTTAATCACAAAATATCCACGGAGCCTCCTAAATGTAGCTTAAATCAAGTTTACGGGATGGGTTTCAGCATAAGAAGCTTTCTACTACATCTCTGAATGAATGTATTATAAGAAAAAAATAAAATTCTTCACACTCAAAGTAATGCAGCCAAACATTCATTCCAAAAGTATGTTAGTAGGAGTTAACTAAAAATATAATGATCTTTTGCTTGGTTTCCTTTAACAATATGCCACGTGGAAATGGAATAATCACTAAGAAACCCTAACAATAAAAAATGAAGTAAAGGTTCAAGAAAGGAAGTTCCAATGTACTATTGTGTAATGGTGATGAAGGCACGTATATGAGCATGACCTGCATACAAATCCTTGCCATTGAATTTCCATCCATCCAAAGAGAAAATAAGAAATGTAAGGATTTGAGCAATATAACTCCAAAGGGTTATGTTGTAACAGTAATTATGTGATCTATAACTCTATTCGTCATGTGGCACATTTGTGCTATAACAAATACATGATGCATTCATGTGTGACCCAAGTTTAATGTGGCTATGTTGTGATAGAAATGGAGGCACTCATATGAACACAATTCATGTACAAATTAATCATTGTCATTACAATTAGGTGTTAATCATCATTGGGTGCATTCAGGTTGACTTAAGTTTAACAGGTTACAATGTAATGATAGCATTATCCAAGATCAATTACCTCTTGCTACAATAAAGAGCCTATAACTCTGGTTGATATGCAGAGTGGTTGTCTTATATCAATTATGTTGTGCATTCAATCACAACCCATGTTTACTGGGCTATTCTAGAGAGTGATCAAGATTTTCTAAACCTTATGAATGTTACTTAAAAGTGTATAGCTTAAACTACATACAAATTTTGTTACATACTTGAATGCAATCTTGGGTTACCACAAACTATAATAATGTGATCTGCTAATAACCATTATGGGAAGTATTAAAGCAAGACCCATGCTATATAGGATACATTTCCCTGATCAGGTTTACATACCTTAATGATCAAACACAAGCTTCCCACACACTCTAGGATACAATCCAAGATCATACCACACCCTGTCAAGATAGATAATTTTCTAACCCAAGATTTAAGGTTGTTTTTTAATACCAACAAAAGCATTGGTAAGAGTATGACTAGGGTACAAACCCTAGGCCTCTATAGAAATATAAACCATAACTCTAGCGGATTAGTGAGGTTGCAATAACATAAAGATTGAGACATTGTAGCCAATAACAAAATCTTGCAATCTAAAGATTGTAGCCAATAACAAGCACACTATGTAGCTCAATGACATTTGTAAATGCAATATATGGTAAGAAGAATGACAGTCACTTGAGGTGTGACAGTAAAAAAGAGGTTGAGCAGTGATAAGATAATAAAGCTCAAACCTTGCATAGTAAAGTGGAGATTTTAAAAGTGAGTTTCCTTACCCCCTTGCTGGCCTTAAGGGTTTTTCAAATGTTATTAACAGTGTTATACAAGGAAAATACAATCAAGGAATGATTGTCCAAAAGAAGTAATAGTGATAATCACAAGTTCAATGTTTGTTCTTAGCCATTGTATAATGGAGGTAGTGGATTGCATGTTTGAGCAATGTTTTGAGACTCATCAAGGATGGGAGAATAGTGAATAATACCTTGTGGACTGTAAAGTAGTGACAATAAGGTTGAAGGATCTTAAGACCCACAATACCATGAAACAATGAGTCCCCTATAGTAAGTAAGTAGGCAGTCTATAGGGAATAGTTTGATTTTATAAAAGGATTCTCACGATGAAAGGAATCTTCAAGTGACAGTGAGTGAGTTGTTTGAGATTGTAGTTGAGGGTACAATATCTAGTCTTAATTGCAATTAACAAAGCAATAAATGTGCAAGAAAATCAAACCCTATACAAAAAACAATTCACAATGTTATCTTGCATAATGCCTTGAGTTTGAAGACAAAAATATCATTGTATCTCGATGAAAGTAGTGACCTTAATGGTCAATCACTGGAAACCATGATTTTAAAACATGCCATTGTGCTTATGGAGGCAACATTTTAAGCAAGGCAATGAGTGGTGGTTTGGAACAATGGTATGTATGAAGGACTTTCTTTATATGCATACTATGTAGTCTAGCTTAAGACAACATTCTTAGAAGAGATTGAAGGTGGATTATGGAACTCAAGGTTTACCATGATAAAGATTAAAGCAAAGACTGGGATCTATTTAAAATCTAATGTCATGAAGATATTAAATATGTCACATGCAAAACTCTAGCAATTGGAGTAATGAATATAGTGCCAAAGAGGATAGTGAGTTGGGGAAGATTTAGGAGATCTCCGCATTATCTAATCACATGCAAATACATCATTTATTTATTTTTTAAAATTAAAAAAAATCATTCTAAACCCTATATAGGATACATTCTAAACCCTATATAGAATACATTGATACTTCAAAAGCATCTGAAGGAATTTTAGATTATGCAAATATATGTCAATTAAATACCTGGATTACAAATAGTAGTGTGAACAATG
This sequence comes from Sequoia sempervirens, assembly GCA_007258455.2. Lineage (NCBI taxonomy): Eukaryota > Viridiplantae > Streptophyta > Pinopsida > Cupressales > Cupressaceae > Sequoia > Sequoia sempervirens. The sequence continues at coordinate 924,818,773 of VDFB02281492.1, forward strand.
TAACCCTTGTTGAGCAGAGCAAGAATGAGATAAGTAACAATGAATCCTATGCCTCCTATCATGCACATCTCCTTACCATTCTCTGTCATTCTTTACTGAAACACTTCTCCATTTTGGTGGGCTACGCCTAAAAATAAGGTTCTAACAAAGGTTTTAGAGTATGTTTATTAAAATGAAAACTCCATTTTGGTGGGCTACACCTGAAAATAAGATTTTGACGAAAGTTCTAGAGTATGTTTATTAGAGTATTTTGGCGGGCTATTGATTATTGATTCCTTAAATAATTTGCTAAATAAATGACTAACTATTTAGTCATTTTTATTTGTGTGACTAAATAATTTTTTAGTCAACGACCAAATTAGTCATTTATTTACTCATTTATAGCTGAGTTGCAAAAAATTAGTAGAATTTAGTCATTTTTAGTTGTTGTGACTAAAATTTTTAGTCACATAGTCATTTATTTGCTAAATTCTACTAGTGATAGTCTTATTGAAAGAGTGTTCCTTGCTATAGTTTTTGCCTCATAGAAGTTATGGCATTACATGCTTACACACCAGATAAATCTCATCATAAAAATTGATCCTCTTAAGTACCTCCTAAACAAAGCAACACTCATAGGATGATTGGCTAGATGGGTTATGATTTTTAGTGAGTTTGATATTGAGTACGTGGAAAGAAAAGCAATCAAAGGACAAGATATAGTTGATCAACTCACCGATGCTCCTATGATAGATGATCAACCTCTTATTACAAAGTTGCCTGATGAATCAATCTTCAACATGGAATCTACACATCCTTGGACTTTATATTTTGGTGGCTACTTCACAAAAAGTGGTTCTAGCATTGGCATTCTCTTTGTCACACCACAAGGGGATTGTATACACTACAAAAAATCCTTGTGATTTGCTCCATTTTTTGCTTCCACCCACTGTTTTAATGTATTTTTTGGAAATTTTTTGAAAACGTCGGCGATATTTATTGGGATGGCATATTTTTTGGCGTTTATTGCGCCAATCAGTACAAGTCAGGGCTAATTAGCGATTAAAGTAACACCACCTTTAACACTGATATTAGCTTTGAGTGTAGCGCCACCTTGAGCACCACCTTTAGCTCCGAGTTTAGCTTCGACTTTAGCACCACTTTTAGCTCCAACTTTAGCTTCGAGTTTAGCTCCAATTTAGCACCGATTTAGACACCCGTATGTCGAAGAGACTTATTTATATGTCTCATCAACGATGTAAAACAGTGAAATATCAACAAGATACAGGCATATCAAGGAGAGAATCACTTATGTCATATCGACAAGGTATATCTACAAGTGCTTGGTGAAACACAACTTTTGGATATAACGAAGTAATGTCGATGAGACATTGAGATATCGGTAAGAAAAATAAGATTGTCTCATCGACACTCTTCAAGTAATGATCAAAATCATACACTGCTATACCCCTGGGAAGGTGAGCAACATATGCAGTAGAGCAGTATACACCGTAACCCCACAGTAAGAAGCCTTGAGCAAGGTGGTAGTGCAGTAAACAGTAGAAGGGAAGGGAAAAACACTGCTATACTGCAACGATAATCACAAGTCTCCCTGACATGGCAAATTTACACTGATATATAAAGAAATACCATTGAAGGAAAATATTGATGAGACAGTGGCATATCGACAAGAGATATTAACTTGTCTCATTGACACTGGAACCCAACATCAAAGGAACATAAGATCTAATGTCGATGAGACATTGAGATATCGGCAAGACAAATAGGATTGTCTCATCGACACTCTTCAAGTAATGATCAAAAGCATACACCACTATACCGCCAGGAAGGTGAGTGACATATGCGGTAGAGCGGTATACACCACAACCCTGCAACAAGAAGCATTTTTGGGAAGGGAAAAACACTGCCATATCGCAGCGGGTATAATAAGAGACGGTGGTAGTACGGTAATCATGGCATCATTACAATTTACTCCAATACATGTAGAAAATCACATCAGTTGCCAAAATTAAATGGTATTAAATTATTAAGAGTTTCCAAAACTAATATGACTAAATATCGCGCCATCCAAAGATAAGTGAGTTTTCCCAATATCGTACTCAATTGTAGTGCACTAGCATGGAAGGAGCTAAGGATATGAGAAGAAGAAGTCCTACAAGCGTGAAATACTCGGGTAAGTGCACGACAACTCTCTGAAAGAGCTCTGTAACATATAAAAAATATTTCAAGGTTTTGTCATCTGAAGCCATAGTAGAGAAAATTGAAACATGCCTCCTAAAAGAAAAGGATTAGAAGTTAAAGAAAGTCAACCTAAAATTAAAGATGAAGAACCTAAAGTAAAGAAGAAATAACTCCATCCTAAAACAAAACAATTAGAAGTAAAAGAAATTCAGCCTAAAATTAAAGATGAAGAACCTAAAGTAAAGAAGAAAGCACTCCATCCTAAAACAAAACAATCAGAAGTAAAAGAAAGTCAGCCTAAAATTAAAGATGAAGAACCTAAAGTAAAGAAGAGACCACTCCATTAGTCCATATTAGATATAATTCCAAGGTCTACTAAAGAGGGTAATAAGAAGTTTCTCGTGGACACCGCACAAAGTTGTAGGGATGCCCTCATTTCCAAATCTGGATGTGACCTATTTTGGTATTTTTATAGTAAGAGAAATGAGAAGATTCTAGTGTCAAACACTTGGATGTTGGATATAGCAAGGCTGATTGTCCCAAATGTGTTTTTTGATGTAGAATTTATCAGACTGCTATCCAAACACTATCACTCAGCTACCAAAACAGTAAGGTTTTGAAACGACACAATATTGGTAGAAGTAACCAGAAAATCCATTGTTGAGTGTTTTGGCTTAAACAAGGAGGCTCTGACCAAGATAAACCTGCAGAAAAGTGAGGAGGATTATGCTAGGTTAAAAAAGACTTATAGAAGTGATGAGGTACCCCTATATATGAAAAGAGGCATTGGTAACAAAACATTCCCCATCTCTACTACCACTATTGAACCATTTAATGTGATAGATTTTAAGTATTACTTGGTGAATACATATTTATCTCTTTCCCAAGTGTTGGGGATAGATGCTCAAGATAAAATTCCAATAGGCCTAATGATCATGGCCATGAGAATTCAAAACCCTGAAACTAATATTGAATATGACTTTGCTTCATCCCTTGAGAAGGCGTTAGATGATGAATTCTCCCAAGTTATAGAGGATAGAGCACTAATTACATTCAAACACTATTCCCTACTGTGTCATCTGATATTGTACCAGAATAGGGACCATTGGACTAAAAGAATGGACTTGGATACAGTAGATGAGCAAGGGAATCCCACACCTGTCCAGAAATGGTACTATATTTGGGACAGTCGGTGCAAGAATTCAAGATTTTTTGTATTCTACGAAGACTTTATACACAGAATCCTTCGAGTTCTTGGGTATGCAATACCAAGATTTTCATTCAAAATGTTGCAACTAGTGAGAACTTTGGCTTTAAGACCAAAGCAAGGTCATACAAACAATTTTGGAGATTGGTTCTTCCTCTCGAAAGTTACAATAATAAGAGTTTATGGATGCCCTGTTGCTCCACACATACTACCAAAATTTGTGCCCCTCAAATTAGCATTTCTTGAATTTATGTGGAAAATGATGTGGATGGAGAAAGATGTAATGCACAAGCAAAAGAAAGGAACTTTCCTGCCAAACCAAACCAAGTGTGAAGATTGGATTGTAGGCTCAGACACACTAGAGGAGTTACAGTATTATTTGAAGACAAGATATGCATTGAAATTTGGAAAAGAAAGAGCCTTTGACCCTGAAAATCATATGAACAACATAAGGCACAATATTCTTACCAAAATGACAGTGCCACATCAAGTGGATTTTGAAGAAGATGTCATAAGGAACTGCATTACTTATAATGATGTATTTAGTAGAAGGAAAAAATGGGACTATATGAAGAAGGTTGAAGAAAGGACGAAGTGGAGGTCCAAGGATTTCCTAGGATACTTTGTTGAGGAAAAGGACCGCATCAAGAGGATAGAATTGATAATTGGTAGATTTGAAGAATTGTACAGAAAGAAGGAAGTATATCTCGAAAAACATAATAGTGGTGCAACTGCAGAGCATACCCCAGGTGAAACCTCTAATCCTCCCATGGAGCAGTTACCTCCCAAAAGACAAAAGACAGGAAGCATTGAAAAATTAGTACCTTATGAGCCTTATGAGGATATTGAAGAGGTAGGTGATACTAAGGAAGTGGCTACAATACTGCAGTCATTGAAAGGTGATATTGAAGTTGATCAACCCATCCTTGAGACCAGTGCCCATAAACATGAGGAAAAGATGGGTGATGTAGAAAAAACAAGTACAGAGGTACATGAAGATGAAAGGGAAATTGCAGCCAGGAGATTCATAGAAGATGATGAATTCATTAAGAATCTTGAGTTTAAGGATTTCTAGATGATGAAGATAAAAGAATTTCAAGAGAGGATGGAATCAGCTGAAGCGGGAATTGAAGAATCAGAGAAAAATGAAATGGTAGCACAAAATTTCTAGGAATTAAGAGTTGACAACATTGACATTAGCCCCCAGAAGGCTGGAGAAATGATCTTGAAGAGAAATATGCTCATTTTCCTTGGCTTGGAATTAAAGAAAATGTTTCTGTTTGATCAAGTGTGGGCTCAAGAAGATCCAATGCTAGTTGTAGAATTTGACTCCGATGAAGGTGTGAGTGGAACTGGGTATAACCCAAAGATTGAAACCCTGGCCATATGGATCAAATAGAAAAATACATAGGAGCCAAAATTATTGGATGTAATTCAAGGGATGAAAGGGACAACGATGGTAAGGACAATACAAGATACCACCCCTTTGGAGGCAGCCACATTTACCATGCATTCGGCCATGTTCACTCGAGCAACTGTTAAGGGATTAGAAGATATATTGAAGGAGTATGAAAAGGAACAAAGGTTCCTAAATGATGAAGTTAATAAACTATTCATGAAGAATGTCAAATTGAAAGAACAATTAAGAGGAGCAAGACCCTCACAAAGCAAGGAGATGGTGTTATACAGGCCTCCTATTGCTCCAATGGATATTGTGAAGAACATTTCTGCAGAATAGGTAAAAACTCTAGAGAAGGAAGTGGATGATGTAAAGAAGGCTAGCAATCAAACCCAGGATGAAGTGAAAAGACAAATTTGTGAAGTTATGGAAAAGATTCTTGAGCATAGGATAAAATCAGTTATGGAAAAACTAGAGAATGTGCATGATAGTTATAAAACACTTCAGTAGGCAATGGATCAAATAAAGACACATATGCTTGTATTAGATCCTTTGTTCAAAAGGTGGCAACCTATTCACTACACTTTGGCTAAGTTATGCAAAGTTATAGAAAGAAGTCCTGATGCACCCACAACATTAAAGCCAACTAAACAAACTATGAAGATGATTATTGATGAATTTCAGTATGTACAAGGGTTTGATAAAAATATTGTAACATGAATGGATTTATTCCATACCTGCAAAAAATGGTATATACCTGAAATGGTGAGAGATGGTGATTAGTTGAAGGACTTGGATAAGTGGAAGAAAGAATTCAGTTAGGTTGTTCATAAGTGTGTAACTCATATATAGGAGGATGATGATACCAGTTTTCCTAGGCTAAATCAGATCATGGATGGGTTGATTGTTCTTGATGTGGGATACCTTAAGTTTGTCAATGATACAAAGGCATTACTAGATAGTTGATGGAAAACTCATCTTGCAAACATGCAAAAGATCCAGGAATATAAGTGGCCATCAAATTTTACGGTGTATCAGTGGGAGGAAAAGTATTTGGTTTCAGAAGAATAGGACACTAAGGCGAGAGCATTTGGACGTTCATCATGGAGAGGAAGACTTTTCTAGATCAATGATCATGGGTCTTCTACGTTGAATAATGGAACCATATGTCAAAATGTCTTAAGTCTTGTTATTTCCTTAATTATGCTAATTAAATAGTTGTTAGTAAAAGAAGTAGTTATGAAAGGTCGTTTCTTTTTGTAAAAGGCATGTAGCTTGTTGCTTCCTATATAAATAGGAAACCAAGGCCTAGTTTTAAATTATCATCATCATATATCATTTCCATTTTGAAGACTTTTGTTATTAATATATATCAATTGAAGCAATATAATGGAGAACATCTTATTATCAGAGATTCTCCATGACTGTGTTATCATTTTGTATTTTTCTTATGTTTTCCATACTTATTTCTTCTTATATTTGAATGAATATCAGTTATTGAGCCTCAATATTGTGCTTATGTGAATGAATATGTTGATACAGTAAAGCATTTATTGTGGATGTTGGTAGAGCTACTATTTTTTTTGAAAATTTGAGCTTATTTTTCCTTGTTACATGTTCAACATAAAAATGGAAACTATTTTAAAATAATAAAGTTAACAAAGTTTCTTATTTAAATAATTGTGAGTTACGTGCATTAATATTTTATTAACTTTTGTGTCTTCATGAACATGTGTTGATACAAAATGAATGGAAGAAGCATCCAAGTAATCCTATTTTTTCTGCCAACAATTCATACCAAAGATTGAACAATTTAAGTATATTGCAATAGGTAATTAAGGATATGATGATGATGGCATATTCTTGTACTTGTATATTCTATGAAACATTCCTTATTTTCTATGAAATAGTGTATATATTCTTGTTCTTGTAAATATTCTTTTACTGTTATGTCTATTAAATAAAATAGAGTTTGAATAAAAAATGCTTCACCCTTTTTTGTAAGTGAGTATGTGAATTATTGTTTAAGGAAAAATCTTATAGTGTTTACATTTTTTAGTTTACTAGTTTCAAATCTTCATTTTCTATGTCTATAAAATTGTATGCGCTCTTTATCTTGAATGACATAAAACAGTAATATCATCATAATAAGGGTTTTCAATTTCACCACCATCATTATCCACACTTTTCATATCCTGTTCACTTTTAAGTACAATCATCAAAATTTTATTTTTATTTCTTGTCCCAGTTAATCTTGATTCCTTTCAGCACAACACAGTAGGTTGCATGTTAAATTTCAAACATTTTCTTTGCATTTTTTTGTATATATTATTTTCTCAGTGCATCATTATGTAACAACAATTTTACTTTTGAGATATACAGTAAAAATAAATGAAAGAACTTGTTTTCTTTGTCAAGGGAAATGTATGGAAAATACCCTGTGTCTTTCAGATAAGTGTGCAAGCGAAATAAGACATAACTGATTGAATATGATTTTCTACTGTACAATTATTTTTTTATGTGCTTTTTACTTTTTGCATGTGGATTACCCTCAGAAAGAAACTACTTATCTTTTCTTAAATGAAGCCTTTACATTTCCTATCTACAAAAGGAATTTATTGCTTGACAACAGGTTCGTGAACTTCATACAAATTAAGATTGGTGTAAAATTCCATCCCCGCAAATGTCGTTTGGCCTAGAATTATAATGGAAAATAAAAAATCTTGCTAGGAGAATAAAATAGGTTTTCAATTGTCCAAGTACAACATAATATTATTGAAGCATTTCAAAGTTTAGGCCATAAGAATCATCCTTTTTTAAACATGGATTGCAAATAATTTTGAAAATTTTGAAGTCTTGGTCATTAACATTATTGTTTGCTACAATGTCATCCAGTGTATCATTGTCAATGTTCATATGTTCTTTCAAGTATTTAATATTATCATCATTGCCATCTTGACCTGCATCATTTTCATCATCATTGATATTTGACTGTAGACCATCTATATTGTTACCAGATGTATTTGGATCATCATTTTCTATACCATCCATATTGTTGTCTTCCATAACATCATCTAACTCTGGATTGTTGTCTTCTTGTGCCTGAACATAATCATCTTCAACATCATCATGGATGTCAATTTCTTCGATGTTCTCTAATCCCTCTTTCTCATTTTGTTGGCCATCATTGTTTTGCTTAGTATCCACTAATGCATCGTCAAATACATGCCTTAATCTTGGATCATAATGTATGAAAAATATCCATTTTGGGTCCAAAATATCTTCATAGAAAAATACCTGCACATGAACGACATACATATATTAGACATTATATAAATTGTATGAACATGTATGCATAAATGAATAATGGAACGTTGTTTTATAGACTACCTTTTTTATACAATAATTGCTATAAAACACAATTTTGAAAACATAGTTTATAAAACATCAGTCCACACTCATTTATTATTCTTTGGTTTTCTTCCCTTAAGAACATCCTTAGGGAGACCTTGTTCTTCCCTCTTCTTTCGTGCAGGAGTGCATTTTAAGAAGGGGTAATCAATCAATAACTCATCCCCAATGGTAAGGTCCATAATAGCCTCAACCATTATCAATCTATCAACCTCTCTTTCCATATCTCCATCTTTATCATTTATAACCTCAACAAAATGACAATTCGGTCTTACAGTAGGGTCCCTTCCCTTACTACTATTTATAAATTATGCAATGTTTTTGTGTGTGTATGCACATCCATCTATATACATAAGATGACCTCTATTCATTTCTTTTCCACTTTCCAATTGGAGACGATGTGTATACATATTCGAATTTAGAACATATGCTGACATGCTAGGCTTATATTCTGCTAGCCTTCTCCATTCACCACTGTAATATGATGGACCATAATATGGCATTAATCTCCTAGTGGTCTGTTTTGAATTGTTTCTTTGTTTGGATCCCACATGTATATTTTGGAAAATAAAGAGGCCTAGATTCGCTCCATGAATATTGGAGGGTCGTATCATGTAGCTATATCCCCAAAATTGAAACACCTCATACACTCTAGGTAGTTGTTGATCACTAAGCCAAGCGCAATATATTCAACGATCAAATGTCTCTTTGTAAATTGATCTCAAACTCAGGCGCAAGTCATCATCTCCATCACATTCATTCTCATACGGTATGTAGTCAACCTTTCCCTTGTCTTTAAGCAAATTATGTATCTTCACACCGGTTCTTGTTTTGTTACTTGTTTTCGTCAATTCCTCATCTTCAGAGCTAGTATATTGGCACATATTTTTGTTAGATGTATCATTTGATAAATGATCATTTCCCCCTAGGTTGGAAGTCAGTGATCCAAGAAACTTTAAACCAATAAATTTATCCTACAAGTATCCATTAAGAAAAAATTAGTTATTTGAATAATATAAAATAATGTTTAAACGAAGTATACATGTTATTTATATCAAATTGGAAAATTCCTCACCACAATTCCTATTAGATTTGAATCGATTGTAGGAGGCATACTACCAATTGGAAGCTCATCATATTTGTAATGTCTTTGTACAATCGCTCGTTTGAATTATTTCTTTCCATGACATACATAACATCCACAAACAACAATTTTCTCAAAGTATTCATCCCATGTACTATAGTCCTGACCTACCTCTTCTTCAATGCAATCATTTGTTGTGTCTACAGTATCCATTGTCATATCCTCTTCCACCCACTGTCGTCTACGTGATTTAAAAATTTTAGGTCCACGTCCACGTACATATCTTGTTCTTTTGCTAGTTGAACGCTTAGGCTCTGCATTTGCTCCAATCTCCATCTAAAATAATCAACAACATGCATTAATTTATGTCAAGATTGGATAATACATTATAAATTTCAATAATACTGTGAAAAAAGATGGGTGTTTCACAAAATTCCATCAAATCATTTTTTCCTAAGTTAAGTCAAAATTTGAGTACCTGATGTACCACTTCATCCGTTGTGTCCTCATTTGATATGACACGATCTGTTGCCACGACCTCATCTTTCCCTTATAATACACTACATAGTAAATAATGTTTAGTACACCAATTATATCATTTCAACGAATATGCTATCCAAAACAAAACCTCACTTTAAGCATATATTTGACATATTGATATCATGTTTTGGCTATCCTAATTTTCAAACTTTTCCCTTGATCATAGAATCACATTTAATCACCATTCCTGTGCATTTTCAACCAATAAGTTTGACCTCAGAGGCCTCATGGACAAAAAAATGACTTTATCTCCTCTACATTGTAGCATTTGTGAATTCATAAACACCTTCCTCCTTTGGTTGAGGCTTCTTTCTCTTCTTACCTCTATTGTATCTGCAGATTCCGTTGTATCACCTATTTCCAACCACTTTCCTCTCAGCGATTTAGTATTTCTACGTTGTTTAGTATTTCTACATTGTCCATGTCCTCTCTCCATGGCCTCCTCTATGAATAAAAATGTCACCACAAAAGCTTTCACCGCTCTATCTCCGAGAAGGAGAAAGCAACTTGTGGGACCGCGGTAAAAACCGCTCTACCACACTGAGCTGATGAAGGAGCCACGGGACAGCGGTGGTCACTGCACTACCGCACGCCAATGGTAGAAGACTTGTGGGACTATGGGAGTCACCGCAACACCGCCAGGAATAGAAGGAAGACTCATGTGCCGCCACAAAAGCTTTCACCGTACTACTACCGAGAAGGATGAAGCACCTTGTTGGACCGCAGTAAAAACCGCTCTACCACACCGAGCTGATGATGGAGCCATAGGACAGCGGCGGTCTCAAAAACAAGGCAGGGGTTGGAATTATTTCCAACACTTTGGATCCTATGATACACAACAATGAAAATAGTCACTATACAGCAATGATAGGTGCTAAATTAGGTGCACTTAACACTGCCTTATACGTCCCAAACAAACTACATTAATGGCCAAAAGTGGGCACTAAAGTTGGCGTTAACTAACGCCAACTAAAGCATCGACTAATGAATCAAAATCAAAATTTTAAAACTTTACCGCATGAAGGAAGAAATCAGACGACAAAAAAGGGAAAAACATCGCGCGAAGGAAGAGAGCAAGGCACTACCAGCAACTGATGAAAATTTTGTTTTAGTTTGCGACACCATAGGCAAGGTTACAATTTTTTTTTCTTGGTTGAATTCGTGATTGTTTACTACTCTTTGTATTGCATTTGAATTCATTATTGTGTACTGGTTCGTGGCCTAACCAATCCAGGAAACCTCTAAATTGTCCCATCATTATAAATTGTAAAACCTTTGAGAAACCAAAAAAAAAAATTTACCCTACCCATTTGAGCTTTGGCTCAAAATATTATAGCACGAAGCGAGGATGCCTCCGTATTCCTTCCCTAACCTGGGTATCAAGGAAATATTGAACTACTTGGAAAATCTAGGAATTGGGTTAGTCACTACTAAGCAATTGCTGAAAATAAATGTAGAAACTGCTTGGTTTTGCCCAGTCGTGCCATAGTCTCCCATGCCATGACAAATTCGTCAAAGATTGTATTATGAAATATTTTTCATGATAAGGTTATCAACACTAAACAAACTAAGCAAACATATTTTCCCTAGGATATCAACACTAAGCAAACCCAACGAACATATTTGTCCACAAAACAAAACTTTCATACAACAAACTGGATGAAAACTTTCATACAACAAACTGGATGAAAACTTTCATACAAAAAACTAGATGAATACCTGATAGTGTGTACTTCATTTGCCTCCACAGACTGGACAAAAATAATTTTCCCTAGGTCGCCTCAAATGTCAAGCAATGGAGGGAAGCGAGCATTATCAGCAAACTCTAGCCACAATGAGGTAATTCATTGTCAATTTATAGATTTGTAAATGTTTCCATTATTTCTTTGAATTTTACTTTTTTGTTTTTTATTTCTAAATTTAAAAGAAGAAATATAATTTAAATATATATATATAGGGACATGAGACTGACAAAGATAAAGAGGAATTGGCTTCCATATTGGGGGTAGAGGCAGTGAACAAATTGGTTAATGTGGACTGGACAACACTTTCCAGATACATAGAAAAATAATCTATTAACACCCCTCAAACATTGCAAACAAATCAATTGTGTCAAAGGGAATCAATTGATTCCCCAACTAGTCCTAGATCGAGCAAAAGATCCAGGAGGAAATTAGTGATAGTAAACTCTAGGAATGTGGAACAGGGAGCAGAGACTTCCACTCTTGGGACACAGACTTCTTCCACCACGCCATGTTTTCAGCCTTATATTGGTAGCTACAATACGAAGATAGAATATGAGGTGGTTTCAGGGGAAGCCCGAATGACTAATGTTGGGAAAACGTTTGTGAGTAGGTTGAAGGAATCATGCCTTCAACGGTTCAAAGACCATCTACATTTTCCATTCTCAAAGATACCCATGCACCTGAAAAAGTAGTAGTTATCCATGACATGGAGAATGAATTTGGCACAGGTTGGTCTGTAAAGAAGATAAAGCTACAAATGTCTCAAAATTGTAAGAGATTTCGGTGCAACCAAACAAAGAAGATAAAAAAATCCCTCCTGAGCTAAGGCAGAAAAAAGGCCAATTGATGTAAGTGTGAAATTATGGAGAGAGCTTGTAAAAGCATATGAGAAATATGATGCATGAAGGAAGTTCGGTGAGGAGAGTACGCAGGTATTTGAATTTTCTCATAAGATTATATCAAATTTATTAAACAATATTTAAAATTTATTTGTGCATAGTTAAATTGAATTAGTATATGTTTCAGGACAAGGCCTCCAAGGCTAGGCTTGAGAAACTTCATGCCATGCATCACAGTGGCCAGAAAGGTTTACAGGCCTTGATCTATACATTTGTAAGTATATTTAATATGTTAAATGATTTTTTATTTTATTTTTGTTGGAAAAATTAGATGATTGCATATTAATTAGTTTAACTAGTCCATGTGCCATGTTTTGACAGGAGGAGAAGTATGGCCGCCATCCAAAGCAATTTGAAAAGAATATGTTACAAAAAAAAAGTGGAACGATTTTGTAATCTGGATGGAGAATGAGGTATCAATAGTTGAGTTTCAATAACTTAGTTGGATATTGTTGTGTTAATATCTCAATTTGCATCTCTTGTGTTGAGTTGTTTATTGATGCATAGGATGAGTAAATAGAGCTCAAATCTTATGATTACAAGATGATCGTTTATGTGCATGAATAAATAATAGAAGGATGTAGATGAACTCAATTCATCTGAATTTTTGCCTCTTGGCAGGCATTCCTCTTGAATCTCTAATATAAGGTGTCTAAGACTTCCCTGTAGCTTTTACCTTTCATTGCCATGTTTCCTCTTCATTGTTAGACTCGTCTCCTTTTCCCTTATCTGCATTTTTGGCTTCGGCTTCTAATTCATCCCATGTTTTACCTTCCTCCTCTTTAGAATCTTCTTCTTCTTCATCATCCTCCTCTGAATCCACAAGAGATTCATCTTCTGAACCTTCCTCATCTTATTCTAATTCCTCTTCTACATAAGAGGGTTCATATCCTTGATCTGACTCTTCTGAATTATCATAATCATAATCACTAGCTTCCATATTCAAAAATTCCCAACCAACATCTTCAATAAATTTATATGGATCATCAGTAATAGTCTTCAAAATTGGCCACCAGTTCAAGTTCATTCTTCTTTCATAATACTTTATATCCATGGAATTCAGCCATTCCTTGATTCCATCAAGTGAAGATTGAGGAATGGCATCAATGCGGAGTACATCTTGCTTGAATTCTTTGAAAATAATAGCCATATCAAATGCCTTTTTCCCAAGTCCTACTCTCTCAAGGCTAACAATCTCAATCTCACTAATAGTGATTACTAAGAAAGGTAATTCCACCAACTCTACCAAACAGTTTACCGTAGGAACAATAAAAGCAGAGGCTTTGAAAGGAACTCCATGAAAACCAATCTCTCTAAATGGTATATCAAACTCTAGTTCAAAATATTTTAGATGAGGCTGCTCCCATAGCTCTCTTACTCGCTTAACAAATCCTTGAAACTCTGTATTGATTTTATTTTTCTTGTCCCTCTCTTGCTATTCTTCCTCAATTTCATCGAGATCACACATTGACCTTCTTGCCCCTCCTAAAGTTTGGACCACATCCATTACCTCCACATAAAACTGGACATCCTTGGTCTTCTTGGTTCCCACGTCGTGATATGGTTATGCAAATGAAAATGAAGAAAAGTAATCATCTCCTTCTCCGTTCGCTGGAAGAATGCATGTTGAATGTTTTGATACATGATATCAGCTCTCTTCTACTCTCATGGTTGAATACTGAAATCCAGTATGGTGAGCCTCCAGGGTTCCAGTCATCTTTCTTCCTCTTCCACCAAATGCTAGCCTGATCCATACATCTGCTAGCCTAATTGACTGTGTTTTTGAAAGCTGAAGTTTCTCCTGAGTCACCAGTGTAGCTCTCTCTGCCTTTTCAAACTCTTTCATTGCTACAAATTGTCTCTGGGATTTAATCATTTGTACCACATGGTTGATGTGCTTTGAATCCTTGCATCTAAAGGAAATTTCCTCAACATAAATACTACTAGGGAATTTCAATGTTTCCATTGTAGTTGGCATTAAAGCTGGTACCTGCAACATTGAAAATTATCCTTATATAAGAATTCCCTCCATCTTTTTGGATTGTAACACTCTTGATGGTGGCTACATGAAATCTGATTCTAATTCCTCTTCTACATCAGAGGGTTCATATCCTTGATCTGACTCTTGAATTATCATAATCAAAATCACTAGCTTCCATATTCAAAAATTCCCAACCAACATCTTCAATAAATTTATCTGGATCATCAGTAATAGTCTTCAAAATTGGCCGCTAGTTCAAGTTCATTCTGCTTTCATAATACTTTATATCCATGGAGTTCAGCCATTCCTTGATGCCATCAAGTGAATATTGAGGAATGGCATCAATGCGGAGTACATCCCACTTTAAGTCTTTGAAAACAATAGCCATATCAAATGCCTTTTTCCCAAGTCCTACTCTCTCAAGGTTAACAATCTCAATCTCACTAATAGAAATTACTAAGAAAGGTAATTCCACCAACTCTACCAAACAGTTTACCGTAGGAACAATAAAAGTAGAGGCTTTGAAAGAAACTCCATCAAAACAAAGCTCTCTAAATGGTATATCAAACTCTAGTTCAAAATATTTTAGATGAGGCTGCTCCCATAGCTCTCTTACTTGCTTGACAAATCCTTGAAACTCTGTATTGATTTTATTTTTCCTATCCCTCTCTTGCTGTTCTTCCTCAATTTCATCAGGATCATACATTGACCTTCTTGCCTCTCCTAAAGTTTGGACCACATCCATTACCTCCACATAAAACTAGACATCCTTGGTCTTCTTGGTTCCCACGCCTTGATATGGTTATGCAAATGAAAATGAAGCAAAGTAATCATCTCCTTCTCTGCTAGCTGGAAGAATGCATGCTTAATGTTTTGATACATGATATTGACTCTCTCTTCTGCTCTCATGGTTGAATACTAAAATCTAGTATGGTGGGCCTTCAGGGTTCCAGTCATCTTTCTTCCTCTTCCATCAAATGCTGGCCTGATCCACATGTCTGCCAACCTAATTGACTTTGTTTTTTAAAGTTGAAGTTTCTCATGAGTCACTAGTTTAGCTCTCTCTGCCTTTTCAGACTCTTTCATTGCTATAGATCGTCTTTGGGATTTAATCATTTGTACCACATGGTTGATGTGCTTTGAATCCTTGCATCTAAAGGAAATTTCCTCAACATAAATACTGCTAGGGAATTTCAATGTTTCCATTGTAGTTGGCATTAAAGCTGGTACCTGCAACATTGAAAATTATCCTTATATAAGAATTCCCTCCATCTTGTTGGCTTGTAACACTCTTGATGGTGGCTACATGAAATCTGATTCTGATTCCTTTTCTACATTAGAGGGTTCATATCCTTGTTCTGACTCTTCTGAATTATCAAAATCAGAATCACTAGCTTCCATATTCAAAAATTCTCAACCACCATCTTCAATAAATTTTTTTGGATCATCAATAATAGTCTTTAAAATTGGCTGCCAGTTCAAGTTCATTATACTTTCATAATACTTTATATCCATGGAGTTCAACCATTCCTTGATGCCATCAAGTTAAGATTGAGGAATGGCGTCAAAGTGAAGTACATCCCACTTAAAGTCTTTGAAAATAATAGCCATATCAAATTCCTTTTGCCCAATTCATACTCTCTCAAGGTTAACAATCTCAATCTCACTAATAGTGATTACTAAGAAAGGTAATTCCACCAACTCTATCAAATAGTTTACAATAGGAAGAATGAAAGCAGAGGCTTTAAAAGGAACTCCATGAAAACAAAGCTCTCTAAATGGTATATCAAACTCTAGTTCAAAATCTTTTAGATGAGGCTACTCCCATAGCTCTCTTACTCTCTTGACAAATCCTTGAAACTCTGTATTGATTTTATTTTTCCTATCCCTCTCTTGCTGTTCTTCCTCAATTTCATCAAGATCATACATTGACCTTCTTTCCCCTCCTAAAGTTTGGACCACATCCATTACCTCCACATAAAATTGGACATCCTTGGTCTTCTTGGTTCCCATGCCATGATATGGTTATGCAAATGAAAATGAAGCAAAGTAATCATCTCCTTCTCCGCTAGCTGGAAGAATGCATGCTTAATGTTTTGATACATGACATCAGCTCTCTCTTCTGCTCTCATGGTTGAATACTGAAATCCATTATGGTGGGCCTCTAGGGTTCCAGTCATCTTTCTTCCTCTTCCACCAAATGGTGGCCTAATCCACAAGTCTGCTAGCCTAATTGGCTTTGTTTTTGAAAGCTGAAGTTTCTCCTGAGTCACCAGTATTAGCTGTAACTTTTTTGAAATTTTATTATGGTATGTGCACTTTGATATGATGTAATATGATTATGGTTTTGTCTCATATGTTGTAATATTAGATATATAACAAAAAATAAATTATTACATGAAATAAATAATAAATTTTCATTCTAAATATTTTTTTTTGTAGAACACGGGTCTTCCAGAAGATCAAGATGATCCTCAACATGATATAGATCCACAAAATATTGGTGTTGCCGGTACAGATCACATGGTAGAGGATGATGATAACGCAAATATGGAAGACACTGAGGCCAATGACAATGATGACGAGGATGATGATGATGATGATGATGATGATGATGATGATGATGATGATGATGATGATGATGATGATGATGATGATGGTGATGATGATGATGATGGTGATGATGATGATGATGGTGATGATGATGATGATGAGATAGTTGGTGGTAGTAACCAGTGGCATTCATGATCATATAGGCTGCATCATGGACCATTGTTGATATATCGTTATGATGACTCTTTTCATGGTTACTATCATATGTATCATTTTCAAGGCCTACAGTACTATATTATTGAGTTGTATCATATTGACATGTATCATTTGCACTATATCATTTGGACATGTATCATCTTGACTTGTATCAGTTTGAGTTACATAATTTATCAATTTTATTTATATCATTTGTACATGTATCATTTTCACTTATGTCGATTGTTGGACATGTATCATTGTGACATGTTTTTGATGTACTAGCATATTTGACTTTCACTTGTTTTAGTTATATATGATGATGATCTTATCAGTATTGACTTGTCAATTTATATATATTAAAAGTGGTCGATGATTTTTAGATGGATATTTATTACATATGATGATTTTAATTTATTGCTAAGGATGGATGTTGTCAAATTCAATTAAATTATAGATATTTGACTCACTTGTTTTAATTATAGATGAGGATCATGTTATAATAATAGTTCGGGTGGTGATGAAAGGTAAAATTAATGCTTGGAACCTCCAAAATGTAATTGAAAGTTTTGCGGTGAGCCACATTAAAAGAGGTGGTAATGTGGAAGCAGATGTCTTATCTAAATGGGCTTTAAATTTTGGTGAAATGGGGGAATTTAGGTTGGAGGATTTTAGAGGTGTTAAGTTAGCGGACTTAGGTAAAAACACAAGAGAGGACAACGCCTTAAATGAAAAAGGTGGTGAAGCAATTGGAGTAGGTTTGACATGACAAGCAAAGGCAGGGGTGGTGGGCGGTGATGAAGTAGTACTTCATTAATAGAAAGTGTGGGAAATTCAAGATGGTGTTAAATGGAAGCCCTCGATTAAGATGTGTTAATTGAATTTGGAAAGGGTCGAGAAAAACTCTGAAATAAACTTTGGTTGTGGTGGCGCTAGTTGTCAGGAGAAATGGAAGCCAATTTCACCTTCCGGTCATGAAGATCTTTGTGCCCATTTTATGGAGAGGCGTCCAAAAAATGACTGGAGGTCCTTTTCCTTGTTGACGACGAGCGACTAGTGCAGTGTGAAAAAATGATTTGTGGCAAGGATTTCAGCTCTCTAAAACACAGATACCAAACCAACATGGACGTTTACTCCTTAATTGCAGCATGGGGCTTGGATTTAGGTGAACCAGTGGAAATGGTGAGGATGGTTATGCAAAAAATTGTGCATGAATATTTTCTGGTAGGAATGGAGTACATTCTCGAATGGGTGGTTCCAGGTGTAGGTTTAGATTATTCTGAAGGACTAGTAGATGATGAAATTGAGGAGCTTTATGGGAGATCGAGGCTCAAACCCTTTATTTGTTGGCCTGAAGCAAAATACAAAGCTCGTTTCCATGAGGAAGCGCGTTTGGGATGGAAAGAACTCAAGCTCTTCATCGAACTCATGGAGGTTGATGAAGTTCTAGCACAAGCAAAGGCAGAGATGCAGGATTGGAGGTGAAAAGGAAGCGCCAAAAGAAGAAGTCGGGGAAGCAATAGAAGAAAAAGCCTCTGAAGGAGATAGCTAAGCGTCTATTGGGTCCGGATGGAGCTCGTTAAGACTAATCATGTTTTTTTGTGTCTGATTTTGAATTCTCCCTCCACTTTTGTTGTATTAAAGCATGTAACTCTGAACACTATTAATGGTGGTTATTTTTTGTAAGGATTTTACTAGTAAATAGTTACAGGGGTTACTTAATGTTTTACTCTGCACGTTAAGGTGCCTCTGGTTTTTGTCGTTTGCTATGGAATTTTGGTGGGTAATGACACTAAACAATAGATGTACTTTTTTATCTTTCCAAGCAATACAATTTTTTTGTGTTACCGATTCAAAAAAATAATTATCTTGTTATTTAATCATATGAGTTAAATAATTAAATTACTTAGTCTATAATCATATGAGTTATTTAAGAGGCACAATATATTTAATTAATTAAATTGAAATAAAACATATTAAATCAATAAATGGAAGCAAAACAAGAAGCATTTTTAAAAGCAATAAAGGAAGCAACAATGGAAGCCAAACTAGAAGCAATCTTGGAAGCAAAACTAGAAGCAAAACTGGAAGCAAAATCGGAAGAAAAACCAGAAGCAAACCTAGAAGCAAAATCAGAATCAAAACTGGAAGAAAACTTGGAATCAAAATTGGAAGCAAACCTGGAAGCAAAATTGGAAGCAAAACTGGAAGCAAACTTGGAAGCAAAATCAGAAGAAAACATGGAAGCAAAATCAGAATCAAAACTGGAAGCAAAATCGGAAGTAAAACTGGAAGCAAAATTGGAAGCAAAACTGGAAGCAAAACTAGAACCAAAAGTGGAAGCAAACTTGGAAGCAAAATTGGAGGAAAAACTGGAAGCAAACTTGGAAGCAAAATTGGAGGCAAAACTGGAAGAAAACTGAAGGCAAAACTAGAAGCAAAACCGGAAGCAAAATTAGTGTTACCCAATTTTCACCTACAGGCTCAATCAAGGGAAATTATGTTTTAAATTTGGCACATGGATTAAATGTGGCTCCCATAAGGGTTGAGCCCAGCGTGCAGGTGTTCGGTTTTCATTAGGAAGGTCTTCATCTGATGCTATTTCATAAGGAAGTCTATTGGAAAGCCTGCCTCAGTCAGATTTGGCATAAAACTCCTGAGGAAGAAAGTCGCTGAGACCAGCTAGATGTCTTGTCGGCTGGTAGTATGGTTCTATTCATTTGAAATACACCGGTTGCCCAGACATTTCAGTCACCAGGAGTTTTTATGTATCTCTCCACTAGAAAGAAGTCACGCCGACCCTTGTGCACAAGGCTAGCGTCGTCGACAGAGGGGTGTCTTTGGTGTAAGGTCTCATCGACACATGGGAGTCTCACCGAAATGACCAGCGTCAAGGAAAGGTCTGGCTGACTGCTGAGTCTCAGTGAAAGGTTATGCCTTCGACATAAGGTTTGGCCAAAGAGGTGAGGTCTCGGCGAATAGAGGTGCCATCAGGGAAATGTCTCGCCGATGGTTGTTAGTCATGCCGAGGGATTCTCCCTTCGGCATAGTGTTTTGAGCTCAGCGAAAGGTCTCATCGACCAAGTAGGGTCTTTCCGAAATGAAATGAGCTCAAGGAGAATGGAAGAGCTCGATATGATATGTCGCCGACTGGTGGTACTCTCGTCGACATGTTTTGTGCCTTCAATGTAACGTGAAGGGCTCGATATGAGGTCCTGCTGAGAGAATAGAGTCTCGTCGATAGATATGTGATTGCGGTAGGACTCATCGCCGAGAGTTTGTATTCGACAAGAAGTCTTTCCAACAATGGGGAGTCTTGCCGATAGCGATGGATTTTCCAATGAAAAGGGATATCGGTGTGACTGATGGGAACTCACTATGACCTCTGACCGATAACGATTGTCTTGCTGATGGTTTTCTGTTATATCGATATAACTTTTGCATTCGATGTGAAGTCTTGCCGACAGTGGTAAGCTATGTCGATCGCTGCTATAGAACATAATCGCATCAGGGAGACACAACCAGTGTCTCACTGACATCCAATTCTGTCTAAATGACCTTTGACCCCTTGGGAATCCTACGTGGAGCATGTTCAACCAATCAGAGGGATCTAAAGGCGAACCAGTGGCAGTTTGACTGATTGACTACCCTTGTGAAGAAGATCAACAAAATGTGTATGGCATGGGTCAGCTCGGTGAAGCAATGGTGTTTGCATCTAACTGGGGGAGGTCGAATGCTACTTCTCGAAGATGGTCAACTTCCAGAAAGATCTTGAGCACAGGAAAGCCGAAAGGAAGAAAAGGCAACGAATCTCAGTGACAGTTGGGATCTCTGTTGGCAGAAGGTAGATCGATATTAATGGCTACACTCAGAAACATTCAAAGCAGTTTGGGCGAGTTTCGAGGGTGGATACAAGGGCTACAAGTTAATGCGATTGTTGCAAAAGATCTGAAGGCCATTCCTGGAGCGATCCTTCACCGACATGGACAACAGGGATACACATTGAATGCAGCATTAACTGTATTCCAAAAAGATTCTAAGGTCAACATGTTCAGCAACTGATTCATTTTTGTAAGCCCTAAGGTAGGGGCCGAAACTTTTTGTATATATGGTATTTTTTCCTCTTTGAAAAGGAGTTCTGATTATGCATTCTGGAGAGTTAGTTATTTTTCTTAAATCCTTTCTCAGTTGATGTATGCTTTGTAACTCATTTGGATTTTGGAATATGAAATATAGAGATTACCTTGGAAACCAATGTTAGTATTCATACTACTTTCATATTCTGTCTTTTAGATTATGCAAGTTTTGAATTGTGCTTTTCTAAGTCTGCATTTGAACTTTAAAGTTGTGAAATTCATCTTTCCTTCTTAAAATATATATGCAGATTAAGCCTTTTCAAGAATGATGCATAAGTTCACAAAGTCTATGTTGAGTAAATGAAATAACTATCATTAGTTTTCTAGTGTATGTTCATCTTGTTTTATTTCATGATTTCTGTCAATTCGGTGTATCACCATAGGGATTAGTCTCTACCATTTATGTTTTTCTTTAGTAACCTTCTCCCTGTACTTTACAAAGATCAGTAGTTTAGGTGATACCAAAGGAAGCTGGCCTTTTTTTGGAGGTCTGACTCTGTATAAGTTTTTATACTCTTAAGGTCATTCCCATGTTACGCTGGATTGTTGAATTTTATATTCAATAGGGTGAAAAATCCAAGTGTTAACAATTCCGGCATGTCGGTGGGACACAAACCCACATTGTATTATTGGTTTGGTATGCAACCAGCAAGTTTTAGACTCTATTGAAGTCATTTTAGCATACTTGGCGACTCCATTAGGGAGAAAGAACTTCATAATCAGTGCTTTTACAGCTTATGAGAAGAGTTCAGACAAGGAACAACTTAGTTCCTTTTGAATATTTACAGCTTTCCCCACCAAGGAGAAAAGGCAGGGCAACAGAAAGGCCAGGGACAACATTTGTCTATTCTAGAAGAACTAAATCTACTCCTCCATCTAGGAGATCTCATATTGTTGTCCCATTTTTTGTTTCACCTAGAGTGCAAGTAAACCCACTTCAGCCACCTCTAATGGTTGCTCTCAGAAATCAGCCTTTTGTGCCATTTAATGGAGGTAGTCCATTAAATTTGGCACTGCACAATGACATTCTGATGGCAGCTTTGAAAAGCTTTCCAATTTTTACTGGGGAAGATCATACTACCCCGATTGAACATATACGAGATATTGCTTCCTTATGTGGTGTGTACTATATCACACAAGAAGACGTAGCTATAATACTACTTGTAGAATCATTCAAAGGAAGAGCATTACAATGGTTCAGGAGTCTTGGAGTAGGTTCAATTTCCACCTGGGATGAGTTGGGTGACAAGTTTCACAAGCAATTTCAGGATAGGTCTGATAATTTATCTTTGTTGGAGCAATTAACCACGATTAAGAGAGCTCCTCAAGAGCAAATGAACGATTTCAATTTTAGATTTCAAAGAACCTAGGATAGAATCCCTGCAATAGTAAGACCACCTCTAGAATATGCATTTTTATACTTTTTGAAGGCTCTTAACAGGGATATAGTCATTATGATACAATCAATGGGGGGTGTTTCCCTACTAGATGCATTTGAAGTAGCAATCAGAGCTGAAAATAGCCTAATACAGGCTGGTAAACTTGCTTTGAGGTCGCCAATGCCTATATTTCTGGATATTCATTCGAATATCCCTTTGCAGATACCACCTTTTGCACCTTTGCCACCTGTTCCAGCTGTTGTAACACAAGAAACTGTTGTTCCAAGATCTTCAGATGAGTTACAGGAGATCAAAATTTTATTACATACTTTTGGAAATAAGCTTGTGAGCTTGGAAAAGCAGCAATCATATAACATGCCTTATCAAAAGCAGAATTCAGGTCAGCAACAGGAATATCAAGGTAATAGACAGGCTTATCAAGGCAACTACCAGGGCCCAAGACAGAGTGTAAATACTAGACCTTTTCAGGCTTATGCTCCAACACCTGTTAGTGTAGTTAAGGATCTTGTCCCTATTCAAAACAACTTAGCGACAAATTATGAATGGTGCTACCCTTGTAACCAACCTCACAATCAAGCCACTTGCTCAAACGGACTTATTAATCAAGCACTTATGGTACAAAATGCCTCAAGTTCACAACAGAATGCACTCAATGATGCATCTTCACAACACCAGGATCAACTTACCAATGAAACTACCCTACTTAACTAGCAAGACAAAGAATTATGTGGATTGAATGTAGATAATTCTCTAGTTGCAGCTAACACAAGGGCGAAGAAAAGAGCTTTCGAGCTTGATCAAGCAGCTAATAAAGGAAAGGCAACAGTTGCAGAACCATCTACATCTCAAGTGACTTGCGTTCTGCAAACAAATCAGCAACTCTCAGTTAAGGAGCAGCCACACTTGCAAGCTGATCATGTTGGCATAAAGGTGCATCATAAAGTAAACCAAGTTGTACCTTATAATATTCTTGATAGTATGAAAAAGATGAATGTAACGATGTCTATGTGGGATTCATTAGCTATCCCAGGTCAAAAAGATATGTTACAATCAACTTTGTCAAATTTTAAAGTGTCTGATGAATCTGAGTCTCCAATAGGTCAAGTTAGAACTGTGTTGACAAATAATCCTCAAGAAAATGATAAACATCCTAGCAAAGAGGTAGGAAAAGAAGTCAAACCACCTCCATTTTACGTGTCTGTAATCATAGGTGATAAGTTAGTTCATAATTGTATGGTAGACAGTGGAGCTAGTAGCTCAGTAATGCCAAAGCAAATTGTTGACAAGCTTGGACTAAAGTATTAGCCTTTAGAAAAAGGAGTGATTCAACTGGATGGTACTTCTATTAATACATTGGGTGTTATTAAAGGCTTGAGTCTTACCCTTCATGCTTGTCCGAATTTTTCAGTTCCTCAGGACATGTGTCATAGATCTCCCACCTTTCTTTTCTTTATTCCTCTCAAGAGACTTTACAACTAAGATAGGTGGTTATGTGACAGCTGACTAGTCACATATGTTGTTTAGAATGAGATACAAAACTAAAGTTACCATTAAATCTGAAAAGTTGGCTAAAGATCATATTGAGCCATATAACCCAATTCCTATCAATGTTGTTCCTATTGCTGTAGACACAAATTGTGTTGTTTTTACTTACAGTGAACTGGTTGCCGCTCAAGAACTTCAAGCAGAAGTTGTTCTTAATGTGCTGCGACATGAGTGGGTGGCTGAAAATGTGTTGGACAGTCCTGAAGACCTTATTCAAGATGCCGGTATGAGCAATTATGTGATGCTTGAACCTGATGCAGAGGTTCCCAACCTTAAAAAGGGTACAGATCAGTTGTTGCAGCAACAAAGTGAACTTTGGGAGAAAAAAATTTGATGGTTCCAGAAGCAAGAATGGAGCAGGTGGAGGTGCAATGCTGATTTCTCCACAGGGTGATAAGTATTTTTCAGCCTTTCGTTTTGCTTTTACATGTTCTAGCAACAGTGTTGAGTATGAAGGATTCATTCAAGGCCTTGAGTGGGCAAGGAAAAGAGGAATTGACTGTTTGAAAGTCTATGGAGACAGTGAATTGATAGTTAATCAGGTTAGGGGGCTGAATGTTGCCAAGAATGATGCTTTGAAGTCTTACAGCAACAAAGTATGGAACATAATTGAAGAATTTAATGCCTTCAATCTGATTTCTATTCCAAGAAATCATAATAAGTATGTTGATAGACTTGTAGCGATTGGAGCACAGTTTGATATCCCAGGCGATATCAAAAAGGATAAAATACAACAGTATGTGAAGGTGGTTATCAGGCCATCAATTCCTGATAACAACATTAACTGGCAAGTATTTGAAAGTGATGAATAGATTTTGACCTTTCTGCTCCAAGAAGATCAATTTTTTGTAGTGAACCAAGAAAAGATTAAACAGCAGTATGATGATCAAGTGATACAGCTGAAGACAAATAAACTTCCCAAAGGGTTGGTTACCTTGGAATCCATATTCAACTCTAATGATCAGCTTAAGAAGAGAAAAGTTAGCATTCAAGTCAAAGAAGATCATTATGAGGAAGTTGAAATCTTTAAAGGTAAGCTTCTCAAATTAGGCAAAATATGTTTAGTTGAAGATAAGAGAGCTTTCATTGTTTTATGCCAAGAGTATCATGATTTTTTTGCTTGGCAATATTTTGATTTAAGAGGGTTTGATCATCATATTGCATAACATACAATTGAGTTAGAACCTAGTGCCAAGCCTGTTAGACAAAAACAGAGACCATTGAACCCCAAGCTTGAACCTTTAATGATCAAAGAGCTGACCAAGTTAGTAGAGGGGGGTATTGTGTTTCCAATTAAACACACATCCTGGGTTTCTAACCTTGTTTCGGTTAGAAAAAAGAATGGTGAGGTAAGATTATGTGTAGATTTTAGAGACCTTAATAGAGCGTCTCTGAAAGATCATTATCCCTTATCGTCTATAGAACAAATTCTCCAAGCTGTTGCTGGTTCAGAGAGATTTTCTCTTCTGGATGGATATTCTAGTTATAACTAGATTCTAGTTAAAGAGGAGGACCAGTATAAAACAACATTTACAACAAAATGGGGCACTATGGCCTACAAGAGAATGCCTTTTGGTTTATCTAACACTGGTGCCACCTTTCAGCGTGCCATGGATATGGCATTTCAAAGTTTAATTCAAATTTTTTTGCCGGTTTACGTACATGACATAACTGTATATTCAAAGAATGCAGAGGAACACTTGTCACATCTCAAGCAAGTTTTTGAAAAATGTAGAGAATATGGAATATCTCTCAATCCGAAAAAGAGTATTTTTGTAGTTCATGAAGGTAAATTGTTAGGTCACATAGTATCAAAAGACGGAGTTACCATTGATCCTGAAAGAGTTAAAGCTTTACTTGAACTACCATTACCTAATCACAAGAAAGGATTGCAGATATTTTTAGGAAGAATCAACTTTTAAGAAGATTCATTCCTGATATGGCAAATTTATTACAGCCTTTGACTGCCACGCTTAAAAAGAATGCAGTTTTCAGTTGGACTAGAGAAGCAAAACATAGTTTTGAAGAAATCAAGGAGGCTTTAGCATCAACTCCAACACTGGTAAATCCATATTTTTCTAAATACTTCTTCTTATATGCTTTTGGTAGCGTTAGTTCAATTTCTGCTATGCTGGTTCAAAAAAATAGTGATAATTTAGAACAACCAATAGCTTTCTTTAGTCAAGGACTTGCTGATTATGAAGAGAAATATACATTTGTTGAGAAACATGTTCTCGCTGTGATCAGAAGCCTAAAGAAGTTCAAGCCTCTAGTTTCAAACAATAAAATTCATATTTTGGTTGCACACCCAAGTGTGAAGGAGTTTTTGTTGAACAAAGATCTGGGTGAGAAAAGAGCATGGTGGATCACAAAAGTAATGGAATTTGATGTCAACATCAACATCACAAAACTTGTCAGAGGTAGAGGACTTTGTGAGCAACTTGCCTCGACCCCTGAGGATGTACAAAAATCAGAAACTAGTGTTGTTTTAGCTAATACGGATGAACCTCAAAATGTTCAAGGTGTTGCACTTGCATTAACAACAAGTTGGGTTCAAGAAATGACCCACTTTCTTCGTACTGGTGAATGTCCACTAGGTCTAGATAGAGCAAAATGAAGATACTTTAGATTGCAATCAATTCCTTATGTTCTCATTGATAATATTCTTTTTATGAAAGATCTGAATGGTTTTTTATTGAGGTGCATTGATGCTGATCAAACAGAAAAGGTACTTCATGAATTTCATGATGGAGTCTCAGGAGGTCACTTTGCTCCAAGGACAACTGCTTGGAAAATCATAAGAGCTGGTTACTATTGGCCCAGCTTTTTTAAAGATGCATATGCATGGTCAAGAAAGTGTGTTAAATGTGCTTTATTTTCAGAAAAAGAAAAGTTGTCTGCTATGCCTCTACATCCAATTCAGGTGGAACATCCCTTCATGAGATGGGGCATCGACTTTATTGGGCCAATTAATCCACCATCCAATGTTGGTCACAAGTGGGTGCTTACTGCTACAAACTATTTCACACAATGGACAGAGGCAGCAGCTTTGAAAGAAGCAAATGAATCTTCAGTTTTGAGTTTTTATGAAGATATAATCACCAGATTTGGAGTTCCTGACTCCATCATTATAGATAATGCTCTTGCATTTGTTGGATTAAGAGTCATAGATTGGGCTATTAAACACATAATTCATTTGAATACTTCCTCCAATTATTATCCATAGGGTAATGGATTAGCTAAAAGTATAAATAAAAATCTGATCAGAATCATTAAAAGGACTATGGAAGAGAATCAAAGAATTTGGCATACCACATTGAAATATGCACTTTGGGCAAATAGAATAACCCCCAAGAGATCAGTTGGTAATTCACCATATGTACTCGTTTATGGTAAAGAGGCTAGATTACCTCTATCTGTAGAGCTTCCAGCTCTAGACATTATTCACCAGTTGGAGATGTATGAAGAACAAGACCCAATGTCTGTGAGATATGCAAAGCTCATGGAGCTCGAAGAATCAAGAGACAAAGCAATGAAAACTTTGGAGTATCATCAGCGCCAAACAAAGAGAACATTTGATAAGAAAGCTACAACCAAAGTTTTCAAGGGAGGTGATATTGTTCTCAAGTGGGATGTGCTAAAAAGTGGTCCAGGAAAACATACAAAATTTGACCATTTCTAGGCAGGCCCTTTTGTTGTTACTGAATGCAAGGAGCATAATGCATTCTAGTTATCAAACATGGATGGAGAAAAGTTACCAATCCCAGTTAATGGGATTCACCTCAAACGTTGTTTTGAGGTATGATTTATCATTGTACATATTAGGTTAGGTTTTATGCTTTCACTAAGTGCTTTTGCACTTTAGTTTAAATGTTGTTTCATTCCCTAAGTGTTGTTCCAACACAGTAAACAGTTTCACTTCAGTTTCTCCTGTTTCATGAGTTTCTGGCAACCTGTTATGTTCTATAAGTTACAAATGCGTTTGAGCCATGTACAAAGCTGATGTTTTAAGTCAATCTCTGAGTTTTTCCTAATGACTCCATGCCCAATGGACAAGTTTAGGCTACTGGTTTTCATGTTTAGTAGGCAAACATCCAGCTGAGGTCACCATAAATGTTACCCAATTTTCACCTACGGGCTCAATTAGGGGAAATTATGTTTTAAATTCGGCACATGGATTAAATGTGGCTCCCATAAGGGTTGAGCCCAGCTTGCAGGTGTTCGGTTTTCATTAGGAAGGTCTTCATCTAATGCTATTTCATAAGGAAGTCTATTGGAAAGCCTTCCTCAGTCAGATTTGGCATAAAACTCCTGATGAAGAAAGTTGCTGAGACCAGCTAGATGTCTTGCCAACTGGTAGTATGGTTCTATTCATTTGAAATACACCAGTCGCCCAGATATTTCAATCGCCAGGAGTTTTTATGTATCTCTCCATTGGAAAGAAGTCACGTTGACCCTTGTGCACAAGGCTAGCGTCGCCAAAAGAGGGGTGTCTTCGATGTAAGGTCTCGCCGACACATGGGAGTCTCACCGAAATGGCCGACGTCGGGGAAAGGTCTGGCCGACTGCTGAGTCTCGACAAAAGGTTATGCCTTCGGCATAAGGTCTAGCCAAAGAGGTGAGGTCTCGGAGAATAGAGGTGCCATCGGGGAAATGTCTCGCCGATGATTGTTAGTCACACCGAGGGATTCTCCCTTCGGTGTAGTGTTTTGAGCTCGGTGAAAGGTCTCGCCGACCAAGTAGGGTCTTGCCGAAATGAAATGAGCTCGGGGAGAATGGAAGAGCTCGACATGATATCTCACTGACTGGTGGTACTCTCACCGACATGTTTTGTGCCTTCGGTGTAACGTGAAGGGCTCGATATGAGGTCCTGCCGAGAGAATAGAGTCTCGCCGATAGATATGTGGCTATGGTAGGACTCATCGCCGAGAGTTTGTATTCAACAAGAAGTCTTGCTGACAATAGGGAGTCTTGCCGATAGCGATGGATTTGCCAATGAAAATGGATATTGGTGTGACCGATGGGAACTCGCTATGACCTCTGACCAATAACGATTGTCTTGCTGATGGTTTTCTGTGATATCAATATAAATTTTGCATTTGATATGAAGTCTTGCCGACAGTGGTAAGCTATGTCAATCGCTACTATAGAACATAATCGCATCGGGGAGACACGGCCAGTGTCTCACCGACATGCGATTTTGTCTAAATGACCTTTGACCCCTTGGGAATCCTACTTGGAGCGTGTTCAACCAATCAGAGGGATCTAAAGGAAAACCAGTGGTAGTTTGACTGATTGACTACCCCTATGAAGAAGATCAATAGAATGTGTGCGGCATGGGTCGGCTCGGTGAAGCAATGGTGTTTGGATCTAACCGGGGGAGGTCGGATGCTACTTCTCGAAGATGGTCAACTTCCAAAAATATCTTGAGCACAAGAAATCCGAAAGGAAGAAAAGGCCACGAATCTCAGTGACAGCTAGGATCTCTGTTGGTAGAAGGTAGATCGATATTAATGGCTACACTCAGAAACATTCAAAGCAGTTCGGGCGAGTTTCGAGGGTGGACACGAGGGTTGCAAGTTAATGTGATTGTTGCAAAAGATCTGAAGGTCATTCCTGGAGTGATCCTTCACTGACATGGACATCGGGGATACACATTGAGTGCAGCATTAACTGTATTCCAAAAAGATCTAAAGGTCGATGTGTTCAGCAACCGATTCATTTTTGTAAGCCCTAAGGTAGGGGCCGAAACTTTTTGTATATATGGCATTTTTGCCTCTTTGAAAAGTAGTTCTGATTATGCATTCTGGAGAGTTAGTGATTTTTCTTAAATCCTTTCTCATCTGATGTATGCTTTGTAACTCATTTGGATTTTGGAATATGAAATACAGAGATTACCTTGGAAACCAGTGTTAGTATTCATACTACTTTCATATTTTGTCTTTTAGATTATGCAAGTTTTGAACTGTGCTTTTCTAAGTCTATATTTGAACTTTAAAGTTGTGAAATTCATCTTTCCTTCTTAAAATATATATGTAGATTAAGCCTTTTCAAGAATGATGCATAAGTTCACAAAGTCTATGTTGAGTAAATGAAATGACTATCATTAGTTTTCCAGTGTATGTTCATCTTGTTTTATTTCATGATTTCTGTCAGTTTGGTGTATCACCATAGGGATTAGTCTCTACCATTTTTGTTTTGCTTTAGTAACCTTCTCCCTTTACTTTACAAAGATTAGTAGTTTAGGTGATACCAAAGGAAGCCGACCTTTTTCTGGAAGTCTGACTTTGTATAAGTTTTTATACTTTTAAGGTCATTCCCATGTTACACTGGATTGTTGAATTTTATATTCAACAAGGTGCAAAATCCAAGTGTTAACAATTAGAAGCAAAAGTGGGAGTAGACATAGAAGCAAAATTGGAAGCCAAATTGGGCGCTATTTCCGATGCTATTTCCCAACGCTATTTTAGGCGCTAACTAGAGTGCTATTTTTAGCGCTAACTAAGGCTGTGATTTTTTGATGCTAACCACGGTGCCGACTCCGGCGCAAAGTCGGGCGCAAACATCGGCATCGAGATGGTCATTCCTATTTGCATCGAGTTTAGCGCCAACCAAGTCGTCCGATTCGTGAACTGAAATACACTGAAATCCTATGCTATTTTCCTATTTTGTTTTAGTGATACTTAAAGCTTATAAGATACAGTTTCCATGTACCAACAATATTGCAGAATATGAGGTATTACTTTTTGGGCTCTGTATGGTTGTGCAATGGAAAATCCTAGAGTTGTGTGTCCTTGGTGACTCTAAGCTAGTGATAAGACAAGTTAATAATGACTATAAAACAAAAGATGAAAAATTGATTCCTTACAAAAGAATGGTGGATGATTTCAAGGCCTATTTCACATCAATTTCTTTTGAGCAGATCCATCGAGATAGTAATAGAGCTACTGATGCAATGGAAACAATTGGTTCACTTTTGGAAATGCCAAGCAATGCCTCCTACTGTGAGTTCTTGGTAGAGCCTCTTTTGGAACCTACTTACAATGTACCACAATCTGAAATGATATGTCTTATTGTTGGTCCTAATTCTCAATGGTATGGGGATATTTATACCTATCTCTGTAACATATTGCCATCATACCTATCCAATAAATCCCATAAAACTTTTATCCATCAAGCCTCCCATTATATAATCTTAGCCGATACCCTATACCGACGAGGTCTCGATGGTACTTTACTTTGATGTCTTGAGCATAACGAGGTCAAAACTGCTTTATGAGAAATGCATGAAGGTATATGTGGGGCACATTCTAGTGGTCCTACCTTAGCCAAGAAACTCGTGCGTATGGGTTATTATTAGCCTACAATGGAAAGGGATGCTTATCAGTTTGTTAAAAAATACAAGCAGTGTCAAAAACATGCAGACTTGATATATGCTCTTGCACAAGAATTGCAGTCGCTCGCTACACCATGGCCCTTTTATTAGTGGGGACTTGATCTCGTGGGCAAGATCCATCCACCTTCATCCAATGGTCATAATTTCATTCTCATTGCCACATACTACTTCATGAAATGGATTGAAGTTGTTCCCCTCACCCACATCATTGGAAAACAAATAGCCACTTTCATACTAAACTATATATCATCCGCTATTATGGTGTTCCTTTAATATCCATTATCATAGATAACGATCGTCCATTCAAAAATTAGGATGTCCATGAAATTCTGTGAGAAGTTCCATAAACAACATCATTCTTCTACACCTTACTACCCTCAAGGTAATGGCTAGGATGAGGCCTCTAACAAGATCATTCTCAAAATTCTTAAAATAGCAGTCAATGAAGCTGGTCGAGATTGGCATGTTCAATTGAATTCTGCCTTGTGGGCTTACCGCACAAGTTTTTGCACTCCCAAAGGCACTACCCCATATGCTCTTGTCTATAGATCTGAAGCCATCTTTCCCATCAAGGTCGAGTTGCCTTCTTTGCAGGTCTCCTTGTGTAATCAAATTAGTGATCTGAAAACTACTGAGTTTCTCATTTACAGGAATTGGAACTGTTAGATGAATGAAGAAAAATTGCTTTCAATCATCTTAGAGCATACCAATAGTGGATGTGCCAAAGTTATAACCATAAAGTGAAACCACATACATTAAAGATTGGGGACCTTGTCCTTCGTGAAAATCCTCGCAATCAACAAGACAGAAAAGAAGGGTAAATTTGAGCAAAACTGGTTGGGTCCATATGTTATCACTATTGTGTATGGATCAGGGGCATACCAGTTATCTAATTCAGAAGGTGAATTGCTCAGCGATCCCATCAACAATATGCATATTCGCAGGTTTTATACCTGAGTACTTCAAAGAGTACAATCTTTTAAGGTCCTGAAAAAACACAAAAGAATAGAAAAAGGTCTTGAAAAAATAGAAAAAAGAAAAGAAAAAGGTCCTGAAAAAATATGAAAAAAAAGAAAAAGGTCTTGAAAAAATACAAAAAAAATGGAAAAAGAAACTAAAAAAATGGAAAAAAGTCCTTAAAAAAAAGAAGTAAAGAGAAATCAAATCGTTCAATGGTGAAAACCACTTCAGTGGTGCCTTGAGCAAGTGCCATGGTGAAAATTGAGAAATCGACGCTATGTGTAGAGGCTTCACTCCTCTTTCCTTTAGAGCTCCACTTGATCTTTCCATCTTGTTTCCATTCACTCTCCACTTCATAATAACCTTTTCACACTCAGTATGGCTTGTGAATTGTTCGGCATTCCCCTCGCTTGCTCGCTTCTCCATGCATACTAAGTTGGTCCTATCCCTCAATGGGGCATTTCCTCGACCTTAGCTATGGGTTGGGATACTTAGCATCTCGCGGTTAGAGGGACTATCTTCTCTGTCTGTCTTCTCACTCACAATCCATCTCATTTCATCATAAAACTTCCAAAAAAACCAAAAAAAATCAAATATTCCAAAATTCCCAAAAAAAACTAAATATTCCAATAATCCAAAAAAAAATCAAATATTCTAAAAACCAAAATAAAAAATCAAATATTCCAAACATCCCAAATAAAATCAAATATTCCAAAAATCCCAAAAAAATCAAATATTACAAAATTCCCAAAAAAATCAAACATCTCAAAAATCCAAAAAAAATCAAATAACTTCAAAAATTCCAATACAGTGATACTTTCAGATCACTACACAGCTTTGAACTTTAACAAAATCAAAACACGCCAAGATTGACAATCAAGTAGACATTGCAACATACCTATCAATCCATCTTTCAAAATCCAACCAAACACATAAAATGTGAAAAGAATCAGTTCTACATTGAAGCATGACACCTGCTTGTTTGTCGGGCTTTGATTGTTTTATGATTTTATCTTTGGTGGCATGCATTTTAGCTTTTCGAGGATGTCTTGGACTAGAGAGATGAGAATGGGGCATGCTCACTTGTTTGTTGTCCATGGATTGTTCCTTATTCACATGATGACTCGTCTTAAGACATGGTTGTCTAAAATCATTGAGGACCTATAAGTCTAGTGTGGATGAGAACATTCCTTGTCTGATAGTGTCTTCCATGCAATAAGTATTCAGGTCATCTAAGGTCCTTCTACCTAGATGCTTATACTTCATTGCTAAATCAAAATGCAAACAGTATTCAGGTCATCTAGACATTCATGTTATCTAGACACTTATACTAATTTGCGACATAATAAGCTCTATGATGATAAAACATAATGTAAAGCATAAGAATTTTCATCTGTCATTTCTTCCATCATCCATTTCCTTCATCATTTCATTTTTCTTCATGCTCTTTATCTCAAAGATCAATTAATCACTATATCCAACTGATACTTGTCTTTTAATCCAAATATCAAATCAATCAACTCGCTTCTTTTAGCATGGGACTCTAATGCTCCCTGATCACTCAATCTATTAATCAATCTTTGTTTTGCACTAGCATCAATCTCAATCAACTTAATCAGCTTATCAACCTGGCTATACTGAGCATTTCCACCAATTGTTCAGTTATGCCTATCATTTGTGCATTTTCATCAAATGTACATCTTCACTTATCAACTGTGCATCTCCGCTTAATCACTTGCACAATATCAATCATCAAATCTTCTCCCCGTGATCTATCGAGAGATTAACCGTATCACAACCTGTTCGATCAATCTCTCGAGGGGGTATATCATCCTTCTCATCGTCCTTACCAAGATATCCCTAGGGCATGTATCAGTTAATAATTTTTTTTTCTTTGAAACATGACATGCTACATTATCCCAAAGAGGGGCAAAATGTAGACACTTAAAAATTGTCCCGAGCTTATGACGCCATTTTCTGATTAATTTCTAGTCTAATTCTTCATCTAACCATAATTCCTCGTCTAACCCTTAATCCAATTTCACCCTCTTTTCATGCACACATAATTAAATAATTTTTATTATTTAATTATACTAATATTTCCCATTTCATTAATCCATCTGATTAAATAATTATTACTTAATTATTTAATTATTAACATTGTTTTTGATTAAATAAATACTTTTATTTATTTAATCTCACTAATCTAATAATTAATTAAATTATTTAAATTTAATTAATTATCCATGGTTTTGAAAATAAATGATTTTTAATTTTAAAAAAATGAACTCTTACATTTCTCCATGATTTTAGAAAAATGAACTCTTACACACCTCCACTAATTTCGAAATTTAAACTCTTCCAAATGGCCATGATTTTAGATATTTAAACTCTTCCAAATTGCCACTAATTTGGCTGATTTTCTTCCACCCACTAATTTTGCCTCCATTCCACAAATTTCTCCAAACATATGGCACTAATTTCAAATTTGAGAATGAACAAGTTTCCCATGAAATTTGTCTCATTCAATCTCAACCCTTCATTTCTCTACTCAATCTCATCCGTCCATTTCACCATCTTCTCATCTATAAATTTGGGCTTTGAGCTCTTCATTTCTCTAACCACCACCATCTTCAACCTTTCGTTGAAATTATCATCTTTAACCACTACCATCTTCAATCTTTTGCTATCCTCATTTTCATCTTAAGCCTTTTACTTTGTGCACTTTAAAACTAAGAGCAACATATCTTAAATATTCAAAAGCGAAGGAGAGAAGAACAATGGAGATCAACCAATGAAGGTATAAAGGTATAATTTGCTTTGTTTGTTTGCATTCAATTTCCTTTATGCTTATTTGTGCTTCATTATTTTGGATTTGATTTTATAAGCTTAATTCTAATGGTTTGGTGGTTGCCTTTAAGAATTTAAGCTTCGCCAATTGAATTTTCAGATCCATACATTAACAAAGCTTAGAGAAACTATAGGGCATCTTCCTAGGTTAATGTCCTTTTAAATATGCTTGCTTATTTCAATTGTTATCTTCATTACTTTAAAATACACATGATTTGTTTAGTCCACATGCATGCCAGATTGGGAGTGCCATGTAGAGGAGAAACATGCATACTTCATTTTATTCTCTTGTTTAACACTCATTTTTGGCTTTGTTGTAGATAAAATGTTTTAGCACTTAATTTATTTATTTTACACATACATTGACCATAACCCTATATTATTATTATAAAATCCATTATCCTAGACAAACAACTAGATTGGCCTAAATCCTTAATGTTTTCCCCTCTCGAATAGGATCATAGACATATATTTGTCCCCTAGATAGATTTGCATGCATAGTCTTGTCCCCATGATTTCAAGATTAAAATCTCTCAATCTTGAGGTTGGCAATTCTAGAATGTACCTATTGTCTATAACCTTGTTGAACATGTGAAATCTTATCTTCAAACACAAGTCCTATGTCATTTATCATCATCATTTAGGAGTTACCATGCATTAGAATAAAAAAGGTGCATCACAAACAATATGCACTCTCTTGTATGAGTACATCAACACTAGTATAGACAAATACTACAATTAGACATTTTGTAATTTTTGTCTTGCATGTCTTCAATCTTGTACTTTAGTAATGAGGATTAACGACCATGAAGTAAATTAAACACTTTTTTTTTTGTTCACAACAAACCTCCAAATGTACTATCTAGCACCATTGAGTCTCTAGATGTATATCTAAAGTCAAACAAGTGTTGTAGGTCAACAAGCATAAAGAGGACAAAACCATATAAGGAGGTAACCTTTCCATCTAGACTAGGCCATGGATGCATTATTCTAGACATTAGAAAACACAATATAAGTTTGTCTCTATTTTCTTAACCTATGGAAATGTGAAATGAGGACTACACAAGATCAATCAAAATATATCAACAAATTCAAAAAGAAAAAATCGATAACTACATTTAAATAACTAAAACTTTCTTGTCCTCTACCCATTTTCAATTATCAATTTCATGTGTGCTCTCGCCGTTGACCGTTATGCGGGCTATTGCGTCCATCCCCAGGGGGCTAGTCTCGTCCCATACCCAAGGTATGGGCTGCTGGACTGAGTCGTGGGAACACCCCTGCCGCATTAAAAAAAACAAGACTTTTAAATTAATTGTAGGGTGTTCCCCATAGTGATATACTATTTCTGTTTGCCGTAAAGGAAATCAGGTCACCACCTATTTGTATGGCTAATATTAGGTTGGAGGAGATCTGAAGAAGAGATATGGTTGAAAGAAAAATGCAAAAAATACTACTTAGCCATAAACAATGAGCCAAACAGACGTATATTTCCATTCGATTGTTGTCCGCAGGTAATTACAAAAGTTAACCTCTGGAACTGCGAGAACATTTGAAGTTATTCTGCATATGCATAGGAGCTGATTGGAAAATGAAAGTTCCATAAATTAAAACTGATATTATTTAAGTTTGAATTGTTAGTGCTTGAAAGAGAGAAATAAGAAGAGAATGCTGGCATTAGTTTCCCCTGCCTCTTTCAGGCCAACAGTTTTGAGTCATAATCTCAAATTCCACGTGGGCAATTTTAGACATAGCTTGCACGCACCCAGATGCCAGGCAGAAGCAGAGGCACACAGTGATGGTAAGAAGAAGAATAAAGTGGTGGTTGTTGGAGGTGGGTGGGCTGGTGTTGGAGCAGCACACCATCTATCCAAAAAGGTTTCCAAATAGAATTCCTACATTTCGTTTTTCCAATTAAATTTATATTACATTGATCAATTTTTTCAACTGCTAGTAAAGCCAATCGTGTGGGCATTTTTTAGCCATGAAGTTGATGCTATTCAAAAATTCTAACTATACAATTTAATTTCACCATATCCATCCTTGCATTTTCTAACACATAAAAGGAGCGGAATTTTGCAAGGTGTATACATAAATCACATACGTTCATTGTTGCAGAAACATAGTTGCATTAGGTGTATGAATTGTAGGGGATGCAGTCCAAAGTTAGTTATTTGTATTACCTTCTGTGCAGGGATTTGACGTGACACTTCTAGAAGCTAGTAAACAATCTGGTGGTCTGGTTGCTGGTTGGAAGACTGCCTCTGGCCGGTCTGCAGAGGTTGGGATTCATGGTAACAATCTTCCAATCCTAGATGAAGTCCGTTTTAACTGTTACTTTTTCTTTTTATTCATGTTTAGCTTGTATAATCATAATCTAAGATCTTCCTCTCTTTTATGGATAATTTTTATATTACGGTTCATAACTATTTGTGTTTTATGTTACACCATACTACATATTGGCACATTTTTGAGTCTTGCACTTCCCAACCCTCTTAACCCCTCTCCTTGTTATCCAAGTCTGCTATCTCATCTTTCACTTCTCTCTTTCTGCTTTTCATCCTGATGATGGATCATGGAGTATGATCCAAAACGTTGATGTAAAAAGATGCACACAGTTTATCCAGAAATCTTAAAGAATACTATTATGGACTGTGGAAACAAAATGCTATTGATTAATCTAAGATCTGCTAATATCACCACAAATTTGACAATCAAAACTAAAAATCTGAACAATTCTTCTAAAATTTGTTTAATTCTATTTTCCCTTTCTACTTTATCTGAAGTTGATTTTCTTAAAGACATCTACTTTTTGGGAGAGCAAGCGAGTACAACATTGACAATTTCTTTTGAAATAACACTAATAGAACTTTATAATATATCACATAGCTTTTCCAATTACACAACATATGAAAACGTTCTCCAGAGAAGGTATGTAGGGTAAACAAGTCTGGTAGGCTTCAATGAGGGTATCAGGGCTGCATTTGTCCAAGGACTAGTCATCACAAATTACTGGCATTACAACCATGGAAGCATGCCCAGCTCTAATTTGCTTTCCATATTATGTAGTGAAAGTGACATTATTAACAACATGTCCTACATTTGATAGTTCAAAATCCAACCGCCTAATTTAAGTTGCTTCAAGTTTAGGAAACAAGCATTTTCTCCTAACTCCACATGTGACATTTGCAGCTGCTTCATATTTAGCTTCCACTGATGAAAGGGCTATGGTTGGTTGCTTCATCTTGATTCAAGAAAATGATAAAATATAAAGGTAGTACATTAAAGTGGTTTTTCTATCAGTCCACTCCAATCAGAATTTGTGTATCCTAATTCACTTGAAATCATCAACTCTCTTGTACTGATATACATTGCACCTTTCACATGCTTTATAACTTTATAATGTATATTCTGTTTTCCAGTGAAAATCAGTTGGAGCATTCATATATTAACATGATGCATATTGTATGAACAAGACCTGGTCTAATATTTTCCACGTATGTTAATCCACCAACCAATTGCCAATACAAATTTCATCACTTTGTGCAATTTATTTGATGCCGATAACTTCAATCTTGCTTCCGTGGGGGTTGGTGATGGCTTAAATTTTGTCATCCAAAACTTCATTATCAATTGTTGTGAATATTTTGTTGGTGAAAAAAAACCAAGTCTGATTTAACAAGACTCATTTCCAAGGTAAAATTGTAGTAGTGCCAAATCCTTTATCTGAAATGGCTCCAAAGTCCTTTTTCACCTCATCAATTAAGCTTCTTTAACTTCCTGTGAGAAATAGACACTCATTGTAGATAATCATAACCACAATATTTTTTTGCTCCTATGCATTTCATGTAGAGGTTTGAATCTGAAGAACTTTAAATAAATTGTCTATAGTGAGGTGCTTGTTGATCTTGGAAAAATGCTTGCTTTCAGCCATATAGAGGCTTAAGTCAATATGCAAAACATGTGGTACTTGCCTTTCACCATAGATCCATATATTCCTC
This sequence comes from Sequoia sempervirens, assembly GCA_007258455.2. Classification (NCBI taxonomy): domain Eukaryota; kingdom Viridiplantae; phylum Streptophyta; class Pinopsida; order Cupressales; family Cupressaceae; genus Sequoia; species Sequoia sempervirens. Next base: position 924,858,256 of record VDFB02281492.1, read on the forward strand.
TTCATCAAGTCACTGTTTGGGATGCACTCTTGACATTCATTTGTTAGAACTTCCAACCAAAATGTGCTTCCAATTTCATGATCATCAAGCTTTTTCCCATGTTTAATGTAGGAGCAAATGTTTTCTTATTTTCATTTCCCTCTTTCTGAGATATCCTTATGAAGTTATAAGATCCCGGCCTTAAGTTTCCAGTGATAGTATCTGCTTTGTACTTGGTTTTATAGACCAATTTTTAATCAATGGATTTATTTTGCCTTGGTAGTTTTGTAAATGCATCATGCTTGTCTAGCATTCCTTTTCAGAAAATTTATCTCCTTGCCTTTGATACAAGATTCAGAAACTTCTTCACGCTAATCAATCTTTGTTAATCTTTGAATCATGCCTCTTTTCAGGGAAATTATGGTACTGAAATGTTTAACTCTTTAAATTCACAAAATGTCAAGATTTACAAGCCACTCTTAGAGTACTTTGGCTCGTTATGGTGGCAATAAGGATAAGCAATTTACTTCCTCTTATGCAAGTAAAAATGTCATGGCATACACCCAATAATGGGTTCAGTTCATCTCTAGTGGTGAAACCTTGTGGCACCATCCCACTTTGGGCTTCCAAAAGTTTAATTTTGATGCCACAGCTAAAGGGAACCCAATGCCAGATTGTGGAGGGGCACTCTTTGGAATGCTACTTATCAACTCTTCCTAATTTATGCTATTGGTGTTAAACATGAGACAAATAATCAGGCTGAGGAAATCACTCCCCATCAGGACTTACAGACAGCATGACTAAAAGGATTGAAGAACTTGGTAGTTTAGGGGGACTTACTGATACTCATTCATGCAATGGACAGTGGAAAGTTAATGAATGGTGACTTGCAGAAATTGCATAAGAAATTTAATGGTTGGCCAAAAAAATTGATAAGATCAGATTATGCTATGTCAAAAGAGAGGGAAATAAGGTTGCTAACCTGGTGGTAAATAAGGGTGTTGGCCCATTGTCTTTCTCAGGTTCTCCCAACACACTATGGCTTCATCCCTTTCCTAATGATTTTCAGTGCATCCTAGCTAGGGATTCATGCTTGTCATCCTAAGCCTCTATCTCTGATTTCCCTTCATAGCCCCCCTTTCCCCTCAATGGGTTTTTGTAAACTCTACTTCAATCATGCCTTCTTCCATACATAAACTCATTTCCTTTCTTGAGAAGCTTGCTTGTGCAAGGGAGCATCTGCACATTATTTCGACATTATGTGATGTATTTACAACTTTCTATCAAAGTATTTAAACTGCATTGAATGTGGTGGTATCAGCTGGGCATGGATAGAAAGAAAGGTGGTGGGTGTATGTCTGCAATTGCTAAAGACTTGTTCTATCAAGATTTCCCCATAGACATTGAGGGCCAACCATCACAAAGATGCAGCAAGTTGGTTTCACATTTCTCTATGAAAATTTTAAAATATATTTGAAATGAAATTAATTGTACTTGTAGCATGTCTATCTACTCATCATTGGTATAGCATGCATGCAGGAAGGAATCACAGTGATTGTAGCTTGGAAGTATAAGTGCATTTTTTAGTGTTTAGAGTTGTTGTAGCATCCATTTCTAAAATCACAGAGAGTAATGGACCCTTTTTCAGTATGAATTTAGTATGCTACATAAAGAATAGATGATTGTTGTATGCACATAAACCATGGTTGAAAAGGTTTTCCAATTCTGTAAACACATTGAAGGGCATCTCCAAGCATACTCATGAGCCCAAGAGTTTTCTTTCATGGTGGAAGAGAGTGGCATGCCATTTGGTCATTAATAGCAAAGTGAGAAGAACAGCCATGGTGACTAGAATCCCACAAGAGATTGCTAATTTAATAGGTGTATGATTAGTACAGTTATCTCCTTCATTGGAAGCATATCAGTACATGCATAGTTGCATTTGCACTGATACAAATTTGAAATCCAAGCTAGAGATGGCTATGTAGAAGAGGTTGTGATCTCAACCATTTCACATGTTCAAATGTTTGTTCACTTGTAAGCATGAGAACAACAAGGATGATGTTTAAGCAATATTCTCCTATGGGAGAACATCACTCTACTGGCCCCTACAAGCATGTGTGTTGTAGTAATATCGGATATCAGGATGAGCTAAGAGGAATCTGAAAGAAAATGTTAACACACTAAAGAGTGCAAGACAAAGCTAAGAGCAAAGTCTAAGGCATCAAAGATTTCAAGAGGAAGATCGAGGCATCCAAAGGGTTAGAAAGAAAACATATGGAATCATGGAACTCCAAAACCAATTTGATTTCCCCCCTCGCCCCCACTAAAAAGAAAACAAATTTGTTTATGAAATGGGATGTGGTTGGGATGTGGGAATGTGGAGGAGATGCCCCTTGCATCCCCCCACCATCACCACTAGAGGGAAACATTTCCAAGACTTTCCCCTCATATAGGTGACATTTTTTGGATGCCCCTTGTTAGGGATGTGTTGTGACCTATTTCACACATTGCACCATTACAGATGGGGACCCTCGGGGGTTTGTTTTTAGGGTTTAGATTTAAGTTGCAATTTCATAAACTCTGTTGCTCCGAGAGTTCAAGTCAGAGTTTGGAGTCATCACTCGAGCCAAGTTGAAAACCCAAGCCTAAAACTGTGCTTAAACATCGTAGAAGTGCTCAGAAGACCCGGTAGACGAGGATCGCCTGTGCTTTTGCTCAATTCTGGCACTTCCTACTTTTTAGGGATTTTGCTTTTTTGCTTTTTGCTTTTTTCATTTTTAGCACTTTTGGACCAATCCGGGATTTACTATTTTTAGAAAGTTGCTTTTTTGCTTTTTCTATTTTTAGTAAGTTTCTAGTTTTAGAAAGTTCTAGGTCTCACCAATAGAGGAGTCAAAGTTTCCATCTTTAGAGTTAAAAAGCATGCAAAAATCAGGTAAAAAATCTAAAAAGCATGCAAAAATCAGGTAAAAATTTGGAAAAGCATGAGAAAAGAAAGCAAAAATCAATTAAAAAGCATGCAAAATCTGGGAAAAGGAATGAAAATCAGATAAAAGAATTGAAAATCATGCAAAAATCTGGAAAATCAAGGAAAAGGCAAGTAAAAAGCAAGGATGGAATGGTGAAAATGGCACAAGTCTGAGAAATTCACCCAAGGAAAGGGTCTGAAAGCTTGCCAAGTCCGCCCAGCTCTTGAATGAGAAATGGAAAGGCTCCTTCCAAGTCCGCCCAGCAATGGAAAGGAGAAGAGAAAGTCTGCCATAGGAAGGAATGAAAGATGGAAAAGAGCAAGGAAAGTCCACCTTGCCCTGGGAAGAAAAGATGGCCAAACATACATCAAGTCCGAACCCCCCCCCTTTTTGCACATGGAAAAACATCTTCAAAATCCGCCCAAGGTCATGGAAGGAAAGCTTCAAAGTCCGCCCTTGGACATGTCAAGGCATGGAGGAAGTCCGACTTGCACTTTAAGAGGAAATGGCATAAAATCTTCAAAGTCCGCCTGGGCATGATGGAAGAAAGTTCACCAAGTCCGCCCTTGGACTGGAAAGAGTAAATGGCAAATAATCTTGCAAGTCCGCCCAGCCTAATGTGGAATTGGAAAAACTTCTTCAAAGTCCGCCCCAAAATGTGATAAAATTTGTCTAAGGCATGGAACGCCTAGAGGAGAAGTTGTATAGTGGCAAAAGTTTGAGAAAGTCCGCTATGCCTTGGAAAAAGACTCTCAAAGTCCAACTTAGGAAAGAGGAGATGGAAGAGAGAAAGGAAAGTCTGCCCCAAGCCAAAATAAAGAAAGGAAAACTCATCCTAAAGTCCGCCTAAGACATGAAGGAAGAGTGGAAAACATTTGTCAAGTCCGCTTATAGGTATTATGGAAAGAATTTCAAGAAGTTCGCCTAGACCATGAAGAATGATGAGCATATCAAGACATAGACAAAGTCCACCATGAAGAAAATTTGGCTAGAAAATCCAAAGTATGAACTTGGGAAGGGAAAATAATGAGAAATCCATGAAATTAGACAAAAAATCGCCAAATTAAAAATAATACATGGATAAAATAAAATTAAAGGGTGAAAAATCGAAAAAATCATATATAAGCCTTTAATTACCTTCAACACTTAGAAAAAATTCAAGCTTCAAAAGGATAAACTTCAAAATTTTGGATTTTGGATTAAGATGAAGAGCTAAAAAATTAGAAACTTACCTCGACAAACATGAGTCTACATTCGATGGACTTGAGAAACTGCTAAATAAATCAAAATTCGCAACCTTATAAGGCATTTTCAAGTCATTATTAACTCACAAGTTCGATTTGAAGAGGTTTAGCTCTCTCCATTTCAAGAGATAGAGAATTTTTCAAGAGTTAGAAATTTTTTCAAATTTTTCGTGAGATAGAAAATTTTGAGAGAGAGATAGAATATTGAAGTCGAGTGATTGATTTTTGGAGGTGAAAGAGAAAGAGCTTTAAGCTGAAGGTCGAAATTTTTAGAGGATAGCTTGCTTTTTCGGCAATAAAGACAAGATTTTCAAAGTTCAAAGTCAAATTGCCAGCCACAGAGTATAATTCCCGAGTTTGATGGAATTCCTCATTTTTTACCTCTATCTTTATCTTCACAAAATTTACTAAGTGTTGTTACTTTTAGCTTGCTTTTTCATAGAATTTAACCTTCAACCAGTTGAAAGTTAGAATTTTCGAAGAGAAAGGTTATGGAAAATTAAAATCAAGGTGTTAAATTTAATATATTTTCTTTTCTCGTAGGTTGATGACCACCCCCGGAGAATCTTCAAAGAAAGCGCAAATGAAGTTAGCGAGCAAGGGCGTTCAAAAGGAGTCAAAGATTAATTCTAAATGGAAGAACGTCACAGATACAGACCTCGGACACGTAGACTTCAAGGAGTTCAGAAAGCGGATGTACGGACTAAATGGACTTCTACCCACAGCAATTGCCCGACGGATGATGCGGAATGGAATTGTTCATGCTGCTGGATTTCCTCCAGAAATCGAATGTGCTAAGCTGATGGTGGAATGCGCCAGGCATTACAATCCACAAGAAAGACAGATTGTTGCACCTGATGGAAGAATTTTGGTGCATCTTGGAGAAGCTGCAATCCAAGAGGCATTTGGTATTCCTCATTATGTCCGGACTTCATATAAAACTAAAGAAGAGGCCAGAGGAATCTTCGAAGACTGGATAGATCAATGTGCCACCATCATCAACAAAACATGGTTGGAAAAGCCAAGGGCTTCTATGAAGAAAATGCCTAAAAAACTACGCTGAACAGACTTCAAGTAGGACTTCAGCGATATAATCTTGCTTTTGAACAGGATAATTGGCAATCCTCAAGGCGCCCCATTCGAAACATGGATGTATTTCTTCATCGATGAGATCACCTCAAGACTCAGAATGTTCAACTGGTTGAGGATGATCAGTGATAACATCCCTGAGCAATTGATCAACTTGGAGAGGACTAAGTCATTTTATATGAGTTCCTATGTCATCTATCTATTGGCAAGAGCCTATAGATATTCCAGATTGATATGCAAAGGCATTGTGGGAAACAGAGAAAATGAATTCAAAGTGTATGAGTGCTACGCCCAGTTGCAGCTGTCTGCCAAGTCTCATTTCAGAAGAGCGCACGATGCATTCCTGATGTACATCACAAGGATACTACAGGGAGGGACGCATCAGAGGCTGACCCGTGAAGCCAAGAGCCTCATCAGTAAAAACGGATCCTGGTACATCCAGTTTTCGAGATTCACTTATATCAGAATCCAGGGATTCACTGGGAATCCATTCAAGCTTCCCATCTACCCCACCCACAAAATGATTCTACTTGAGGTTCTTAGGCAGCTTGAAACTTATCAGAACATCCAAAGGCCAAAGCAGAAAACAGCCGTCACTTTCCCATTCTTTATTAGGAATATGGAAGAATCTTGCCCGTCAACACAGGCAGCTGAAGGTGCTAAGCTAGAGATACAATGGTATCCATTTACGTCCTATCGGTCCAGAGCTAATTTCGACCCTCACCATCACATCAGGACCGTAAATGGAGTAAAGTACAAACACAAAGTGGATTTGGAGGACTACTGGGCCAACGCTGCAGATGAATTCGATGTCAGAAAAAGATTATGGTCCAGACTGTCGGTCAGTCTAATCAGGACGACAAAAATCTTCTGTGTGCCGGACCAACTCGAAGATGATGGCGAGTATACACAGCCAAGTTTTGATGAAAGTCAGCCTCTTCTTCCTGTGCGATGGTCAAAACCAGAAATCTTAGACTTGACCACCTTCATGAGACCTGTCATCAAGTATTCGCAATGGTGGGCAGATCAACAGGTTAAGGAACTACGGCGAAAGGGTGCACCTTTGACATACACTTTGATGGGCGAAGCAGAATCTTACTCCTCAAATGCTGGTGCATCCCAAGGAGACGAGCCAATTGTGAGCTCTAATCCCAAGAAAAGGAAGGAGATAAAAGGAAAAGAAATTGCAGATGATGAACCTGCCAAGAAGCAGCAGAGGCCAAAACCTCTCCATTCTGCTGTGTCCGCGAACGTAAATGAGATTCTAGACATTGATGAATCTTTGGAAGACATAAGGATTCCTTCTCCTATCCCTGTTCAATCGGAGGATGATGAGCCTCCATCTCCCACAGGCACCGAGATTTTGGAATCTGACAATGAAGTTGACATTTTAGATAGCGAGTTTGAAGAAGGAATGATCTCCTCTCTCAAAGGAATTCAGGAAATTCCAGACGCACAGGACATTCAGGAAGAGCAAGATACTGAGCAACCAACTATCCCCGATTGGTTGAAAGAGAGATTAAAGATGAAGGAACCAGAAGAAGTTCCAGAAGAAGAAGATGACATGGCCGATTTCTTGGCCAGATTAGAAGCAGTCAGTGCAAGAAAGCCTACCAAAACATTCTCCACCATCCAGAGAGATGAAGTCAGGCATCGTACAGTCCAAGTTGCTGTACTGACAGTTGACAAGTCGAGGGAGGAAATTACTCCTTAGGATTATGCCATTACCACTATTGATTTGGGCCCTACCACGAAAGGATAGGAAGTGGAAGAATTGGATAACTCCGTTGCCACTATCAAAGCAAGGCTAGAGAAGGAAGTAGCGAAAAAGAAAGAATACAAACGAAAGGTTGAACGACTCAAGGAATATATTCAGCATCTGACTAAGCCTCTCGATCAAACCATTTCAGCGGCCCCTCCATTAATGAACACTTCTCAGGAGAATCTCGAAGAAGAGAAGACTATAGCCAAGGAGACCAAAGAATGGATAACCAACAAAAGTGGAGGTGGCTGTATTCGCCAAAAAAATGGCATTGACATATGGGCAAACTTCCTCTCTGCTCTCAAGAATTGCAGCATTGGTGGAAACATGGGATAATGCTCAGGATATTCGAGACAGAATCATTCCATGTCTCAAAGTGCTTAAACGAGTCCTGAAGTAGGAGCTAATAAATGGAAAGGTAATTGCAGCAGGCGCAGCTTATGATTTTAACTGCTGGTACATGGTGTTGATTACATGTAATGAAGTCCTGGAGAAGGTAAAGGCAGATACTATCCGGATTAAGGAAAGGACGAAGGAGATCCAGGAGAAAATTCTACTAATAGTCGCAAATGCACTTGAAAAGGACATTGTGCGAGCAAATGAACTGCAGCTGGAAAATTTGAAACATAAAGTTCAAGGAATTTTCTTCACCACCATTGGGCCTATCCTCAGACAAAATTTGACCAAGGTAGCCAACTTCTTAGCCATCTTCCATGCCTTCTAGTGGCAGGAATCAAAGTGGGAGGATGCCTTTGCAGGATATTCGGATGATTTGGATTTGCTTGAATACAAGGTCAATGCGCTGCCACTTGTCACAATCAAGGAGGTCAGCATGATAGTCTCCAGATTCATCCAGTACAATGCCACCAAAGAGGATAAGGATGCGCCTCCCAAAGGATAGCTCTTCACTTCAGTTCACTTGCTGTTAACTCATTGGTCACTGACTGTATTTTGGGAAACCCTAAGTAGGGTTGCTTACTTTTAATCTCTGCTATTGATTCCTGATTAATCCTGGCCGTTTATTGTATTCTTGAAACTCTATATAAACCCCTACTCCCTCATTTCATAGGAACATATAGAATAAGTGGGAGAGAGATTTATGAAATTGTTGCATAAGACTACTTTGAGAATAAAGTTCATATTGCAAGAGTTGCTTTGAATCCTTTCATTTTTAAGTGGTTGCTTGGTTCCATATTTTCCTTCCAATAGAGTAGATTAAAGTAATATTTGATTTGAATGCAAGTTAAATGAATGATAGATTGATAGTGTAGATTGGTGAAGCTTATGCTCATACTTTCTTTGGGTGGATGACTTCCATTCAATGCGTAAAGTTAGACTGAGCTAAAAAATGTGGATGCTTTAAATGTTTGCTTTGAATAATATTGTTCTTTTGATGGTATCATTCACAGTAAAGAAATCTTAAGCACATATCCCAGAAGATTGCACTTGCTTTGTGTAGTTGTCGTGATCGTAGTGAAAGAAAGTATTGTTCCTTAGTTTCACCCAATCTTGCTGTCTCTAGATTTCATAGGAGTAGTATAGGATTTCTGAACCCTCATCCCTTTTTTCCTTTTTTTCTCAAAATCGAAAATCCCAAAAAAATAGAGCATTCAACATCAAATCAACCTAAGTCCTTACTTTTGAGTAATTTGCTGACCAAGGTCCCTTTGTGATACTAGCATATCACATTATCCATTGAGCTTGTCCACACTTAACTTATGAAACATTGGAATTGTCGTATGATCTCTCTTGCAGTCTTAGCATACGAGGTAGTTTTTCAAGAGAGGATAGAGCGTCTTTGGACTCTTTATTCTAGAGTGTTTGGTGTGTCATAAAACACACATCAACAGGATGTTGAGGGGATGCCCAGAAGTCCTTGAGATGGTGGGGGGACTTTGTGAAGTCTCTTGACCATCTCTAATACTTTGGGATGTCTCCATAACCTGGGCATGGACAGATTCAGTTTTTCTTTTTGAAAATCTAATTCACTAACCCTAACCCTAAAATATTAATGAGCCCCACCCACACCCCAAACCCTGAAAAAACTATAAATATACATGCCTACCCTCAATCCAAATCACTATTGCATTGAGCAAGAGGAAGAGGAAGACTTCAATCATCTTCATCAATCAACCATTTGAAGCATTCATTGGATTATAAGATTCTACACTAAGATGAAAACAACTGGCATTGAATATAATGACATCTTCCTATTGGCTAAAAGTAGAGACTAGCAAGTTAGCACACAATATTTTAAAAGAAATAAGTTTTGGCACAATGACACACACAATTCCAAGGATAAAACCATGAATTTGAGTACAAAGCTACAACTTAGGTAAACTAATAACATCAATACAAAGGTTGATGTTATTATCCACTTTCAATTCAATTAATGAAATCATAAAATAGACATAGGAAAACTAGATTGAAGAATAATGTATATGCCTAATCTAGAACAAAATGCAAAGAGATTAAAACAATATTAAACCCTTTATTCTAAATCAAACCATATCTTCAACTCAGATAAATAGAGCTTCAAAAAAAAAAACAATACTTAATATTCTTACCAATATAAACCCTCTTTGTTGAAATGAATTTCTCAAAATGTGATTAATGTGGTTGCTCAAGAAGTCATGCAAGATTTCTACAGCATGTACCTATAGATTGATCATTCATGATTTTATAGATGATGAGGGTTGATTTATAGATTCTAGGTTGAGGATATGAATGATCTAGATTTGGAGATGTAGTATGAGAATGGATGGTTGAAATGCATTGGATTCTAGAGCAAGTTAGCTTCTAAAGTAAGCTAATAGATGGACGGTCGAGATTGATTGCAAATAGATGGTTAGGATTGATTGATATAGTTTTATTAAATGCTATGTAATGTCCCCTTTTCCTAGGTAGTGGTTAGGTGCAATGGTTAGCCTATCAATAGGTTCTCGTAGGCTAACATTGGTGTACAAAGGGCCTTATTTAGGAGTTTTCTTCTTTAGAGTTTGGTGATATTCAGGGATAACCTTCCTGAGGTGTTATTGGCTCTGTTTACACTCACTTACTATTTTTAGTAAGTCACTTGGACATTTGGGTCCAACCTTATTATTTATAGTAATCCATTCAGATGAGCAATACAAGTAGTGACCCCGTGGTGCTGGCAGAATCAATTAATGTTGAGTTTTTATGGAGTTATGATTTATTAATTATTATTAAAGTGTTAACTTTAATAATAATTAAATTATAAGAGGATATTAGTGATTTTAATGTGCACTTTATAATATTAACTTAAGTGCCAACTTAAAGGGAGACATAAGGACTTTATTTAAAAGGGATTTAAATGATTTTAAAGTATACTTTATAATATATTATATAAGTTAAAGTGTCATTTTTAAAGGGGAGATATAAGTGAGTTTTAAAGTATATTATTAAGTTTTGCACCAAAAAGATGGGGAAAGTAAATGAAATTAAAGTAAATTAAATGAAATGAAGGCAAATACAAATTGAGTATTATAAAAGGGCATTTGAAGCTCATTTTATTCATTGATGATTACTATTCTTGTTTTGGAGAAATTTGGAGAAGAGCTTCAACAAGGGTTTGCTGGGTCTGAAAATCTAAGTTTTTTGAGGACGTCGCCCCTCGGGAAGTGTTGTGACCTTTTGCACACATCGCCCCATTGCAAATGGGGACCCCTAATTTTTGTTCGTTTCGAACTTTTGGCTTGATTTTAGTTTGTTTTCTTGTTGTCTCTCTCTTGTTTCGTCTGTCTTTCCGGGGATGTGCCCATCTGAATGGAAATTTTGGCTAAGTCTGAAAATTAGGGTTTGTGCTTTCCTGGTCAATCTAGGGTCAAATGAAGTGAATAAATTTAAAACTGAGACTAACATTGTTGTCAGTGTGCTTCCAACAGGTTTCCACTGAAGTTTCATCAGATTCCGGCGACTTACTATTTTTAGTAAGTGTGCGATTCGGGGCGTTCTCTCGGCATTTTTGAAGTTTCAACAGTCACACTGCATCCAGAGCACATCAGGCTGCTCACTGGCAAAGTTTGAGCTGAAACCGACCACTTACTATTTTTAGCAGTTCAGCTTCAGGGGCAGATTTCAGGGTTTATAGGCAGAGTTTTTCAGTGCATGTTGGGTGATTCTTTCTGGGTTTTTTGAGACCTTCACGACGATATAACATGCAAAGTGAGATAATGATTTTTAGAGTTCAGCCTTCGGAGGCTATTTTTAGGATTTGCATGTCAGGGTTTTCTTTGCATGTCAGCATATTCCTTATGGGTTTTTCGAGAGCATCGCAGTGATGTGACATGCAAACAGAGATAATCACTTATTCAGGAACTTACTATTTTTAGCAGATGCATTCCGGCAGCCACCTCCCAGCACTTTAGAATCACAAACTGATCGCAATGCAACAGAAACAAGGACAAACGAAGGTCGTTTGATATGCATGCAAGACCAATTAGGGTTTCCAGCTTCGGGACCCAAAAAGAGGGGTAAAAAGTCAGAATTTCCAAAAACCGGTGTATACCACCGCGATTAGCATCTTTCAAGCTATCCATCGGTAAAATTTGAAGGCAAACAGAGCACTTACTATTTATAGTAAGTCATTTCAAAAACTAGCTAAAAATAGAAAGTCAGCAACAGACGCCGAAGTCAACAGGCAGGTCACGTGGTGAGGAGCGCGTCATTCGAATTTCAAGTCAAACAGGATTGCAGAGGATGGAAAATCAGACGCTTGCTATTTTTAGCAGGCTGGTGCAGAGGAATTAGGGTTTCCTAAATTCAAGGGCAGGACACGACAGTCATGTAAATGCAATATCTAGCCACGATCCCCACACTTCAGGCATTCAGCATAGGAAATTTGAAGACATTCTGAGCGATTGCTATTTTTAGTAAGTTGCTAAAAATAGCAGGTACAAGCTGGCATTAGGCCCCGACGGCTCAACCACGTCTCGGGGTTCGAAACAAAGCAAAATTGGGCCTTTCAGAGTCAGGAATCATCTTAAAATGCAAAATTTGAAGAACTTTCTAAAAATAGCAAATTTAGGGCATGCCAGGGTTAGCATGACCGAGTCACCCTAAATAAGGCAAAGGGCATAAAACTCACTGAAATTGATAAATTTTCAAGTCCAGCCAGTGAAAAATGCCTTTAAAAGCTGAAGGTTGATGAAAATTTTCTAAGCACCTTGAATGTGCCTTGAGGAGGAAAGAGGGTAGAAATTCCACTAAGTGCTTTAAATTTGAAGTAGATGCTCTCATATGCACCCCAGCAAAGTGATGGAGTTTGAGAACTTTCTAAGTGTTGCACATTTCAACCTCAAAGGAAGAAATGTGCCCTTGGTTTGAGAAGAGGGTGATTAAAAGCTTAAGTGTTCACAAACTGGAAGTAGATGACCCCAGATGCGCCCTAGCCTGAGGAGAGGGAGGTGAAAATTTACTAAGTCCTCAAGACTTGAAGCTTGACCATTGAAGTGCGCCTAGGGTGGAGGATGGAGTAAAAGGTTCACTAAGTGTTGCAAATTTGAAGTACCACCTCCCAAGTGCGCCCAAGCTGCTAGAGGAGTGAAAATTCTACCAAGACATGAAAATTGAAAGCATGAGGGGCTAAATGCGCCCAAGATGAAGAGAGGGCCTTGAAAGTGTCTAAGTGTTCAAATTTAAAAGCAGCCCCTCCTATTTGCGCCCCACTTGAAGAATGAAAATAGCAAAGTCTTCTAAGGAGTAAAAGTTGAAGCTCAACCTAGTAAATGCACCTTTGACTTGCATGAAGACTTAAAAGTTTTCAAGTGTGATAAATTTGAAGTAGGCACACCCATATGCGCCTAAGATGCATGCAAGACATATGATGACAAAATCAAAGCAAATGCATGCAAGGGAGGAAAAGGACAAAATACGTCAAATTGAAGACAAGAATACATGCATGCATGAAGACAAAGAATCAAGGCGTCCAAACAAAGCATTGACATGCAAAATACAAGGTGTCCAAAATTTAAGTGGGCCCCATCCCATACGCCTTGACTTTTGAAGGAAGTGTTCTACATTTGAAGTTTGACCCTATGCATGCGCCTTAGCTATTTAAGAAGGCCTTTAAGGAATCTTTAAGTCATACAAAATTTAAGTGGGCCCCCCTTTGATATACGCCTTAACTTATGGAAAGCTAGAGAATGTTCTAAACATAGAAATTTGAAGTCTAACTCCCCAAATGCGCCCAAGAAGGAGGAGGTCTTTGAAATTTTCTCTAAGTATGGAAAATTGGAAGCAACACCTCTTGAATGCGCCCTTGCTTGAGAGATGCCTAGAAAATATTCTAAATGTGGACAGTGGAAAGCCCACTATGCTAAATGCGCCCTACCTTGAAGAGAAGTGCTTGAAGAATTTTCTAACAAAATGGAAGCACTACCCATGAATTGCGCCCTAGATGAGAAGGAAGCCAGAAATATTTTCTAAGTGTTTGCAAGTGGTAGGACAAAAGCTTAAATGCGCCCAAGCTAGTGATGAAATGATAGAATATTTTTTTCTAAGTATAAATATTTAAATTCCACCTCTAAAAGAAAATACGCCTAAGTTTGATGGAGGAGATGAAATTTTTAGAGGCATGGATAAAATCAGCAGGAATGAGTCAGAATACTCCAGCTTCACAGGGTCAATGCGGAATTTCAAGTCAGAGCAAGGAAATGCGCTCAAGGGTGAAGAAATGAAATAAATTTGATGAGAAATTATTTTTCTAAGGTTCAAAATTCAGAAAAATTAAATGAACCCGTTCGTTGTATACCCATGGATTCGACAGGTTCTGAAGAAAATTTTCTTCTGGGTATTGAAGATCTTCGATGAGAATTGGATTTCCAAGTCTTCTGCACTTTTTCGGGGCCTTCAAGATGAGGAATTTGATCGGTGCTTGAACAATGAATTTTCCTAAGGGAAATTTTAAAAAAAAAAATTCTAAGGCAAGGGATAAAGTGTGTTAAAAATGCCTTGGCAGATGAATTTGAAAATGATCGCCTAGATGATTTTTGATCGAATTCCTGATGAAAGCATTTTTCTCGAGCCTGAGTTGGATGAAATTTCAGAGTGAAGTGCGCAAAGCAGAATACAAGATGGGTTGGAAATTTGGCTAAGGCATGAAGAATTTGAGGATGAAGTTTGTTAGAAGAAAAACGATGAACCCTTGGAGATCAAAGCATGAAAATCCAAGTAAGTAAGTTGAGTTTATATTATGAAGTGTTCTAATGCTCTTTTCCTTGCTTGTTTTGCAGGAGGAACGTCGAGACCAAGCGGTGATGACTTAAAGTGATGAAGAAAGTAATCCAAGATGACATTTCAACCTTGAAGGAAGAAAAGTTGCAAGAAAATGGCTAAGTGTTGAGACTTAGTGACAGAGAAGAAACATTTTCAAAACTCAAGATGGAGAAAAGAATGGAAGCTCGAGCAAAGTTGAAGAACAACGTCAAGAAGAAGATCAAGAACAGTGTGAACGTGTTTCAAAGTTGGAATCTTCTAGAAAGATGATGGACATTAATGGCTCATTTATTGCCCCACTCCTCTTTGTGGCGGTTTTTAGGGTGAATCTTGTTTAGGGCTGAGGTGGCACGATCTGGGCCATCCAGCCGATTGTAGTCTGAGCCGTCCATTGGACTTGGCCAGCTATATAAAGGGGGAGTCCCCCTCATTTGTATCTCATTAGAAATTAGAATTAGAATAGGCATTAAGTTAGACAGTAGACATAGAGTAGAGGAACAACTTAGAAGTAGTTTAGTATAGATTGATAGTGTAGTTGAAGAAGAAGGAAAGTTTTCCTTTGAAAACTTTTGCAAGAAATTGTTGTGTAAAACTTTCATAATAAAAGATCTTTTCATTGATGGTGAAATTCGTCTTTGTTGTGGATAGCTAGCGAGGTTTCTTCATCCCTTCTACTTCAAGTAGCGTAGAGTAGCGTAATTTTATTTTTTATGCAAGTAGATGTTAGTTGTGGAATGTGGTCTTCAATTTGAGCAAACTTCGTCTATCCATACCACTAGTGTGTTCGCTGATGGTGAATGTGCCTTGTGTGGTCAACTGGAATATTGTATACTTAACTTCGATCATGATTTGTATGTTTATATGCGTCGTTGTGATGGTATTTTCGTGCTAAGTTGTGATTTGAACATCTTTAGTCATCTCCCCTGAAGATTGCACCAACTCCGTGGAAGCTATCCGAGGTGAGGCAAAGCGAAGTTTGGTTGAAGTTTGCTGAAGTTGAGCTCCATATCCTGCACTTATAATAGATTTAGACTCTCTAAACCCTGCAACCACTTTTAAGTTCAGTACTTTCTGGTTAGAATAGGAAACCCGTGCCTCATTGATAAATCCGTCGAACTGTGAAAAACCCTTCCTCTGCTGTTGAACAATTCCGTAAGTCCCCTTGAAATACCAGCAAATCACATCGAGCCAACTGAGCCTATTCGCACTGAAAGAACCTTGGAGTTGAACGCACAAACTCTCTCGCAATCTTAGCATGCTGGATACTTTGATCAAGAGAGAATAGGGTAGCCGTTGGCGACTTTATTCTGCGTTGGTGCGGTCACGAAAAACACATCAACAGGAAGAACAGCTCGGTACAGGAGTGAGAGATCTCCCAAGCCAGCTTGCAGACAGCTTCATTCAGAGGTTGTGCTCGTGCTTCAAAGATTTACATGAAAGCTTCAAAGCTAGGGTTTGAAGAATTCATCAGGAGTTTGATAATTTATTGAATATTGGAAAGAGTTTTAATGTTTCACCAGGAGACTTGCAAATGTATTGACTATAAATTCAGTGTGAAGGTATTTACGGAGGATCTGATCCATTTCAGGGTTGGAGTTTGATGTTTGAGGCGTGGAGTTTCATTGTTGTTGGACGCCTATCTTGATATCTACATACTATTCAACCATAGCCACATTGAATGTGCATATTTGGCTTGAGATGTGAGGGTTTATTAAGTTCAGACCTGCTCATATAGTCACCGCCATTGCTGTTTCAGACTTTATTACGTGCTGGGCATGATTCCTGTAGCAAACCAGCTACCTGTTTTCAGTACCTTACTGTTTATTGGTCTGGGGAAGCAATCAGAAAGTCATGGGGGTCTCATTAAGGGCGGCCTCAATGCAAGATTATGTCATCTGGGTGTGATAACTTCCAGGTTTGAGTAGTGATGCAAAACCTTTGCATTTCAGTCTGAAATATTCTTGTATGTTGTTGTTCTACCATTTGTGATATCTCAGGCAAGTCACCTAGTGTATTAGGCTTTGCAAATTGCAATTTGTTACTTCAGAATGTACTTTCAGATCTGAACCTGTTAGTCCTGGTAATATTAATGCCCAGAAATACAGGTATATGGTTCAGTATTAAATACATCTGTATTGTATAAACTTAGCAATTGAAATGATACCTTGTAAGAGTTAGAACTGGTCTATAGTTGCAATTGTTAGTTATCTGAAACACATCTGAAAAGAGTCTATATTTCTATTGCTGCAATGTATGAGTTTCCAAAATGAATCATTCAAATATATGTTGCTGAGTTCAATGAATGTGAGTTGCAAACTGTTTGACCAAATGTCCAATATGCCAAACTGAAAATTATTCAGAAAGAAATCGCAATAGAGATTGTTCCATTTGGGGTGGTGTTGACGGGTGTTTTATGACCACACCAACACAGAATAAAGTTTCCAACAGATACTCTATCCTCTCTTGATCAAAGTATTCCACACGCTAAGATTGCAAGAAAGTTCATGCGTTCAACTCCAAGGTTCCTTTATGCAGCGGATAGTCTTAGTTGGCTCGATGTGATTTGTTGGTATCACGAGGGGACTTACATAGTTGTTCGGCAGCAAACAGTGAACTAAGTGAAAGGGGATCTTGCGAGACTCGAAAGGTATGTCTATAAAGCTCTTTTTCCTAAACTAACCAGAAATGTATTGAATTGAATGGCTGCAGGGATTAGAAAGCTAAGGACTAATTTAGGCGCGGGACATGGAGATCAACATCAGCAAACTTCAACCAAACTTCACTTTGCCTCGCGGTGGACAGCTTCCACGGAGTCGGTGCAATCTTCAAGGGGTGGCTAAATATTTTCAGATTACAATTCAACATGTAAATACCATCACGACGACGCATACAAACATGCCAATCATAATTGAAGTTAAGTACGAAATATTCCAGTCGACCACGCAAGGCAAACTTACCATCAGTAAGTTCGCTAGTGGTATGGATTTAAACGAAGCTTACTAAGATTAAGTACCACGTTCCACAACTATCATCTACTTGCATGAAATGAAATCTATTTTACTCTAAGCTACTTTAAGATTCTAAGTGATTCAGAAGGATGAAGGAGCCTTGCTAGCTATTCACAACAAAGAAGAAATCACCATCAATGAAAAATCTTTTATTATGAAAGTGTTCACAACAACTTCTTACAAAGCAATCAATGAGAAAGCTTTCCTTCCTCTTCAAACTATGCTATGCTACCAAATTATGCTAACTGTCTCTCTATGCTCCTCTATTCTCTAATGATCTAATCTCTAATGAATTACAAATGAGGGGGGAATGCCCCTTTTATAGATGGCCCGATCCAATGGACGGCTCAGATTACAATCGGTTGGATGGCCCAGAACGTGCCACATCATCCCTAAACAAGATTCACCCTAAAAACCACCACAAAGAGGAGTGGGGTAATAAATGAGCAATAGATTCTCCACTCATTCTCAAAATAGCAAAGGAAACTAATGCCCACCATCATCTTCCAGAAGATCGTCATCTAGAAGGGCGTTTCCACTTTCCTTCTCTTTGACTGCAAAATCAATGAACCTAGCCAGCACCATCTCAACTTCTTGAACTGAAATAGGCAGGATGTGATCAAGCTGAAACTCAAGTACTGTTACCATCTGCCCATGCTGAGTGCAAGTCTTCCTCCAAGCGGTCAAGGTATCCTGAGTATTTTGAATAAGGTTGGAGAAGGTCGAGGTATTTTCAAAATCGTCCTGAACAAAAGTCTTCACCTCTGAAAAGAAAGGTCCCAATCTACTCCTCAAACTATCCGCAGTCACCTCCTCCGGAGTCAATCTCCTAGCAAAGATAGCCTCAAGCATGTTCAGGACTCCATCTATAATATTCCCCATGGCCTTTCTGACTCTGGCCGAATCTGCCCGTGCTGTGTCAAAGAAACCTCGGCCTATGACCACTGAAGAATACCAGCCAGTAAAGTCGTACCTATCACCTTCCTGAATCACGCCTCCCTCAACCAAATTCTGCAAGGGCGTATGCATCAAAGCCTCTAGACGAAGAACAACCTTGTTCTGATAAGTGTGAGCCTCACCCCAAGCCTGATCAACTGCATCCATCCATGCCATAATGCCCGAGGCCAACTAATAGGAATGAGCAAGATCCTCCATAAACTTCTCTGTCTCAGCGCAGACATTAGTAACCCATTTATCTGCCTCCTGTGCCATTCTCCTCAAGTCCTCCAAGCCACTAACTGATTCTCTGGGAAACTCATCCGGTAGCTCAATTGCCGGATTCTCCTGCCCACAAGGATGAGACAAGTGTTGTACATAATCAATCAATGTTTTGTGCTCCGTCTTCAACCTTTTATACTTGCCTTCGATCTGGAGCAGCCTGTCCTTGAGTGCTTGATAGGAGTTATCGCTTTCCTCAATTATCTGTGTTCTAGTGGGGCGACCTAACTCCATGGTAGTGATCACATATTTCTCTGTAATAGCCTCATCTCGATCGCACTCAACTCTAGGTATAGCCATGTGAAGTGTGCGAGAGCCATCTTCATCTGTTGAAATCTTTGAGAACTTTCTAGCCTTCTTCTTTGTTGGAGGTGCACTAATCCTAGTAAGTAATTCTTCCATCTCAATTGCTGGATCAGTTTCATCAATGGGTTCTCTTCTCATCCTATCTCTTAGCCAATCAGGCATGCCTGCTACAAGTCAGAAATAATAAACAGCTGCTGATCCCTTGCTTCCTCTTCACGTACTTCTTCTCTATTTTCATTCTGACAAGGCTCATCAATCTCTATAGGCTGAGTATCTCCTGAACCCTGGGCCTCTTGCCCTGTAGTAGTATCATCCTCTAATGCTGCATCAATCTCCCGCTGAAAGCGAGTATCCGTGGCCGTTTCTTCTTCTATCTCCTGCTGATTTTCTTTTCTAGGTACATTGATGCTCTAGCCAACTGACTCTCTACGAGGTGGCTGATTTGTCTCTTGTAATTCTCGTTCTTCATTCAACCTCGCCCTCTAATCTGCAAATAGTGAAACCTCTTGTATACTTGGAGAATGAGCCCTCAAGGGCGTATGCAATGCCTCCTCAACTCTTTGAGGCTCTGGTTGGATTGGCTCCTTCCTTCGTGATTCTGGAGCTCGAGCAACTTGCCTTTTTTGTTTAACAGTGGACATCCTGTGATCTCCCATCAAGTTGTAAGTAAGAGGAATTGATCTGCTCTTAAGCCTGTTCACGTGCTCCTCTACCCATCCTCTTGTGAATGTCAGGACTGGTATGCAAAGCGTATCCAAATCCGTAATTTCCGGCTCCGACCAATCCGGAAGTGGGAGCGGTGTATTCCTCACTGTCTCATGATCTGGGTGAATAATGTTGATATCCTCATCAACCTGGTCTGGCATAGGAACAATCTCACATTCTCTAATCATGTTCAATGGTATCCTCGAAAACATCCTTCTTACTTTAGCCTCATCCAACGCACTTGCCCAGAAATCCTCAATATGTGCCTTATGTTTGAACTCCTCCGCCAATACCCATCTGATATTCTTATGAGGGTCATAATGTTGCCTGCTGGTATGATAAGAGAGGTGGAAAAATTGAAGCTCTTTTTCCGCTTCCTTGGCTGCCTGTAGTGAAGGACAAACTTCATCTGAATTTCCCATGATGATAGGGAAGTCAAGTCCTTTCTTCTTCCTCTTCTGAATCTTATCGTAGGCAATGAGCTGCTTAGATATCTCTAACATCAAAATTCTATTTGTGGGGTATCTGGGCAATCTGTATGGATAAGATGAAAACCCCTGCAGCCTAATGTAAGTGAACTTTGGAAATTGGATAAACCAACATCCGTACCCCTCAATCAGCTCTTGTGCTTCTTTTGATATTTTGTGATGAGTCCTCTATTGAAGCATCCTCGTGATATGCATCATTGACCCTTTTGTAGTGAGAAGTGCTCGTCAAATGCAGCTGCGGACATGCCTCATGAACCTTGAATTGCTGAGAGCCACACCCAATCGGCTCCTTGTATGATATTCCTTTGTACTTTGTCATTCAAGGCATATAGATGATATATGAGCTCATATAAAATGTCTTCATCCTCCTCAAACTTCGGAGTTGTTCATGCAAATTATTACTGATCATCACTGCCCAGTCAACATGCTCCTTGCCTTCCAGCACAAGGTTGATGTAGTAAAACATCCAAGGTTCAAAGATGAACGACTGGGGGCACCCTCCAACTCTGCTGAGCATCATAATTAAGTCACAATACTCCTGCTTCAAGTCATCTGAGATTATCTGCTTCGGTAGCTTCGTACGAGTTGGCTTAGGCTTGTTCATCCAACGGGAGTTTATCATATTAGCACACCTTTCGAATGTAAAAGCATACATTCTCTTAGCTCTTTCTCTCGTTTTGTAAATCATCTTCTCGTAGGCCGGAATTCCAAATGCTTCAGCAATGGCTTCAGGCGTGAGGTTGGAAAACAACTTGCCATCAGGCGCAACAATAGTTCTTTGCTCTGGGTTGTAGCAATTAGCACATTCCATGATCAACTCCAGGCACTGAATTGTGGTGGAAAACCAACAACTGCATAAAGTCTACTTCTGACAATATTGTGTGAAGTGACAGATGGGTGATGACCTCCAATGCCCAGCATTCGCCTTCTGAAAGCCTCCAAGTTGAAAGAGCCAAGATTTGTATCAGCCAATTTGCCCAGCTTCGAAGAAAATTTTGACTCCAGAAAGAACGACTTGCTCAACTTCTTGATTACAGCCTGTCTGGATGCATTCGCCTTGCTGGACTCAGCATTTGTTTCTTTGCCAGCCGCTCTTCTATCTGCTTCAACCATCCTACAAAAACAAAAGATAGTCATTAGAAATTAAAATTTTAGAAAATAAAATTGCTTTGAGGCTGCCAGTCGAAACCTAAAAACGAGAAGCTTCAGCACTTGAATTCAACTCCAAACCTCAACACCCTTTCAACAACTTCGAATTCTCAACACTTAGAAAATTTACTTGCAGCTATACACCTCCAACACTTAGAAGAATTTCGGCCCAAGCTAGCTTGCTTCAACAATTTCTCAACTTTGAATTTCTCTTCCCAGCTTCGAGTTTTCATGTTTGCACTTGCAGCTGTGAAGAAAATAAACAAAACTCACAATTCATATAGCCAAGTCGAATTCTAGAAGACTGCTAGTTTTGGCTAAGTCATTAAATCTCCACTCCTCTACTGCAGGAATTCGAATTTTCCGTCCTTTGGCATTCACAACACTTGGCATCTGGAATCTGGAATATTTGACCTTCTAGAATTTCAAAAAGAAATTTCATCTTCATGGCATAGGTGTATTTCACTTCATCCTTGCATTTTGAAATTTCCCTCTCTGAAAATATTAAATCAAATGTTCTTTCAAGAAAAATCCATTTCAATAGGCTAAGGCGTCCATTTTACTTTTTCACCTTCATACTGACTTGGAAAAATTACTCTCATCAGAAATCACCTAGGCCTCTAGCTTCAATTTATAAGCTAAGGCGTTTTATTTCAAAAAATATCTTTCTCTTCTGCCTTTGAAAATTTTAAATTTTGCCTTGGAATTTTCTTTAATCAAGTGCCCATTAAAAATCTCTGCTTTAAAATCTCCAGCGGGGTGTGGAAAATTTTAAAATCATCTCTTCGTTGAAAATATCCAAGACCCAAAAAAAATTTCCCCTCAGAAAATGCAAATTCATGTGTATACATGTGGAGGGGTTCATTTAATTTTTTAAATTTTACACCTTTGAAAAATATTTTCCCACTAAAGTTTATTCTTACTTCTCTTCTAGGCGCATTTCTTCTCTTGCTTTGCCTTAGAAAATTTATTCACTTCTTCAAGCTGGGCGCATTCTTGGGGTGGTCAAGGAATTTCACATCACTTAGAAATTTTTTATCATCATGCCTCACTTCACCTTGGGCGCATTTGACAGGGGGTCACGGAATTTTTCCATGCCTTAGGCATTTTTTCTCCTTGCTTCTTGGCCTTGGGCACATATGAGGGGTCCTCAAGGAATTTCACATGCCTTAGAATATTTTCTTCACACTCCATCCATAGCCTGGCAACTAGGGTGCATTTGGGGGGGTCATACTTCCACTTTTGACTTAGCAAACTTCTCCCCAACTTGAGGGCGCATTTAGGGGTCTAAGGAGGAAGTTTTCAACACTTAGAAATTTTTTATGTTTCCATCACAACTTGGGCACATTTAGGGGGTGTAGGAGGAATTTACTCTGCCTTGTGAAGAATTCTCCTAGCTTCAGCAATCTTGGGCGCATTTGGGAGTAGCTACTGCCAGTTTGTTGCCTTAGAAAATTTTCTCATCTCTCCTTTAGACTGGGTGCATTTGACTAGGTGATGTGGAATTTTCCCACAATTAGTTGATTTTCTCACCTCCATCTCAAGGTTGGGCGCATTTCAAGGGGGTGAGGAGGAATTTTATGCCTTCGCAACTTTTTAAGCCATCACCCCCAACAAATTTGGGCGCATTTCAAGGGGTGAGGAGGAATTTCATGGCTTAGACTCTTTTCTCAGCTCCTTCTCATCCTTGGACGCATTTTAGGGGGTCTATAGGAACTTCTCCATACTTAGGCCTTTTCCTCAGTTCCTCCAAGTTGGGCGCATTTGGCTAAGTGAGCTTCCATTTTCAGACTTAGACAACAGTTTTTCACGCCTCCTGCCCTCGTTTACTATTTTTAGTAAATACCCTGGTTTTCATACTTCTGCAACTTAGATTGACTTGAAATGCGCGCCACGGGATCCTCATGGTCTGACTGACCTGTTCACACTGGCACCTTTGTGTTGTACTACTGTTTATAGCCTGTTTCAGAAGTGACTTACTATAAATAGTAAGTGCTCAAATTTCCTTCAAATTTTACTAGTGGATTCCTTGAGAGATGCCGATTGCAATGGGATACATCAGTTTTCGGAGATTCTGGCGTTTTACCCCTCATTTTGAGTCCCGAAACTGGAAACCCTAATCTGACTTGCATGTGGCTTAAACGATCTTCATTTGACCCCGTTTCTGTTGCATGTTGCTCTGTTCGTGATACTGAAGTGCTGGGGAGCTGCTGGAGTGGTCCTGCTAAAAATAGTAAGTGTCTGAAAAAGTGACCAATCAGCTGTCGGATGAGTTTGCATGTCACACTGCCCGAGAGATCTCAAAAAACCCAAAAAAACCCAGCAAATTGGTCAACATGCAAGCACTGGCTAAAAATAGCAAGTTCCTGAAAAGTGATCAACTCTGCTTGCATGTTACCTCGTTGCATAGCTCTCGAAAAACCCATAAAGAATAACCTGACATGCATCGAAAAATCCCACATGCAATCTCTAAAAATAGCCTCTGAAGCCAGAATTGATAAAAGTCATCATCTTAGCTTGCATGTTACACCATCACGAAGCATTTGAAAAACCCACAAAGAACATTCAAATATGCACCTAAAAGTCCAACATGCAAACCCTAAAAATGGCTCCTGAAACCCAGACTGCTAAAAATATCAAGTTGTCTGATCTTGCTCAAATTTTGCAGATAAGCAGCTTGAGGTGGTCTAAATGCAGCGTAGCAGTCAAAATTTTCAATAATGCTAAGAAAAAGTCCCAAATTGAACACTTACTATAAATAGTAAGTTGTCAGAATTCAGTGAAATTTCAGTGGGAACCTGCCTAAAGCCCTCTGATTGCAGTGCCAAGTTCAAATCTTGATTGGTTCACTCAGATTAACCCTAAACTGGCCAGAAGAACGCAAACTCTAATTTCACAGACTTAGCCAAAATTTCAATTTAAGCTCAAAGACAGGCACATCCCCGGAAAGATAGATGGAGCAAAGAGAGAAACAATGAGAAAACCAAACCAAACAACAGCCAAAAGACCCGAATGAAGCAAAAATTAGGGGGTCCCCATCTTGAATGGGGTGATGTGTGAAAAGGTCACAACAGGTGGGACATTTCATGTTAGTTTTTAAGATTGCTTTTAAGTTATCTTTATATGAATGGTTGAGATTATGAGATGTAGTGTAAGAATGAATCGTGGAGATATAAGCTTAGTTTGACTTTTATTTACTAGGTAGTTATGTGACTAGTTGAATTATTTATTTATTTATTTGTAGATAATGGAGAAAATGGATTATATTTACTATGGGATAAATGGATTAAATGAAATAATTTATTTATTTATTCATTTTGGATGAATAAAGGAAATTAGGAAAATTATTTAATTAATTAGTAATGTGGCGATGACATGGTGTTAGAAATGGTACTAGAGAATGAGAAGATTAGGATTATGATCAATTTTAGGTGTCTACATTTTGCCACTCTTTGAAATGGCATTGCAACTAAAAGAAACATGATTCAAATAAAGTACATATAGGCACTTGGTGGGATTTTATTGATGATAATATACCCCAAGTGTCGAGATAGTTTGATGGATTAATAATTTGACTTGTTCAACTCTTAGATGGATTTTAAATTTAAAATTTCAGTCCTAATTTTGGATGATTTGGTTTAGGGATGCCCCCTCGAGAGAATGGTCAGGTTTGAAGAACATTAGTATGCTCTTGAAACGAGTGAAACATATAATAGTAAAGATGGTTAGGGATGAATGAAGAGGATAGATGTGAATAGATTGGGATGGTAACGATAGATGAAGAAATTGGTGGTAATAGACAAAGCTAGTTAAATGATGGATGGTAAGGATGAAAAGATTATTGATGAATGGAGGGGAGAGATATGAAAATTAAAGATAAATGATGAATGTAAATGATGGATGAATAGAGGTGATATAGGAAATGATTATTTTCATTTTCATTTTCATTATCCTTTTTTCTTGTTTGGTCAAATAGTAGCCTATTTTCCTCTAGCTTTCTCATCTCCTAACCTATTTAGCCTCAAGTCTGCTACCTTATTCTTACATTCTTTTCTCTTTCTGCTTGCATAGTATCCTGATGATGGATCATGGAGTATGGTCCGAATGTTGATAATTTTTTTTTTTACATAGTTTCAATCGAGAAATAACTTGCACCTGTTTTCAAATATGATAAAGGGCTAGGTGGAATGAATATGGTGAAGGATGAATAACTTTTATTTTTAAGGTACATGCTATGAATCTTTCATAGGGTTCTAATTATTTTAAGCAATCTGGTGTTTGTTATCGCATATTACATGATGCATCATGAAATGGAAAACCATGATGGTGTTGTTTCCAAGTGCTATAGGACTGACCCAAAATAAAAAGTCACAAGTAGGAATATGACATTGTATTATGATACTAAAGACCATGATGTTGTTGCCATAAGATGCCCCAATAACTAACACAAATGCAAAGCAAAACAAGAATACATACAAGCAAGCATGCATATAAAATGCCCAAGAAAAAACAAGATTTTTCCTTTGGTAAAGCTAAAAGCCAAAAATTGATTAATGATGATGATAGTGTTGTTGATGTGGGAATGATATACCTTGAGAACAACACAAGGATTGGGAATGATATATCTAAATAACAATGTAAGGATTTGTTTAGAATTGAACAAGGCTTGTAGAAAGATGAGGAACAAATCTTATGGATGCTTTTGGATTGGTGTTAGCCTCCTAGGCGAGATTTGTTTGGATTGTTTCTACTTTGTTGCTATGTTTGGATGGCTAGGAGCTTTGAATTTTAGATTAGTTTCTTAGATGTGATTTTCTTGTGCTTGGATGGATTGCTTGCATTTGGATGAATTAATTTTACTATTAGATGGGATTTTTGTTTCAATATTATAACTAATGACAAGGGAAAACCAAGTCTAGTAACAAGGATTGAGGGAAAACTAGATGGAATGATCGAGGGATTGCGATTTAGGATGCGATGGATGTGGGGTTTAGGATAGATGGTTTGAAGGATTTAGGATGGGATGGATGGGGGATGGATGGATGGAGGGATTTAGGATGTGATATCTAGAGACTATGTCGCATAAGAATAACATGGCCCCACTCTAGATATGTTGCTCATGAAGCTGCGTTGTAATTCTTATTGGAGGAGGTAGAGTTCATTGCAAGAGATGGGATACATCAAGAAGTATTCAAAGCATGTTTTACAATCATCCCCTTGTCCTTATCAATATCAAAAGCTGAAGGGAGGATCAATGAGTAAACTGTAATATGATGGACAACTATGAGGGGATAGTATGGATGGCAAGTGAGGGACTCTAAAGGATGAATAGTGTAGGTGGATGAGATCACTTGCCCCCAAGTGCAGGGTTCACATAGATAGTTGATTTACGCATGACACCCTTAAAAAAAAATTCATCATGGTACTTGCCTAAGGTGCCATAAGAATAGTTTTCACAATTGGACAAAAAATTTCTCTTTACTTGATTTTAATTTTATTTTTGTTTTTTGTTTTTTGTTTTTGGTTTTTTTTGAATTATTGCTACATAAAAATGATTGATATGTACAATGTGCATTGGGTCTTCTGGCTCTTGACCATCATTTTCGATGGTAGACCAATAATATCTTTCTTTGAGAACTGCTTCACATAGACTGTGCTTTTGCAATGCGCTTTAGGGATGATGTTGTGAACTTTGTTGATTGCTAAGTTAGCTTTTTTCAAATGTAAATTCCTTAACTATGTTGTGATCATAGCCATTACATTAGAGGATTCTGCCAAGGAAAATGGGAGTTGGGTTAGATGAAGGATGCATGGTGGTTATGCAGAGGCTTGGATTAAAGGGGTGTGGTTGTAGATATACGTTGGGTAATAGATTTGGATGTGTAAAAGGAGGTGGATGGAAGGATGGAATTATGAAGGCATAAGTAAACATCATGGGACCAAGAAATTATGACCAACAATTTCAAACACCATGTTGTGTTTTGCAATTGGATTTGTTTTGGATGGGATGGTGGACTTTGGATCTTTGACAACTAGATTTTGGATTTTTAGTGTATGGGATTGAAAATCTTTGAAGATGCTTGGACTTTTGGATTTCAGATTTTGGGATTTAGGGATCCAGATGAATTTTGGACTTTTAGATTTTAGATTTTGGGATTTAGGGATCTAGATGGATTTTGGAATTTTCAATTGCAAAGTTTGGGGTTTAGAGATCCACATGGATTTTGAACTTTTGGGCTTAGAATTGGGATTTGGATTTAGGATTTTGGGATTGGATTTAGGATCTCAAGATTGGATTTTGGATTGGGGATGTATATTTTCAGATTGGGATATGGGCATAAGATTTGGATATTTGGATTTGAAGATGGAATTAGATTTTGGAGATGCATATTTGGGTGTTTCACCTTGATTCATTCCTTCTCTTTGTTTTGAGATCCATATTACATTTTTGCTTCCCTTTCTATTGGCAGACCCACGGCTATTTAGAGTGACTTGATTGTTTACTTGATTTTGATTTGATATTGCACGTTGATTCTTTACAACATGGTGATCCGTAGATTCTTGTGGGATCTTTGCTTCATATGCTAGTGCATCCAAATCACTTTCATAGCCTATATTATGGTCCCATGGGGAATATTATCTTGGAATCCCATGACTTTCATGATTACGTCATCATTTTGGAATAATTCAAATGGTGTGTTTTTTTAGGTCCTAATTGGTGAATTTGGGTGATGGAAGATGGAGTTTAGTGATAGGAATAGTGGCATCAATGAAAGGGTTGGTGGTAGAAATTTTAGAGGAAAGGTAGGAGGAATTGATTTGGACGTTAGAATAAGTTTCCTTAGAATCTACAAAAATGTCAATAACATCCTTATCTTTTTCATTAGGAGACTTGTGTAATGTCCCCATTTTTTCCTAATGTTGTTTGTGGATGGATTAGCCTATTCCAGACCCTCGTAGGCTAATGAGCATGGTTAGGGGGTCCTTTGCAGCAGATATCTAGTCAATTGATGGTTCCCATTTTCCTGGATTCAGTTGAATTGGAAAAAAAAGGAGTTTTAATAAGATATAATGTTTCATTATTATTAAAGGTAACTTTAATAATAATTATTATTTTAATGTTATGTTATAATGTTATATTTGCACTTTATTTTATAAAGTCATGTTTTAATATTTGTAAAGTGCAAATATTATATTATTAAAAGGGAAGCTTCTAGATGTACTTGGAAAAAAGTATAAAGAGAGGGTTAGCCAAGCTTCTAATCATCCAGGAATTGTTATTTGCATTTGATGAGTCTTTGTGGAGCCAAGGGTTTTTGCAGATTTTCTACATTGGTCTTTGGGAACGAAAACTCCCATTGATTAGCATAACTGAGGTGGTGAAATATCCTCCGAAGGGTTGCAGCGATTGGAAGAGATAAATCAGTCTCTTCATTGTGCCAAAATTTGTGGCCAAGGGCCAAGTTTGTGGAGTTTGATTGAGGATTGGATTTGGAGATCATATTGCTATTGGAGACTTCATTGAATTGTCCTTCCAAGGACGTTTTTGCATCATCTATATTCTGATATATATTTTCAGTCATTATTACAGTCTAATGGAGACCACAATTTTGATCATGGAGGCCTTGTGTTGCATCGATTTCCTTCCTTAACTTGAGCGCACCATTCCTTGATGCTATGCAATGGTTTTTGGAGCTTGAAGGGGACAATAGGAGCTGCCAATTATTTTATTTGTGCAATCTGATCCAGAACAGGGGCGGCATACAAGAGAGGTCGATTTCATCATTTTGAGGAAGCTACATCATCAACAAGGATTGCTGTATTGTCTCCACATCGACATTATTTACATCAGGTTCCTTAATGTTTTTAGAGCATTTGCATTGTCATATAAATTTGCATAGGTTGCTGCTGTAGGTGCTCATTCACAATCAGATTTGGCATTGTATAGAACTCTCATTGTAAGCCAAGAGTCTTGGCAATTCATAACATCATTGTACTTGTGATAGCATTCAATAAAGGAGTTATAAGTTGCATGCCATATGTTCGATGTAATGTTCATAGCATTCATAAACAGCATATTAGTTTGTATGCCAATTGTTTGACAAAATGTCAATTGGCTGTAGGTGTTCATTTGCACTTGAATAAGCCATCTATTGCATTTGGAAAATACAAAAACATTTGCATTTCATACTATACTTGTAGTTTAGACATTTAGTATCCCTTTCAAGGCATTTGCATCATTTTATGTTCAAATTCAAAGCAAGCACATCAAACTGAAAGTCATAACAGCAAACTACAACTTCGCATACAAAGCGTTTGACAATATTCTTTGAGGCCTAAATCAGCAAACTAAGGACAGTTATTGCAAGGAATACTATTGTGGTATCGGGACATTCTAAGTGTGAACATTGCCATTTTAGTCTATCTCTCTTCCTTTAGGGTGAAAAACCTGTTGATGTGTTTTTCGTGACGGCACCAACACAGAATAAAATTGCCAATGGCTACCCTATCCTCTCTTGAAAAAAATCTCCTACATGCTAAGATTGCTAGAAAGATCATGCATTCAACTCCAAGGTTCCTTCATGCAATGGATAGTCTCAGTTGGCTCGATGTGATTTTGCTGGTATTTCAAGGGGACTTACAAAATTGTTCAACAACGGAGAAAGGAATTCGAATGCTCGAAAGGTTTGTCTATAAAGCTCTTGTTTCCTAAACTAACCAGAAAGTACTGAATTGAAATGGTTGCAGGGATAAGAAGGCTCTAATCTACTCTAAGGCGTGGGACATGGCAATCAACTCTCGCAAACTTCAACCAAGCTCCGCTTTGCCTCACTTCGGACAGCTTCCACAGAACTAGTGCAATCTTCAGAGGAGTAGTTCAAGGTGTTCAGATCACAACTTAGCATGAAAATACCATCACAACGACACATATAAACATACAAATTATGATCGAAGTTAAGTACACGATATTCTAGTTGACCACACAAGGCACACCCACCATCAGTGAGCTTGCTAGTGGTATGGATAAGCGAAGCTTGCTCAAATTAAACACCACATTCCACAGTTACTATCTACTACTTGCATGAAATGAAACTTATTCTACTTTAAGATTCTATTTGAATCGGAAGGACGAAGAAATCTTGCTAGCTGCTCACAACAAAAGATGAAATCATCATCAATGAAAACTCTTTTTATTGAGAGAGTGTTCACAACAACTTCTTACAAAACATTCAATGAGAAAGTTTTCCTTCCTCTCCAATCTACACTATCAATCTATACTAAGCTATCTCTAAGTTGTCTCTCTATCTTCCTATCTCTAAGCTAATCTAATGTCTACTCTAATGAGGTACAAATGAGGGGGGATGCCCCTTTTATAGCTAGCCAAATCCAATGGACGGCTCAGATTCAATTACAATTAAGGGCTCAGATCGAGCCACATAAACCCTAACCCTAAAAACCGCCATCGAGAAGAGTGGGGTAATAAATGAGCCATTAATGTCCACCATCTTCTAGAAGATTCTTGTCTAGAAACGCGTTCACACTATTCTTTCTTTGACTGCAAACTGCCTGAGTTTGGTCAGCACCACTTCAACTCCTTGAATAGATATGTCGGGCACGTTCAGCTGTTTTGACGATGATCTTCCTCCTTGATGTTGTTCTTCAACTTTGAAATACTTGATGGTGACCATTAACACTTGGGTTCCCATCTTTCCCCTCCATCCTGAGCTTGGAAGGATTCTCTCGTCTTGAACTCGAACATTTCTTCTTTGCCACTTGAGTTGGGCACATACTAGGTCTCAACACTTAGCCATTTCTTGCAACTTTTCTTCTTTTGAGGTTGAAATGTAGTCTTGGAGTACTTGCTCCATCTTCCTAAGTCATCATGCCTTGGCCTCGGTGTTCACCCTGCAAAACAAGCAAGGAGAAGAGCATCAAAACACTTCATAATATAAATTCACTTCACTCACCTGATTTTCATGCTTTGACTCCCAAGGTCTGAGTGATCTCTGGATCTGATGGGGTTTATCACTTTTTCTCTAGCAAACTTCATCCTCAAACTCTTCATGCCTTAGCCAAATTTCCAACCCATCTGCCTTAAAAATAATTCATTTCCTCTAGAATATTTCATCAAGTAGGCGTCTAAGTAAAATCTCCATCTTAAAGTCTCTGGCAGGGCGTGAAGAATTTCAAAATCAGATCCTTGTTGAAGATATCCAGTACCCAAAAGGAAATTCTTCCCAAAAGACATCAAATTCATGTGTCTACAAACGAAGGGGTACTTTTAATTTTTAAACCTTAGAAAAAATATTTCTCACCAAAGTTTATTCTTATTCCTCCTATCTGGGCGCATTTTCAGGGTTCAACTTTCAATTCATTACCTAGGAAACTCTCCAAGCATCCCTCCTATCCCAGGTGCAAGTGAGAGGGTCTACTTCCAATTTTGATGCCTTAGTTGAATTTTCATCTCCTCCATTGGCTTGGGCGCATATAGGGGTCTCTACTTCCAATTCTTAATACTTAGAATATTTCCTCATCTTCCCCTTTAACTAAGGCACATATGATGGGTCTTGCTCCCAATTTTGTTACTTAGGAAATTCTTCAAGCTTCTCCCTTTAAGGTAAGGCACATATCCACCCTTGAACTTTCAATTCCAACGCCTTAGAAAGTTTTCTTACCCTGTTCCCTTGCTTTGGCGCATATGACCCCCTCTACTTTCAATTTTCAACACTTAGGATATTTCTTCATGGCATCTCCTTCCAAGGGCGCATTCAAGGGGTCACACTTCCAATTTCCCATACTTAGATTATTTCACTAACAACTCCTCAAGATCAAGGCACATTTGACATAGTGGGCTTTCAATTTGCTTTCCTTAGAAAATTCCCCATGCTCTCAAGCTTATTAAGGTGCACTTAGGAGGTGATACTTTGAGTTTCAATGCCTTAATAAAAATTTCCTCTTCCAATATTCTCTTGGGCGCATATAGGAGGTCAAGCTTCAAGTTTGCAACACTTAGCTAAATTTCTCATCCATCTCCAAGTGAAGGCACATTTCACCCTTCATACTTTGAGTTTATTTTCCTTAGAAAATTTTCATTGACTCCCTCTTACTTTAGGCGCATATGATGGTAGCTACCTCAAGTTTCATGTACTTAGAAAATTTTCCCATGCCATCTTCTTTCCTTGGGCGCATATGGAGGTCCCTTCTTTCAATCTTCAAAACTTAGTCAACTTTCAATCACCTCCTCCTTTCCTTGGGCGCATATAGAGGTCCTTACTTCAAGTTTTGAACACTTAGAACATTTTCCAATTCCTCCTACTAGTCAAGGTGCATATAGAGGTGTCTACTCCAAGTTTTGGACACTTAGAAAAAAATTCTAAGTCCTCCAAAGTTGGGCGCATATGACTAGCTGAGCTTCAAGTTTTCTATACTTAGTCAAGTTTACTCAACCCATCATGCTCAAGGGCACATTCTAGGGTCCTTGCTTCCAATTTAGCAGACTTAGTCAACTTTCAATCACTTCCTCTCTACCTTGGGCGCATTTTGACCTTGGAGCTTCCAATTTCTATGCCTTAGAAAATTTTGGGCGCATATGACCCTTCAAGCTTTCAATTTCAATGCCTTAGAAAATTTCAAGGCTTCCTCCTTCAAGCTAAGGCGCATATGAGACCTTGAGCTTCCAATTTTCAATACTTAGAAATTTTTTGGGGCTTCTCTTCTAGCTGGGCGCATATGGAGTAGGGAGCTTCAAATTTCAATTACTTAGAATATTTTCTCCATGACATCTTCATTTTAGGCGCATATAGAGGTCCTTACTTCAAGTTTTGGACACTTAGGAAAATTTTCAATGCCATCTCCTTCCAAGGGCGCACTCAAGGGTGGCAACTTCAAATTTCAATTACTTAGACATTTTTTCAAAGTTCCCCATGCAAGTCTAGGCGCATTTGGCTAGGCCTACTTCAAATTTTCAACACTTAGTAAGACTTTTACCCTCCTTCCTTGCTAGGGCGCATATGAGGGTAGGAGCTTTCATTTTATCATACTTAGAAAAAATTTCAGCCTTCCAAGGGCGCATTTCCATGGGTGAGCTTCCAATTTGCATCACTTAGAAGAATTTCCATCCATCTTCAAGTTACGAAGGCGCTTTTCAAGGGTCAAGCTTCAAATTTCTCAGACTTAGTGAATTTTTCATGGCTCTTCAAACTTCTAGGGTGGATTTGAAGGTGTCCAACTTTCAGTTTATCACACTTGGATGAATTTTCCAGCTTTTTGCTTGACTCAAGGCGAATTGTTCATGGTGCCTTCAACTTGCCCTAACCTACTATTTTTAGAAAGTTCCTCAATTTTTGCATTTCAAGCTGATCTCAAGCTCCGGAAGGCTGGATTTTGCTTTGCCTCGAACCTCGTGACGTGGCTGAGATGTGGCGCTTGATTCCTACATGTACTCGCTATATTTAGCAACTTACTAAAAATAGTAATTGTTCATAATGAGCTCAAACTTTGCGTGTAAGCTGCCTGAAGGATGTTGATCGTGATTGGATGTTGCTTCCGTGTGACTGTCGTGTTTTGCCCTACTTTTTAGGAAACCCTAATTCCTCTACATGGACCTGCTAAAAATAGTAAGTGCCTGATTTTCGAATCTCTGCAACTCCGTTTGATCTGAAATTCGCACCATGGGGTCCTCATCACTTGTTTGACCTGCTCACACTGGTGCCTCACGCTAACCTGCTATTTATAGCCCTGTTTCAAAAGTGACTTACTATAAATAGTAAGTGCTCAGATCGCCTTCAAACTTTACCAGTGGGTTCCTTGGAAGATACTGATCGTGATGGGATACCTTGGTTTTTGGAAATTCTGGCGTTTGACCCCTCATTTTGGGTCCCAAAGCTGGAAACCCTAATTTGACTTGCATGTTGCTCAAATGGTCTCCGTTTAACCCTGTTCATGTTGCATGTTGTTGTGTTCGTGATTCTGAAGTGTTGGGCAGCTGCCGGAGTGGTACTGCTAAAAATAGTAAGTGTCCGAGAAAGTGATCTTCTGACTGTCGCTATGTTTGCATGTCAAACTGCCCGAGAGATCTCAAAAAACCAAAAAAAATGTAGAAAGAGGATCAACATGCGAGCACTGGATAAAAATAGCAAGTCCCAAAAAAGTGATCAACTCTGCCTGCATGTTACCTCGTTGCGAAGCTCTTGGAAAACCCAGAAAGATTATGTAGACATGCACTGAGAAATCTTGCATGCAAACCCTAAAAATAGCCTCTGAAGCATGAACCATTGAAAGTCATCATCTCATTTTGCATGCTATATCATTGCGAAGGTCTCGAAAAACCCACAAAGAATCTCCAGACATGCATCTGAAAGTCCAACATGCAAACCCTAAAAATGACCCTCAAAGGCAAAACTGCTAAAAACAGTAAGTTGTCTGTTTCAGCTCAAATTTTGCACACAGGCAGCTCACAGTGTTCTAAGTGCAATGCAATTGTCAGAATTTGAAAATCCCAAGAAAATAGGCCCCAAATTGGTACTTACTAAAAATAGCAAGTTGCTAGAATTCAGTGAAAATTTAGTGGGAGCCTGCTTGAAGCATCCTGATAGCAGTGCCAAGCTTAGATTCCAATTTATTCACCCGATTTGACTTCAAACTGATTGGAATAAAGCAAACCCTAATTCTCAGACTTAGCCAAAATTTCAAGTTTAAGCTCAAAGATGGGCACATCCCCTTAAAGACAAACAGAACAATAGAGAGACAACAGGAAAACCAACTAAAATCAAGCCAAAAGACCCAAACGAAGCAAAAATTAGGGGGTCCCCATTTGCAATGGGGCAATCTGTGAAAAGGTCACAACAAAACCCTAGAAGTGTTAGAGGGCTCATAGTAACTAAAATCTTTGTTCTCATTTTGGTGAACCTGGCCATCTTCCTTGAGTTTAGATTCAGCAAGTTAAGGCCAAAGTTTGCAAGGAATATTACAACTTGTAGCCGATGCCTTGAAATCATTGATTTCCATTAACATGTATGGGCTCCAAGAGTCCTTGCTCATGAAGGCTTAATCCTTTTCCTTTGTAGTTCATGATTTGACATATTTTGTTTGCAAAAGGATATTTTTTGTATTTGAAACATAATGAGAGTCCATATTTGCTATTGAAACATGATGAATGTCCATATGAGAGCCCATATTTGTTGCAATAGGATACTTGTTGTTTTTGAAACATTATGAGAGTCCATAGGAGAGCCCATATTTGTTGCAATAGGATATTTGTTGTTTTTGAAACATGATTATAGACCATATTTGTTGTTGTTGGCAATAGGATAGCCAAGAACCATTATAACTTTCAATTTCTCATGCATTGGGAAACCTACTTTGATAAATATGTTTGGATCAAGGTGATAGGATATTTTTGCTTTCTCATCATTGATAATTGTGGTACCTTGATCAATCATGTGTATAATGTGATCAATCATGACTTGCTTATCCTCATGCTCGATTTGATCGACATCATTTACAAATTGATGGCCAATATACTCATTATGATTGTTTTTCTTGTCTATGTGTTGAAGGGGATCAAGTGTCTCATCATAGGAAGGGGAGGTGGTTGGATGATGGGTAGGATTAGTTTGGGTTTCTTGTTCTTGGGATTTCATTCCATGATGGATGGAATTGACTTGGATGCTTTGATCTTGATTTGGTTGGGAGAAAGTTTGATCATGCTTCAAAATAAGCTCTTGACATAGCCTTTAATTGTTTTGTTGACAAGATGGATGTACTTTTCTTTGCTTCAATATCCCCTATATCGATTAGGCCTTGGGATGTCTTTGAACTTTTTTTTTATTCAAGGGGTAAACGCTTTTGACCGGAGCTATGAACCGGATACAACCATTCAACAATACCACCCCAACGGGGTTTGAACCTTGGTGACAAGAACAACAATGCCACCTATAAACCATCACACCATGCCAATACTGGTCGGGATGTCTTTGAACTTATGATGCTTATGGATTTTAGATTTTATGTATTTTATGGATCTCATGAAATGCCTTTGTTTAACTTTCCATGTAGGTTGACTTGAACGGATGATAACTCTAGGGGGATCTTGGACATCCTTGATGGACTTTGGGTTGATGACTCTATTGTTGACAATATTATTGCTTAATGGCACTTGGCTTTGGATGGGGATGGTGCTCATAGGCTCTTGGACAATCTTAATAGACTTTGGTTTGATGGTTCAATTGATAACAATATACTTATACTTATACGTGATAAAGGATGATGGCGTTGGATTGGGGGTGTTGTAAGACACCTCATCTTTGCTCTTTCTATGTTGATGGTGAGCATTCAATGGTAGTCCTTAGATTAAATCCTTCCTAAATTGTTTGGATAAGGTAGGATTGGATGATTTATATGATTGTTGATTAGACCATTGATTGGTTTGTAAAATTTTAGATGACATACAAGGATAAGGCTTGAGCTTTCCTTCTGAGGGTTTGGAGTTTAGACATAAATTGGCTTTGAACTTATGATGCTTATCGATTTTAGATTTTATCGATTTTATGGATATCATGAGATGTCTTTGTTTAACTTCCCATGTAGGCTGACTTGGACGGATGATAACTCTAGGGACCTTGGACATCCTTAATGGACTTTGGGTTGATGACTCTATTTCCGACAATATTACTACTTGATGGCACTTGGCTTTGGATGGGAATGGTGCTCACAGGCTCTTGGTTAATCTTAATAGACTTTGGTTTGATGGCTCAATTGCTGACAATATGCTTGCATGATGGCACTTGACTTTGGATGAGAATGGTGCTTAGAGGCGCTTGGACAATCTTAATAGACTTTAGGTTGGTGATTATATTGTTGAAAATATACTTATACTTGATAAAGGATGATGGCGTTGGATTGGGGGTGTTGCAAGACACCTCATCTTTGCTCTTTCTATGTTGATGGTGAGCATTCGATAGTACTCCTTAGATTAAATCCTTCCTAAATTGTTTGGATAAGGTAGGATTGGATGATTTATATGATTGTTGATTAGACCATTGATTGGTTTGTAAAATTTTAGATGACATACAAGGATAAGGCTTGAGCTTGGCTTTTGAGGGTTTGGAGTTTGGACATAAATTGGCTTTGAACTTATGATGCTTATGGATTTTAGATTTTATGTATTTTATGGATCTCATGAAATGTCTTTGTTTAACTTTCCATTTAGGTTGACTTGAAAGGATGATAACTCTAGGGGGATCTTGGACATCCTTAATGGAATTTGGGTTGATGACTCTATTGTTGACAATATTATTGCTTGATGGCACTTGGCTTTGGATGGGGATGGTGCTCGCAGGCTCTTGGACAATCTTAATAGACTTTGGTTTGATGGCTCAATTGCTAACAATATGTGTGCATGATGGCACTTGACTTTGGATGGGAATGGTGCTCAGAGGCTCTTGGACAATCTTAATAGACTTTAGGTTGGTGATTCTATTGTTGAAAATATACTTATACTTGATAAAGGATGATGGCGTTGGATTGGGGATGTTGCAAGACACCTCATCTTTGCTCTTTCTATGTTGATGGTGAGCATTCAATAGTGGTCCTTTGATTAAATCCTTCCTAAATTGCTTGGATAAGGTAGGATTGGATGATTTATATGATTGTTGATTAGACCATTGATTGGTTTGTGAAATTTTAGATGACATACAAGGATAAGGCTTGAGCTTTCCTTCTAAGGGTTTGGAGTTTGGACATAAATTGGCTTTGAACTTATGATGCTTATGGATTTTAGATTTTATGTATTTTATGGATCTCATGAGATGTCTTTGTTTAACTTCCCATGTAGGCTGAATTGGACGGATAATAACTCTAGGGGGGTCTTGGACATCCTTAATGGACTTTGGGTTGATGACTCTATTTTCGACAATATTACTGCTTGATGGCACTTGGCTTTGGATGGGGATGGCGCTCACAGGCTCTTGGATAGTCTTAATAGACTTTGGTTTGATGGCTCAATTGCTGACAATATGCTTGCATGATGGCACTCAATTTTGGATGGGAGTGGTGCTCGAAGGCTCTTGGACAGCCTTATAAAACTTTAGGTTGGTGATTCTATTGTTGAAAATATACTTATACTTGATAAAGGATGTTGCCGTTGGATTTGGGGTGTTGCAAGACTCCTCATTTTTGCTCTTTCTATGTTAATGGTGAGCATTCGCTAGTAGTAATTAGATTAAATCCTTCCTAAATTGTTTGGATAAGGTAGGATTGGATGATTTATATGATTTTTTATTAGACCATTGATTGGTTTGTGAAATTTTAGATGACATACAAGGATAAGGCTTGAGCTTGCCTTCTGAGGGTTTGGAGTTTGGACATAAATTGGCTTTGAGGGTCGTATCCAATAATTGTGTTTCCCTTGTCAAGGTTACTATAAGGATGACTAATAGATATTCAATTTTGGCCTAGGGGATAGCTAGTAATAACATGTTCCTAGTCTAAAGGATTTGGATTGTTCATGGTTTGCCAATTAAAGCCTATGGAGATCTTTCTCGAAATGATGTCATCAAGGGTATCATCATTATTTTCATCTTGATCCACAATGCTATCATCATCATCATTTTTAAAGGGGCTTTTAGCTTGATTAATAAACTTGCCAAAAAAGGGGTCCATGATGCTTGTTTGGTTAGGTTGATTTCACTTGTTTAAGTTTTGATTTTTGCATGGGATTTGTAGAAGGAGATAAAATTCAAAGTAGACAAAACAACAACCTAGATTATTCAAGCGGATGTGTATGCATTTTTGAGCCTATTGATGTGTTTTTCGTGGCCGCACCAACGCAGAATAAAGTCGCCAACGGCTACCCTATTCTCTCTTGATCAAAGTATCCAGCACGCTAAGATTGCGAGAGAGTTCGTGCGTTCAACTCCAAGGTTCCTTCAATGCGAATAGTCTCAGTTGGCCCAATGTGATTTGCTGGTATTTCAAGGGGACTTACGGAATTGTTCAACAGCGGAAAAAGGAATTCAAATGCTCGAAAGGTTTTGTCTATAAAGTTCTTGTTTCAGAAGGTACTGAATGTAAATAGTGTTGGGTTAAGAAGGCTCTGATCTACTCTAAGGCATGGGACATGGCGATCAATTCTCACTTGCTTCAACCAAGCTCTGCTTTGCCTCACTTCGGACAGCCTCCACAGAACCGGTGCAATCTTCAGAGGAGTAGCTCAAGGTGTTCAGATCACAACTTAGCATGAAAATACCATCACAATGACGCATATAAACATATAAATCATGATTGAAGTTAAGTACATGATATTCCAGTTGACCACATAAGGCGCATTCACCATCAGCGAACACACTAGTGGTATGGATAGACGAAGTTTGCTCAAATTGAAGACCACATTCCACAATTCCTATCTACTACATGCATGGAATGAAATTTATTCTACTTTAGGCTACTTGAAGTAGAAGGGATGAAGAAACCTCGCTAGCTATCCATAACAAAGACGAATTTCACCATCAATGAAAAGATCTTTTATTATGAAAGTTTTACACAACAATCTCTTGCAAAAGTTTTCAAAGGAAAACTTTCCTTCTTCTTCAACTACACTATCAATCTATACTAAGCTACTTCTAAGTTGTCCCTCTACTCTATGTCTATCGTCTAACTCTAAGCTAATGAGATACAAATGAGGGGGACTCCCCCTTTATATAGCTGGCCAAGTCCAACGGACAGCTCAGATTACAATCGGCTGGATGGCCCAAATTGTGCCACCTCAGCCCTAAACAAGATTCACCCTAAAAACCGCCACCAAGAGGAGTGGGGTAATAAATGAGCCATTAATGTCCATCATCCTTCTAGAAGATTCCAACTTTGAAACGCGTTCACATTGTTCTTGATCTTCTTCTTGATTGCAAGTCGGATGATTCTGGTCACCACTGCTTCAAATTCTTTCTTTTTCCTTGATGTTGTTCTTCAACTTCTTCTTTGTCACTTGAGCTGGGCACATACTAAGTCTTAACACTTAGCCACTTTTTGCAATTTTTCTTCCTTCGAGGTTGAAATGTATTCATGGAGTACTTGCTTCATCTTCCTAAGTCATCATCATTTGGTCTCGATGTTTCTCCTGCAAAACAAGCAAGGAGAAGAGCATTAGAACACTTCATAATAAAAAACTCAACTTACTTACCTGATTTTCACGCTTTAACTTCCAAGGGTTCATCGCTTTCTCTAGCCAACTTTGCGTTCAAATTCTTCATGCCTTAGCCAAATTTTC
The DNA here is from genome assembly GCA_007258455.2 of Sequoia sempervirens. Classification (NCBI taxonomy): domain Eukaryota; kingdom Viridiplantae; phylum Streptophyta; class Pinopsida; order Cupressales; family Cupressaceae; genus Sequoia; species Sequoia sempervirens. The sequence goes on from VDFB02281492.1 coordinate 924,898,676, forward strand.
ATATTATCATTCATCCTCTTTAGGGCGCATCTGGAGACTTGAGCTTCCATTTTCATTCCACAGGCCGAGGCGTTCACTCTGGCTCGAGAAAATTGTTTTCATCAGGAACCCGATCAAAAATCATCTAGGAGATCATTTTTAAATTCATCCGCCAAGGCATTTTTAACACATTTTATCCCTTGCCTTAGAAAATTTTTAAAATTTCCCTTAGGAAAATTCATTGTTCAAGCACCGATCAAATTCTCCATCCTAAACGCCTTGGCGAAGTGCAAAGGACCTTGAAATCCACTCCTTGTCGAAGATCCTCAATACCCAGAAGAGAATTTTCTTCAGAACATGTAGAATTCATGGGTATACAACGAACGGGTTCATTTAATTTTTTGAATTTTGAACCTTAGAAAAATAATTTCTCATCAACTTTATTTCATTTCTTCACCCTTGAGCGTATTTCCTTGCTCTGACTTGAAATTTCTCATTGACCCTGTGAAGCTGGAGTATTCTGACTTCATTCTCGCAAAATTTACTCATATCTTAGTCATCTTCACCAATATTTCAACTTGGGCATATTTTTCCTAAGGGAGAAATTTTGTGCCTTAGAAAAATTTTGAATCACTTTGCATTTTTGAAAATTTTGCCTTAGGAAATTTTATTCATCTTCAATCCTTCTTCCTGTGGTGAAGAAATTTTTTTATTTCAATTCACTTAGAAAATTCTTGAAAGCACATACCACGGAGGATATTTGAATTCCAACGCCCAACATGTTTTATTTTTCATCCCCCATAGGCTTAATATCCCCAACGCCTAACATATTATTCATTACCCTACACACTTCTTGGCGCATATTATGCTTCATGAAGGATATTAACCACGCCTAGCATACTTCAATTTCCACGCCTTAGCAATTATCATCTCTCCCCCTAGCATCTTGAGCGCATTTATGAAGGATATGCTTTAAATCCACGCCTAGCATTATTCATCTTACCACCTTGGGCGCATTTCACATGTTCAAGAGGATGAAAACTTTCAACGCCTCCAACATGTGACCTTTGAGCTTCTTCATTTTTGTCCTTACATGCCCCCACTTGGGCGCATTTGAGATAGTGTGAAGGATGGGCGCATATGAGGATAAGAGGTGGATACTTTATGCCTTAGAAAACTTTTGAACACCTTCCTAGAGTGGGCGCAAATGAAGGCATGAGGAGGATAAACATTTTCAACGCCAAGCTTTGACTTCTTAAACTCCTCCAAGCATGGGCGCATTTGATGCCTCTAGGAGGATAAGACATATACTTAGAAAATATTTTGCATGTCATCACCTTGAGGGCGCATTTGGCTATGTGTGGTGGATGAAAGTTTGCTGACCTTTTGACTTTCTTGTTGACTTCTTAAGATGGGCGCATTTCAGCTAGGCAAGAGGATAAACTTTATGCCTTTTAAACATTTTCATCCCTCATCCCTTGAGGGCGCATTTTGATGGGTGAGGAGGATTAACATCTTACTTAGAAACTTTTTCAAATACCTTGAATGCAAGCTAGGCGCATTTGGAGGTGGCAAGAGGATATTTCAAACACTTAAAAGATTTTCCTGGCTTCCAGCTGAGATGGGCGCATTTTCATGGTGGTGCAGGATGAAGTCTCAGACTTAGCCATTTTCCTTGTCTTTGCCAGCTTCTTCATGCCTTACTATAAATAGTAAGTCCTTTAATTTTCATATCTCAGAGGCTCAAATTGCTTTGAGATTTTGAACACTGGATCTTCATGACTCCGTTAGCCTGTTGACACTGCTATTCTGATCTGGCCTGCTATTTTTAGCCCATTTCTGAAGGTGGTTTGCTATTTATAGTAACTGCTTGTTTTTGATACCTCCACAACTCCGTTTGATTTGAAATTCGAATGACGTGCTCCTCCCACGTGACTTGCCTGTTGACACTGGCGCCTGTTGCTGACTTTCTATTTTTAGCCAGTTTCTGAAATGACTTACTATAAATAGTAAGTGCTTTGTTTACCCTCAAATTTTACCGGTGAATAGCTTGAAAGATTCTAATCGTAGTGGTATACACCGGTTTTTGAAAATTCTGACTTTTTACCCCTCTTTTTGGGTCCCGAAGCTGGCAACCCTAATTGGCCTTGCATGCGTATCAAATGACCTCCATTTGTCCTTGTTTATGTTGCATTGCGATTAGTTTGTGATTCTGAAGTGCTAGGAGGCGGCTGCCGGAATGCATCTGCTAAAAATAGTAAGTTCCTGAATAAGTGATTATCTCCGTTTGCATGTCACATCACTGCGAAGCCCTCGAAAAACCCACAAGGAATCACTCAACATGCAAGGAAAACCCTGACATGCAAACCCTAAAAATAGCCTCCGAAGGCTGAACTCTAAAAGTTGTTATCTCACTTTGCATGTTACCTCACTGCGAAGGTCTCAGAAAACCCAGAAGGAATCCTCAGACATGCATTAAAAAACTTTGCATATAAGCCCTGAAATCTGCTCTGGAAGCTGAACTGCTAAAAATAGTAAGTTGTCCGTTTCAGCTCAACTTTTGCCAATGAGCAGCTTGATGTGTTCTGGATGCAGTGTGATTGTCGAAATTTCAAGAATGCTGAAGGAATGCCTTGAAATGAACACTTACTAAAAATAGTAAGTTGCCAGAATTTGATAAAACTTCAGCTGGGAGTCTGCTGGAAGCACACTGACATCAATGTTAGTCTTAGATTTCAATTCATTCACTTCATTGGATTTCAAACCGACCAAAAGGTGCAAACCCTAATTCTCAGACTTAGCCAAAATTTCATTTCAGACGGGCACATCCCCGGAAAGACGGACAAAAGAAAGAGAGACAACGACAAAACGACCCAAAAGCAAAGCCAAAAGACCGAAACGAAGCAAAAATTAGGGGGTCCCCATTAGCAATGGGGCGATGTGTGAAAAAGGTCACAACAGAGCCCACCGATAATGCCTTGTCTAGGTGTGGAAAGTAGAGCTCATAAGGAGGCACTAACCACTTTTGATCCTCAAGATCACACTAAGGTGCAAGAGGAGAGCATATGTAGCTTACAATCTTGTTTCCAGGTGCATGTGGTGAGTAAATTTCCAAGGCTAACCACTTACCAGTGCATCACAAGTATGTACGACTAAAGTCCTCTAGCTGGGCTTGCACAAGGATTTTAAGGGAATTCCTTGATATAGTTGAAGGTATGTGAGGCCCAAGTCTATGAAATGAGGGGTATGTCTAACGACTTGGTGCAAAAGGGTAACCCACTCTCTTTACTTTGCAAGGCATAAAGTTTCTTTCAAGCTTATCTAAAAACAAGTGTCCCTTAATGAGAGAGGCTTTTGATTTTCTCCCAAATTTCTATACCTTTTCGGAACATGAGAGTTTAGGTTGCTACATGATGATGAAATCTAATCCAAGCTTGCTAAAAAGAAAAATAAAAAGTGACACTTGTTTTAGATCTCCAAGATTGCCCTAAGGCATGAGAATAGAGCATACAAAATTGCCTCTTGGGTGATGCAAGTGGGGAATGATTTTTTTGATCCTCATGTTTGCCTTGTAGTGTGAGAGCAGAGCATACACACCCTTAGCCACAAACACACAAAAATCTAGATTAAAGAAGACAAGTCAAACAAAGGTTAATTTTCCTTATTAAAAAGAAAATGTATGACAATGATTTTGATTCATGGGCTTTGACAAGAAAACTTGCACATAGGCATAGGTAGTTTGATTGTTCAAGGTCTTGAACATACAATGATGATTGCACTCAGAGAATTAGAAAAAAAAAACTAAATCTCTATGAAATTAGAAAATTAATCTTATCAAATAGATAAATGGATAATGCCAATGGATTCCTTGGGATTTTTCTAATAAATTTCCAAAGATAGTTTGTTAAAATTCAATTTCATATGCAAAATTTATGCCATTAACTAGGGTTTGAAAATAACATTTTCTCAAGAAATCTCATTTACTACCACAGATCTGAAAAGAGAATAATATAGAAAAATAAATTTGAAGATTTCCATCACCTTTCAAAAAACGAAATGTGATTTCCTCACCTAGATTACAAGATATAATTTTTTTGCCAAAAGTCACATGTCAATTTTTTTTGAAACATCAACATCAAGGGCCAACTTCAGATTTCCATATCTCCCTTGATACTGATCCATATTATGTGACCACTTTTCAGAAAGGTCTAGAATTTTTCTTTCCAATGAATCCAAAATCTCTTTCTTTGAAGACCCATGTGAGGCACAAACCTATACAAAAATGTCAGCCCTAAACAAAAAAAAATCAAAATAATGAATCTAGATGTAAAGGTCCACCAAAAATAATAATATAATCAAAGAATAATTTGTAATTTAATAACATAGAAATGCCATTTATAACAAAAAAAATTTGAATTCCTTTTTCAAAAAGTAAATCGATTAACATATAAATTCTCATTTCATATTAAAGATACCAACATTACATCATTTTGCTGATCACCATTATTCAAATGTAAAAAATAAATACAACCTAGATCAGGACTATTGTTCTACCAATCCACCAAAATACATCAATATACATATTTTGAGTTTTTCTTTTTGATATCTAGAGGAATCAACAGCCCAACAACCTGGATCAGCTTGGCTTAAACACCATTCACATCAACATGACGATCAACGGGGCCAGCCCCTATAACCTCTAGGCCTCCATGGGAGCCCCCACCCCATTTTGGCAGGGTTAATGGGGTTTGAACTCGGATGGGCAGACTACCACGCACTTAGAGTGGGCAACCGCACCACACAAGCTAAACCTCGGGGGCCATATTTTGAGTTTTCATTACAAATGGAATAACCATTAGTTATAAACCATCAGTCATAGTCATCTCATCCAAGTGAAAGTTGTCCAACTATAGGAGGGGAGCATCATCTAAGCACTTTACCTCCAAACACAGACTAGATGATTCTTCCCTCATCTTCCCACTAGAAGTGGCCCAACCCTTTAATGACGGTGATAGATAGGGACATGTGCAGTAGAACCAAATCCAAGAACCAAGTGCAAATATGAATATGTACACATGCATCACATGCAATTAATCATTTAGTCCCTAGATACCCTCTAGCTAACATGATTTTTGACTAACATGAACCCTAGGGGTATAGTGAACTGATGATGCATACATCTATAGCATCACTTTGGCCAAAGCGTTCAATTTTCAATTGCATAAATGGATGTCATTTGTTCACAACACTACTATCTCTTGCTTGACTCTTTTTGATGACTAACTAATTGGTGAAATGTAAAGTATAGGCCAAAATACAATTATCCTTCAGTTACCAAACTCTTGGCATACCTTTCCCTGAGTTGATATTACAAGTTTCTGCTATATTAGATAGATGATCATAAGTATTGTTCGGCATATAATAAATTGTCAAGTTCCAATCTCTTGGAATACCCTATCCTAGGATGGTCTCACTTGTCTTAAGTTTATAATATGATCATTAGTACAAGGTATACAAGTTGAACATTGTTCACCAACCTTTTGGTATTCATTACCTTGAGATCGTTTATTACAAAGTATGTGAATAACTATTGTTTTCCAATCTCCTGGTATCCTCTACCCTTGAGTTGGTTCTATTTCTAACATACTAACCATAAAATAATAAATGAAAGACGAGGTATATATACTAGTTCAAAAAATGTTATCTCCAACCTTTTGGCATACCCTACCCCTGAGTTAGTCTTGACACATAAGATTTGGAAAATATAGAACAACATCAAACCCCTAGCATACCTTGTTCTTGGGTTGATCTTGATACTCATAAACTACTTAGAGATGAAAGGAATGATGAATTCAAGTGCAGAGACCTAGATGTAATTTTATAGTTATACTCAATGCATAAATAATTTAGGTTCACAACTATGCAAGCTTATATGCCATGCTACAATTTACACAATGCTCCCAATAAAATATAGTCATTCACCCATTGCTCATATTGACCAATCGGGTTCAAGCACCAGATATGACTAGAATAATGCATGTCCTTTACTTGTTCTCACAAACACATAAATTCAATAAGTAAAATAAATCTTGAATGGATCCATCATAAACATTTAGCATAAAATGATCGATCCTCTCATCATAAACCCATACATGTTATCCGCCTTGAAGCACTCCTGTACCCTACCATACAAAGGAATGACCACTCACATGCAAACACTTGTAAACAACACAATATTTTAGTAGCTAACAACAATAAGTAGCTTGTTCCAAAGAATATAATTCATTCTCAATATTCAATGTGATTAAACACAATTTTCTATTAGATCCTTATTTTAATAGCATTCCAGTCATAGACTAACAAATGCTGTTCATAACCATTTCTGCAGTCATTCTGCTAATATATTTATGCAATAAGGCTGGTTATATTCATAAACAAAATCTAAGTTAATTTTCATAGATAAGGATGATTGGTACAACCACTTCATTAACTGAAAGATAAATATTTTTGCTGCTCTCAAACAAGAACAGCTATAATAATGCATGTAAAATGCCTCGCACAGGTAATATCATCTTGCACAGCCTATGGAGGCATAACTCTAATTTCTTCAGTAGTTATTGCTATTCTCAATCATAAACAGCTATAAAAAAGGAGGATTCACTGTACATGTGAAGTAACATAAAGTTTTACCAATAGAGATAAGTTAATCAAACTCTGCAATGGTTTACATTGCTGTTTATTAGTATATATAAAGGTATATCCAGTTGGAAATACAAATTTATTTCCAGCTAATCAATGTATTTAGGTATAGAACAGCTAACAAATATATCTACATATGTGTGTGTATATGTGTGTGTGTGTGTGTGCGTACACACACACACACATAGTTTAAAATATAATGATAGCTGAATGTATACAAAATGAGTCTGTAGGAGGACTTTTAAACTCTTTCAATCAAAAGCAACTAGCAGGTATAACACTTAACTCTATAACCTTAATCAACATACTCCCAGTCAAGTAAAAGAAAAGGTATACAAGAAGAACAACCAACCCTTATGAGTAGTTCTTTGGAAATATTAATGGAAGTATTGGAACAAGGTAAAGTCATTCCATCCAAACTCACAAATAAGGATTACACATAAGCACAGACAAAGTATAGATTGCTTGACTAGTGCTTCTAGCAAGAATGTTTCCACATAATACATTAAATTGCAGATTTCCCAGCATATACATTGATTTGGAAGCAACAACATACATATAAAGAGATTTCGGTTGGAAAAACCATTTAAAAGCTTTCAAGAAAAAGCATTTGATAAAAGCCAAACTAGACTTAGCATCATTTACGAGTAAGTAAAATAGAGAATTTACCAGCATATACAGAAGCTATTATGGTCTTATTGGCTATGTAAATTATAAGAATATGCAGAGGGTGTGCTAAAGCTGACATGGAGAGTTTTAACAATGAAAATCACCACTCAACTCTCCCAACCATAAGTGGATCAACAATAAAGCCAAACATTTATATCCTTCCTGTTGTAAGAGAACATTGCTTAAGTATGAGGGTTTCTATATGATATATATAAACAAAACAATCATGCTAGGTGGCCATTCTCCCTATATAAGAGTCCATGCTCGCCAAAACTCTCCCACTTTCCACCTATTTCTCCTATCCTCTTCTAGAGTGGCAAAAATGCTTCCATTCGGTATCCCACGAATTGCAACTCCGGTTATCTTTTGTGATGCGCCCAACTGGCTCCAACCAAACCCCTGTAGTATTTATTAAATCTTCTTGTGTTTTTTTAGTTTTTTAAAGAAAGTTTGTAGATAGAAGAGAAGGGGCGCATCATATAAAAGCTCATAAAATATAAATCTGAGCTATTTTCTATAGAATGGAAGTGTAGAAGGTATTATTTAACTGAAACAAATAGATCACAAATGATAAACATACCCGAAAGCTTCCAGATTATTTATTTAAGAAAATAAGTCCAGTTTGCCAGCCAAGATGGTGAAAACTGACGAAATCCAGTGTAGGAAGCTACAAAATGCAATGTCCAGCCTAGAAACTAAGGCAGATGATAGATATAAGCCAAACGCCAAAGAAGCTGAAGAGAAACCCTCAAAAGGAAAGGCGTTTCTCCTAGAAAATCCAAACGCCCTTGCACAAAGAGCCACACACTTCAAGCAATAAGCTATAATCCTCAACTTAGAAGGTACGACCATGAAGTAGAGTGTCTGCCAGATGAAGGAAGGACGCCATCTCTCAAACCCTCCTGAACTGATAAGGAAACTCAACAGAAAACACAGATTTAGCTCAATAGAACCTCTGAATGAAGCTCTCACAAATGCACTAATTCGACTGGTCTCTCACAGTCTCAAAAATGCTCAACACTGAAGAAGTTCACGTTCTCCAATGGAAGAAATTGCTCAAACCCTGGTCACAGAGAATAGCATAGAAGAAAACCCAATTGGCAAAGTCAAATGATCAAGAATAGAGTTTGATTTGCCAAAAATGCTTATATCCTCAAGGGGCACGCATTTCAAGAAAATGATGCCACTTTTCATCATTTAAATCTTTTAAAATATATTTAAGTCACTTTCAATAGTTTTGACTTAAATATTTTGAGCGCCCACTTTAAAGATTAAGTGATTTAATTTTAAATCACTTTCCATGAAATATTTAAGTGATATAAAAAGTATAAAGTCAATTTGACTTTATAATAAAGTGTTAAGTTAATAATTAACTTAAATCACTTAAATAATCATAACTCTCTCAAAATTCCATATAATTTTGTGTCGTCAGAAGCTGTCAACCCCTTAACTGCCAAGGCCTGCTCTGAGCCAATCACTGAACTCTGAACTGAGAACGACAAAACTCCTCCAAATAATGTCACTGACCCTCTAAACACAACCTGTTAGCCTGCAAGGGTCCAAGAGATATCGCCAACTCAACTGTACCTGAGAACTGACTAGAGCAGGGACATCACAGTCTGCCCTCCCCGAATTTGCTTGTTCGTAAGCAAACTCAAAGCTGGATGCTGTAAAATACTGTCACCCTCCCAAGTTGCATCCTCTACTGGTAGATCTTTCCACTTTACTAGATATTCCCTGATAACCCGGCTCTGAAGATGATGCTCTCTGGAATCCAGAATGGCCTCAGGTATCAAAATCAACTTCCCCTCATCATCCAAGGGTGGTAAATCTGTAGGAGTCACCTGTTGTCCCAACGCCTTTTTGAGGAGCGACACATGGAACACGTTGTGAACCTTACTGTTCACTGGTAGATCTAACTCATAAGCCACTTCACCGACACGTCTGACAACTCTGAATGGTCCATAATATCGTGGCTTAAGTTTCTCGGCGCCCTTCTTACGAAGGGTGGACTGCCTATAAGGCTGTAGCATGAAACACACCAAATCATCGATCTCGAAAGATTGCTCCACTCGCCTCTTATCAGCATATTGCTTTTGCTGATTTTGAGCTTTCTGAATGTTCTCCCTAAGTGCTCTCATAATGTCCTGGTTCTCCTATAATAGATCCCCAGCACTAGGTACTCTGTTGTCACTTAGCAACAAATCTAGAAAACTCGGAGCATCATATCCATATAATGCTCGGTATGGCGTCATCTAAATACTCATGTGATGAGTGGTATTGTAGCAATACTCACAAAGGTATAACCACTTCAGCCATGCCTTCTGCTGCCCTGAACTGTAATTCCTCAAGTATCCCTCCACCCATTTATTGACTATCTCAGTCTGCCCATCTGTCTGTGGGTGGTAGCCGGTGCTCGGAGTGAGTTCTGTACGGAAAAGTTTGAATCAATCCTGCTAGAAGTTACTCATAAACCTGCTATCTCTATCACTGACTATGCTTCGAGGCAAACCATGCAACCTGATACCTCTCAGAAAAACAAGTCTGCCACCTGTGTAGCTGTGTGAGTAGTAGTGATTGGAAAGAAATGAGCATACTTCGTCACTCTATCTACTACCACAAAAATGTTGTCCTTCCCTTGAGCTTTCGGCAAGCCCATAATGAAGTCCATCGACAAGCATTCCCACTTCCTCTCAGGAATAGGAAGCAGCTGAAGTAATCCTGCAGGGTATGTATGTTCTTGCTTGTTCTGCTGACAAACAAGGCATTCCCCGACATACTGAAGAACAAGTGACTTGAGACCTTTCCAAGAGAATCTCTCCCGTACCTGCCTGTAAGTCTTAAAGTAACCGGGATGTCCTGCCATAGGTGAATCGTGAAATGATCTCAATACCCTGTCCCTCATCTCAAAACCTGGGACTAGAAATATCCTCCCTTTGTAAATGATAAGATCATCTACAAGTGAGTATCTGCCATCCTGTACTGTCCCATCCACTATGCTAGAAGCCACGGGTTCTTAGCATACTCCGCAACTATCATGTGTCTCCAGTCCTCTGCAATCTCTGTAATGGAGCTCAAGTGTGGGCGGCGACATAATGCGTCAGCAACCACATTCTGTGTACCCTTGACATAGGAGATGTCAAAATCATAGGATTGAAGTTTATTGACCCATCTCTGTTGTCTTTCATTCAAATCCCGCTGCCCTAGGAAATGTTTCAGACTATTGTGGTTGGTTTTAACACAGAATTTACTACCAACCAAATATTGCCTGAACTTGGCCATGGCATGCATGATGGCCAACATTTCCTTGTCATAGATGCCAAAGCTCCTCTCAAGACCTCTCAACTTCCTGCTCTCGAAAGCTATAGGATGTCAGTCCTGCATGATGACTGCCCCAATACCCTCACTGCTGGCATCACAATGTAGCTCAAACGGCTTGGTGAAACCTGGTAATGCCAAAACCAAACATGTAGTCATGAGAAGTTTAAACTTCTCAAAGCACGCCTATGCTAAAGGTGTCCACACAAAGGCTCCCTTCTTAGTCAAATCGGTCAGTGGCGCTACATGACACAAGAATCCACTAATGAACCTACGATAGAAGGCGCATAGACCTACAAACCCCCTAAGTTGTGCCAATATCTCAAGTGTAGGCCAATCAATGATAGCACAAACTTTCTCTGGATCCATACTGACTCCCTCACTGCTGATGATGTGACCCAGTTATAAAAGTTCTCCCAATCCCATTGCACACTTGGATTCCTTGGCGTACAAGGACTCCCTATCCAATATGCTCAATACTGCATCCAAGTGAACTATGTGTTCTTCCCAAGACTTGCTGTAAACTAGTATGTCGTCAAAGAACACCAAAACAAATTTCCTCAAACAAGGATGGAAAACCCTGTTCATTGTGGACTGAAATGTGGCAGGAGCGTTGGTTAAACCAAATGGCATAACCAAGAAGTCATAATGTCCACAGTGGCATCGGAATGTGGTTTTCTCTATATCCTCCTCTCGGACTTTGATCTGATGGTACCCAGTCCTCAAATCAATCTTCGAGAAATAGCAAGCTCCATGTAGCTCATCTATTAACTCGTCAATCCGTGGTATGGGATACCTGTTCTTAATAGTCTTCTTGTTGAGCATCCTGTAGTCAATACACATCCTAAGTGTACCATCCTTTTTCTTCACCAAAACAACTGATGAAGCAAAGGGTGACTTACTCGGCCTAATGTGCCCCATAGCTAAAAGTTCCTTAATAGTTTTTTTCAATTTCATCTTTTAAACGTTTGGGGTGCCGGTAAGGAGTGATCATGATAGATTTTGTGCCCTCCTCCAATTCTACAATATGCTTAATACCTCTATCAAGAGGTCTACCTGGTGGGATAGCACTGAAAACCTTTGCATGTTTGATTCAAAGTACCTGAACATCTGGATGATAAGAATAATCTTGTTGCTCCTTCTGTGAAGGCATTACTTTGCACTCTGCTGCCCAATCCACCATGTCATGCCGAATCAAACGTTCGATTCTCCTGAGTGAAATTTCTTTTACATTGCTGTCCTTGATGGCTTTGAGAACATGATTTGTACCATCAACTTTAAATTTCATCTCCATATCACGTAAATTAAGTGTGAACTCTCTTATTGCATGAAGCCACTTCATGCCGAGAACTATATTTGTACCTCCCATGTTCACAACATAAAAATCTGCCTTAAACTCAAAATTGTTGAGTTTCATTGGCAAATCCGGAATCATCCTCTCGCAGTTGAGAGTGTACCCATCCGCAACCTTCACTCGAATGCCTTCAAACTGCTGAGTTTGAATACCCCTTTTCTCCACTAACTGTGAATCAATGAAGTTGTGGGTTGCACCTGTATCCAAAAGAGAAATGACTCTTTGACCAGCTAAGACCCCTCGAAGTCTGAAAGAGTTCTCTCTTTGCATGCTGGACATGTGAGCTTCTAGTAGCTCAGTTTCAACCACAATTTCTGCCTCATTTTTTGATTTTTTCTCATCCGTGTCATATATTGCAGCTTGCTGGTCTGAAAAATCAGTCAACTCTTCTCCCTCAAAGAACCACTCCATGTGTTTATTTTGCCCTTTAGGCTTGAGGGGACAGTCATGGTTGAAGTCATATGGGCCCTTGCAGTAAAAGCAGAGCTTCCTCCTATGCAGATCATTCATTGTTTCCCGATCTAAAGGTGCTGCAGATTTTTTCTTTTGATCAGCATTATCAGCCTTCTTTGGATCAGATTTGTTATCAGTGTAGGAAGTAGATGGTTTCGAGCCAAATTGTTTACGAGGTGTAGTGAGCTCCATACTGCGAGCTTTCCTCATGGCCTCCTGTAAAGTAGGTGGATCAAATGCCTTGATCCAACCTTTCATGGGCTCGAAAAGACCCTCAATAAACAATATGATCAGCCTTCTCTCTGAGATGCCTGTCACCATCACGGATAGTCTCTGGAACTCTCCAATGTAAGATTCCAAGCTACCCAACTGTTTTAACTACGCAAGATCCCTGAAGAATAGTTCGGGATCACGTCTATCAAACCTCTCTACAAATCTATCAGTAAACTCCTGGTACGAGGTAATTCTATCATGATGAAGTGTTGCCATGCCATGAATCCACCAGTCATGTGCTACGCCATCAAGGTGGAGAGCTGCAAATCGTATGGCATCTTCCTCTGGCATAGGATGTAGTGTCAGGAATGTATCCAACTTACTCACCCAGGCACGTGCTGTAACTCTACCACTGCCATCATAGTTAACTAAGGTCAGTTTGTTGGTAGCCTGTCTGAGATCATTATGTTTGTTTCTAGGCCTCCTGTCATTCCTATTACAGTTATGCTCTCTCTTTTGGCTCATGAATCGATCGAAGTTAAGGTGATCCTTAACTCTCGGAGGCAATGCATCCCATTCATCATGCATAGTCATGATGTTATCTGCAAAGTTCACTTCACCACCCTGTTCAACCTCTTCCTCTTCATCAGCTTCATTTCTGATAAAAGTAGGACATGTGGATCTCTCAAAAGTGTGTTGGAGCAATGATTCTATGGGGTTCTCTATGAATACTTCCCTCTTGATCTTGATCCTGATTCTGCCTTCTCTGAACTGTCAAGTTCTGAACATTAGTACTAAGCTACTGGAGGATGTTCGCCACCTGTTTTTGGCCTGCTACCATCCCTCTCAGTACATCTCTAGCATCTCTCTCCTCATTATCAAGATGATTCCTGGAAGGACCTTCCTCATCCCTGTTTGCCATTTTATCAAGGTCAAAATCTTCCTCCTGTTCGTCAAACGGAAACGCTAGAAATGGTTCAAAAGTACTTCTCTGATAGCTAGGACCCCTGTGTGAATAGTACCTGTCAAACCTATTCTGATGAGACTGCATAGAAACTGCTAACCCTCCAAGCTGGCAGGATCAGTACTCTGATACCACTGTGAAGAGCCCAACTAGCTCCAACCAAACCCCTATAGTATTATTAAATCTTCTTGTGTTTTTCTAGTTTTTTAAAGAAAGTTTGTAGACATAAGAGAAGGGGTGCATCATATAAAAGCTCATAAAATATAAATCTAAGCTATTTTCTACAGAATGGAAGTGCAGAAGGTATTATTTAATTGAAACAAATAAATCACAAATGATAAACATACCCGAAAGCTTCCAGATTATTTATTTAAGAAAATAAGTCCAGTTTGCCAGCCAAGATGGTGAAAGCTGACGAAATCCAGTGTAGGAAGCTACAGAATGCATTGTCCAGCCTAGAAACTGAGGCAAATGATAGATATAAGCCAGACGCCAAAGAAGCTGAAGAGAAACCCTCAAAAGGAAAGGCGTTTCTCCTAGAAAATCCAAACGCCCTTGCACAAAGAGCCACGCACTTCAAGCAATAAGCTATAATCCTCAACTCAGAAGGTACGACCATGAAGTAGAGTGTCTGCCAAATGAAGGAAGGACGCCATCTCTCAAACCCTCTTGAACTGATAAGGAAACTCAACAAAAAACACAGATTTAGCTCAATAGAACCTCTGAATGAAGCCTTCACAAATGCACTAATTCGACTGGTTTCTCACAATCTCAAAAATGCTCAACATTGAAGAAGTTCACGTTCTCCAATGGAAGAAATTGCTCAAACCCTGGTCACAGAGAATAGCACAGAAGAAAACCCAATTGGCAAAGTCAAATGATCAAGAATAGAGTTTGATTTGCCAAAAATGCTTATATCCTCAAGGGGCACGCATTTCAAGAAAATGACTCCACTTTTCATCATTTAAATCTTTTAAAATATATTTAAGTCACTTTCAATAGTTTTGACTTAAATATTTTGGGCGCCCACTTTAAAGATTAAGTGATTTAATTTTAAATCACTTTCCATGAAATATTTAAGTGATATAAAAAGTATAAAGTCAATTTGACTTTATAATAAAGTGTCAAGTTAATAATTAACTTAAATCACTTAAATAATCATAACTCTCTCAAAAATCCATATAATTTTGTGCCGTCAGAAGCTGTCAACCCCTTAACTGCCAATGCCTGCTCTAAGCCAATCACTGAACTCTGAACTGAGAACAACAAAACTCCTCCAGATAATGTCACTGACCCTCTAAACACAACCTGTTAGCCTACAAGGGTCCAAGAGATAGGCCAACTCAACTGTACCTGAGAACTGACTAGAGCAGGGACATCACATCTTTAAGACCATTCCCCCTTTTTTCTTATTTTCTTTTCTTTTTATTTCCCCCTTCCTTTATTTCTATTTCAAAATCCTTTTATTTCACAATACTTTCAAATCCTTTAACTAGATAAAAGTGATGAATAATTCCTTTAAACAAGGATTGAAAATTTTTATTAACAATGAAATATCATGCCAAATGCTTCTAATTTCATGAAGAAAACAACAATATTGAAACAATAAGTGTAACCTTTACTTGTGACTACAAGAAGTAACAATCAAATGCACAAATCATAATATGCATTTACACTTGCATTTTGACACTTAAACACACACCTAAATGCATTGAAACACACATAACTTACGAAAACTATAAGTGTGTGCATTATCAATGGACATGGTTCAAGTGCTAGATTGTCGCCATCTACCATACTTTCTTGGATGATGCTCTCCCTTAGCATGTCAAAGGGCAAAAACACTATCATGCATCAACCTTAGTTCAATGCAATAGTAGTTATTCCATTATTAAGATCACAATCTCGAATCAAATAAGATATCAACTTGCACATTAAATCTATCATAACATAAATATTTTGTAGAGATAATGAAATGTCCATTGTCATAATATTGTGCAACACATAATGTAATATTCAAAACATTGACTTTTCTCACCCTAAACAATTGTTTAATCATTACAAATACGTCTAAAATAAGTGATTAAAAGTGGGATGCAGTCTGGAATACTCCTCAGAAGGGTACATTGCGCCCTCATTCTAATCAAGTTTCTTATTTGACAAGAGATCCCAATAATTAGTGAGGATTTGGGAGTGGAGATCCTATTGGGGTTGAGGGGTAGTGCCCCTCATGGGGGTCTGGGGGAAATGCGCCCAATGAGGTCAAGGGGCAGCACCCCTTGTGGGGATTTGGGGTTAACACCCACAATAGGGTTGAGGAGTAGCGCCCCTTGTGGGGGTTTGGGGTAATGCCCCTAGTGGGGCCGAGGGGTAGTGCCCCTCATGGGATCTGGGGGCAGCCAAACCTTCATGGTGCACGCCATTTTCACAATATTATCTTATAAGGGCGAAATCGGGTGTTTGGTGCTTTTTTGTTTATAAAAATGTTTTAAAAATCATAGAAAATTATTCATGAAAGCTTGTGATTCGCATCCCAAATCACATGACATAAACTAGCTGTCATGTACCCTAAATCACTAATCAAATGCCAAATGGAGTTAAAACAATGATATTTTTAGGCAAAAAAAAGGTTTTATAGCAGTTTTGATGAAACTCGTGATTTTTGTAGGTTAGTCACACGTTTTCCCAGATGAAATTGCTGTAATTTAAAAAAAATCCATCAGCAAGTAACTTGCCAGGCATGTTGGCTCGCAAGTATTTACGAGTTTTTTGAGTACTTGGCGAGTTTGGCAACTATGTTGAAAATTGCTTCAAGTACCTACAACATCATGAACTAACAACCTCTTACTTTTGTTGTATACAGCAGCAACTGATTGCTTATGGAATTAATCAATGAACTGCCCTTTTATAAACACCAAGTCCCTCTTCCTTGCATCTTTAGTCTTGTGTTCTTTTTTTCTTCAAAGCTATGGCAGAGATTTCATGTCTCAATACCATCTTTTGGTTTGGTACGAAAAACTATCAAGTGGCAATGTCACACCAAAAGCACCTAGGAACTTAAGCTTCATTTCACATGCTTGATTCCTTTTATAACCTTGGTTACCACCTTGTTTGTGTCTAGGTGGAATTTTTGGACGGCCTTGCCATGTCAAAATGGCACTTTACTTTGATTTCTTTTCTTTTTCCTCTTTGGCATGCTTTGCTAAGGTATTCACCATATTTCATGAATATGATAGAATTGCTAGTGGCTTTGCCACTTTAAAAGTGCACTTGGAGGAAAATAAGTGGCAAGTTCTGTATGAAAGTGCAACTAAATTATGTTTTTTGTTTATTTGCTTGAGGCAGAGCTTATTAATGCATCTGCTCTGTTTTAAGACATTGACAGAACTTTATGGCCACTTTGCCCTCTTTTATAACTTTGTGCAGAACTTTCAGGTGGCTAATCCACACAAAAAGTGTGCCTTTCATCATTTGTTCAATTGTTTTTGCTTTGGCCATGGATTACTTACACACTTGCCACCTTGGTGCATTTTGTTTATACCCCTTCTGTCTTTTTGGCACATTTCATTAAGCTTTTGGCCACCTTGGCATATTTTCATTGTAGCTTTGCCACCCAACTTATGTGCCACATGTCAACACTTAGACTCAAATCAGCTTGGGCAGGGATTCTTAATGTCTTTGCCACTTTAAGGACATTGACAAAGTTTTCAAGTCACTTTACCACTTTTAAGATATATGGTGGAAATTTAAGTGGGCAATGTCACTTCCAAATAGCAAATTAAGGACCAATTTCCTCCTCTTCAACATCAATTGCACTTTCTTCATCACTTTGCCACCTTTCTTCATGCTTAGGTGAAACTCTGAGGTGGCTTGCCACTCAAAAAGTTCATTTCTCTAAAACTTGTCTTTGCATTCTGCCTTAGAATGGATTTTTGTTGATGTTGCCTTTCATATGGAGTATTGGAGGAGTTTACTTAGGCCTTTGTCAATCTCAATTGTAGACCCAATTATTTGCCATTTCCTTCTCTTCTTTCTATTGTGTGAGCTACTTTCAATCACTACCCTTTTCTTCTTTCACTTGGAATAGTTCAACCTCGGGCAATGTGCAAGAATGTTTAGTTGAAAAACTGGACCATGACTAGACAACTTTGCAATTGACAGGGAAAAACCTAGTTGACATTGATTATCACAAAAAGGATAACCTGATAAATGGCAGCAAATTGATCAAAAGAAATACAAAGCCAAGTTTTATATGGGTACCAACACTAGATAACACGGAAGAGCTTGCAAAGGCTGCATTAGTGCCATGCAGTTGGATGATGTCTATATAAACCATGATTACATCTGGTCAGGATAATCATTGGCACTGTAGCAGAAGAGTACTTAAGCTAACAAAGCATGCCTCTTGTGCAGAACAGTGTTAGCCATTGATTGCTTATATGTCATCAAGTTTGTCCTATTTATCTACTATTGACTTAATGAAAACAGAGGGACTTGAGCTGTATTTGCAGATTACTCCTATATGATAGCCTCATTTTGTAATGCTCAAGGTGAGAATAACAACTAGAGGAATCTCTATCTGCAATCTTCCTTTCAAGTTCCTTTTTATGCATTATTAAGGTCAATTCAGCAGCCTGTATCTTTCCATGCCCATATTCAAGTCAGATTAGAGTTTTACTGGGAATTCATGTATGTTTAAAATCATTTATATTTTATAGTGAAAACTATCTTTGCAAGTTGCTTACAGAAATAATTTCTTCAGGCTTCTGGTATCCATACAGAAATATATTTTCTCTCATTGATGAACTTGGCATTTCACCTTTTACAAATTGGACACGTTCAGCTCAATATTCCCCTAATGGACTAGAGGTGATTTATTGATCTCCAAAATTCGATATGTTTCATGTCTAAATGTTTTTTTCAAGTAATCAAATTCAGAGATTAAAATGATTATCTCATTTCCATAGTTTTCATCATTGACAGCAGTTACATACAGAATTTAGGCTTTATTAAGGTCAGAGATTGCCCTTGATGTTTCAATGGTCTCACTGTACTTTGGAGTTATCCAGGTTGAATCTCCAATATTTCAAGACCTTCCCCGTTTACCAAGTCCTCTTGGCACGTTTGTTTATACACAGGTAACTTTTGTATCTTATTTTGATTTCCTATGCTAGGTTTTCAGGCAAAATGTTGTACTGACTGTTCTTTGTGATATTTAGTTCTCTCGTCTTCCATTGGCTGACCGTCTGACTTCTCTTCCACTTATGTATGCAAGTAAGAAATGTCAATGCAGATTCAGTATATTATGGCTTGTTTGCAAGATTATTACGATTTTCCTCTTTGTATTTCTTTCTCATTATTCTTGCCTTTAATGGAACCTTCTACTCCAATCATGCAACTGACATGACTTTTCTTTTGTTTCTTAGTGATTGACTTTGACAATACTGATAATGCTTGGAAAAAATATGACAACTGTAAGTACCTGTCATGAATTCAACTGAGTATACACTCTTCATCATTTCAACTTATCTATTTAATTAGAGGAATGTTTAGACAGCTAAAATTATTTTCAAATTTTCAAATTTTCCTTAATTTGAGAAAGAGACTTTAATCAAAGAAATGATTCTGACAGTGACAGCACGAGAACTATTCAAACAGTTTGGTTGCTCAAGACGAGTTTATGAGGATGCATTCAATCCAATGCTTTTGGTTGGATTGTTTGCTCCAGGAGAGCAATGCAGTGCAGCAGCTACATTGGGAATGCTGTATTACTTTATCCTTGCTCACCAGGCATGGTGTTCTTTGTCAAACAGGACTTCTCTCCAGTAGGAAAGAGGAATGTGGCAAATGGAAAATATTGTGAATTAGTTTGATATCACAGCTCTTTGTTTAACAATTAACTGTTCTTTATCAATCGTTTCCCATTTATTGCTTTCCTACCAGTGATGCTTGCTAAACTTCTCTTATCCAAGTAAACAGATTTGCATTTTTTATTTTGTGTGGACCATCTATTCCTGACAATGTTTATCTTAACTTAGTTTTCTGGCACTGTCTTCTTTCAGCAAGATTTTGATGTGGTCTGGTGCCGTGGAACTGTTGGGGAAAAAATATTTAAACCTTGGATTGAGCGCATTAAAACCCAAGGTTGTCAGTTTCTTGCAAATAAAAGGGTAACTGATTTAATATTGGATGAGAACACTGGAACAATATCAGCAGTGGCTTGTGGAGATGAGTTATTTCCAGCCGATGCTGTCATATTCTCAGTTGGCATCACTGCATTACAAAGGATTGTTTCCAACAGGTCTGTTCAGGTGTAAATTCATGTTATCAATGCCCAAATCCTGCATGTGTTTCTCCTCTACTTATATAATATATGTGGTAGGAGAAAATTCTATGCAGTCATTAACACTTTACATTTTCCTGGTTTAGGCTGATGTACTTAAATAGATTGGCATGGAGAGATTTTATGAAAATTAGAAGAAATTTATTTATCTTGTAGTGATTACACCTACATTTTACATAAAGCATCATAACTATAAAATGATATGGAACTAAACAAGGCCCTACTGCTTAGAAGTTTACTGAAAAAAATTGATACAAATCTAATCATGGTAGTAATTTGGGTTTCTTTGGCATCCAAGGATAGAATTATTTCTACTCATCTTTTATTTTAGTCCAGCACAAAAATTCTTTTATTAAATTATTTTCAATTTTGGATTCAATATGGTCTCTTTGCTTGATAAGATTATTGGATTTGTGTAGTTCAGTTTTGCAAACAAGGGATGAATTTTTGAACGTCTTAAACTTGGGAGCAATTGATGTCCTTGCGGTGAGGCTGTGGCTTGACAAGAAGGTGAGCTCATGCTATAAATCTCACTCTTGCTTGGCAAATTGAAACTCAAGTCCAATTTTGGTATCTTTCGGAAAAAACTGGTTACTATTTATTTATATAAAAATTCAGGTGAATATTCCAAAGCCAAGCAATGCTTGCTTTGGTTTTGACAATTCAACAGGCTGGACTTTCTTTGATTTGACTGCTTTGCATGATGAGTATAAAAATGAACCTGGAACAGTTGTGGAAGCTGATTTTGTAAGTGTGTAATTTTTATATCTTCCAGTTTCCACTAAATGATCTTCCCAGATGATTTGATGAATATAAGCTCATTCTTACACTATTGCATATTTTTCTCATTTTAAGTCCGTGGGTAATTTCAATTTTCTTTTTGTTCTCCTCTATTTAACTTGCAGTATCATGCAAACCAATTTTTATCCCTTAAAGACGAACAAATTGTACAAAAGGTCAAAGCTTACCTAACAGCATGCATTAAAGACTTTGGAGAGGCTAAGGTGGTAGATCAAGCAGTTGTTCGATTTTCTAAATCTGTAACACACTTCTCCCCGGGTAAGAAATCAATTTACTTAATTTTGTGTTTAAATGTGTACACTTATATGATTCTCAAATGTGATATGTGAATCAGAAAATAGGTAACTAGTCATCATCAATATATTACAAACAAAAAATCAACCAAAAAGGTATATTCCACTTGATATTTGTTCTGCCTTTGTTTTCTTTGCTACTGATGATGATCCAAGAACTGTTGGGGAGGCATTTGATTCAAAGGAAGATGCATTTTGGAAGAAGGCCGTAGATGAAGAAATGGAAGCCTTGGTATGATATGAGATTTGATCAAGTTGCCAATTGGAAGCAAAATTATTGTTAGGAAATGAGTGTTCAAGAAGAAGTTTAATGTAGAGGGTGTTGGTACCAGTACAAAAATTGATTTCCGTACCCTTTTTTGTCAAAGTTTTGGTCAAATGATTCTCAAGTTGTGTCAATCCATTGAAACTCATAGTTTTCCCAATTAGCTTGCAAAAGGTTATTTTGTCTTTGTTCTTTCAACTGAAAATTTTGCATTGAAAACACAATCAAATGTTACAAGATTTGGACTCGGCAAGCTGATTTTTGACTTGGACTTGGACTCGGTGCCCAAACTCGGCAAATTGAAAAACCCAAGAAATCAGAGGTTTTTGAGGATTCAAAACTTGTTTCATGCTCCCTTTAATAAATAAACCTTAAAGACACAATAAAATCATCAAATAGAAGCTACTTTGATCACATATACAAGTATATATCGATCAAATAAGTATAAACACAAATTTTAGCTGAAGACACATTTAGATATATAAATATTGTCAAATGTATACAAAACTCATGGAATATGAAATCCATGGCATCAAAATGAATATTGTTGTACCCAAAACAAAAAAATTTGCTTCACTAGGGCATTTTGCTTAATTGAGTCTTAATCTTGTTAAAGTGATATCAAAAGGTCATTTTTGGGGTTTTTAAATATGGATTTGGTGTCAGTGTAATGTCAGTCTGTTACTGAAGGAATTTAAGGAAAATGAAAATCTGAAGAAAAATCACCAAAATTTTCTATCTCTGGAGAAGGGAGCACATTCTCAATAGGTGCCCTATCTTTTAGGGGCTCAGATCCTGTTTTTAGGGTTTGTCACCTCCAGTAGACATTTGTCCGGCGTCACGCTAGCTTCACAGTGAGCTATCAAGCCTGTCAAACGGAACTGTTTTGCTCGAGTTGTGGAAGATATAGTGCAAAACGAGGCGGAAACGAGAATTGACTAACACTGGAGAAAAGCGCAATTTCTGAGAATGGCGCCCATCTTTTTGAGGTGCCAAATGTAGGTTTTTGGGTAAATATCACCCAAGATGTTTGTCTCACTTTTGTTCGAGCTTCGCGACGCATCCGTCAGTGGGTAAATCTGAGTTGCAGAAGTGTCTGAACCTGAGGTCAAATGTAGGGTCAAATCTTAGTCAGAATATTAGAGGAAAAAGAAAAAGAGCACATTTTGAGAAAGGCGCCTGAGCTTTTCAAGCCTTTAATGCCTTCTTTTCGATAATCTCAGATATTCAATGTGTCCGTGTTACGCTCAGCTTTCCGTTGCCTGTTTTCGTCAGATCAGAAGAGGACTCAGCAGCTTGCAGTCGGAGTTTTTGTGTTATTTTAGTCAGATCCAGAAATGGCTAAGTCTGGAGGAAAAAGAGCAACTTTTGAAAAAGGCGCCCTTGATTTTCACCCCTCAGATGATGTTTTCTGGAAAAATGTGCCTTTGCAGCTGTCATGCAGAATGAAGTCAACTTCGTAGTGAGCCTGAGATCCAGTCCTGAAAGTTGGTAAAACAGAAGTTATGAAGGATTTATCTTTCCCTTTGTACGAAATGCAGAAGTCAAAATTTGACTAAGTCTGAGAAAAAGCGCAGCTTTTGAAAAAGGCGCTTGGATTTTTGAGCCTTCAGATGTTAGTTTTATGGTTTTCAGTCTCAAGATACCTTTTGATCAGTTTTTACTCAGCTCTGCGATGCACCTGTCAACCAGCCAATCAGAGAAGTCAGTCAACCAGTGTCAGAGGATGAACAGAGGTCTCGGCAGAGGTTTTAGCTTAAATTTTCATGAAATTTGGCTAAGTCTAGAATTTGCCTTAAGAGTTCAAAGTTGGATTTTTGAAAGAGAGTTGAATGGACGTCTTAACTGGAGTTCTGACTGCAGTTAGACTAAACGTTTTCTGGGTTGTCATCTTCAGTTCATATATTGGCATGTTGAGTGATCTTTCAGTTTGCATGGCGAGTTAACTAGTTTGCATGTTGAGTTAACTACCTTGCATGTTGAGTTAACTTGATTGCATGTTCACTTAACTGAAGATTATTCTTGAATGTCAACTGGAGTTTACATGCATGGCGAATTTGGTTGCAATTGTGAAGTTTGTGTGAGATGTCGCTTCATTGAGTGTTAACTGAAGTTCAAGAAGGGACGGCATGATTGATGAAGCATAAATTAGTGAAGTATGGCGCATTAGATTGTTAACTTCACTTATCAAAAGGGTCGCCATATTTAGGATGAAGCATAGTTTTGTGAAGCTACGCATTTTACAAAGAGTGATAACTTTAGTTCCAAAAGGGTTGTTATTTTTAGCATGTGGACTTGGCGCATTCACTTCTTGAAGGCCAACTGAAGTCATGAAAGGGTCGCTATTTTTGGAATATTTATTGCATGAAAATGGCGAACTCATCTCAATTAAGATTGTTAACTGAAGTTTCCAAAAGGGACGCTTTAGTTCTTATTTATTAAATTTTAATAAATTATGAAGGTTGGCGAATTCAATGAAGATTGCTAACTAGAGTCAAATTCGCATGAAGTTGTTAACTGAAGATTGAAAAGGGAAACCCTAATGCATGGCGACTTATTTAGCATATCTGAGTTTCAGTTAACTGGAATGAGGTCCAATCATAAGCCAAGCGCACTTCTCAAGGATTTCATGCCTTATGCGAATTTCATAGATGAAAATCTATTTAACCAAGCAATGGCGTCCATTATTTCATCATCTTTGGCTTCGAAGTTCATATTCTTCTTGAGCGACCAGCAAGCTAAAGGTGCTACAGGTGTCCGAATTCAGCGTTCTTCATAGCAACGAGTTCAGATTTTTCAGAGGAAGGCGATTCTAGACTTTATTTTCACTTTGCATGCAGGTTTCATCAAGTTCCAGAAAAGAGGTTGGCGGATTTTTCAGAAGCAGACAAGCAAAACTTTCTATCTTCTGTCTTATTTCTTCTATTTCTCACCTTAGGTACTTTCTTCGCATGTCAAAGAAATTCAACACATATTCAGAATCTGATCATCTGGGTTCGCATATTTCAGCATTTGCAGCAAAACCCACGTCTTAGATTTTTTTCGAGAAAATTGCCCCGTAGCCTTCATTCTGAAGCTCTGTGCTTTTTTCCGAGAATTTCTTTGCATGTGGGCTTAAATCACATTTTTTCAAGAATTCAGCTATCTGGGTTTGTTCAGAATTCAGTTGTGCACAAAACCCATGTTCCAGAAAAACTTCAAAATTTCTTTTGTCAAGGCTATTTTTAGCCTTGTCCAAAGGTTTTCAGAAAGTTCTTCAAGTATATTCGACTTTACAGTCAAAAGTCCTCATTTTCAAAATGCAGTTCAATCTCATTGATTACAAGGTGAAATCGGCTCTTGCACATAATTTCATCAAAACTTCAGATACAGACCTGAATCATGTTTACCCAGTGGTCAATCTGAGCAGTTTGGAGGGTGTTAGCAGCAATTCATTAAGGAATCTTGAGCGTTCCGGGTTGCTGGCAGCAGCATCCATCCCTATTACTACTTTCGATATTGAGTTCGTTCTTGCTTGCATCAAGCATTATGACTCATCTTCACGTCAAATCAGATCAGCAGATGGGAAGGTTGTTTGCAGTATCAAACCAAAGGACATAGAGAAATGTTTTGCTATTCCTCCTCGTTCAGATAACTTTACTGTGGTTCTTGAAGCTTGTGAGAAGATATGGGATGCTGATCAACAACGTTCGCAAAGGAAAGTGGCTCAGAAGTGGCTGAAATTTCAGAAGACTAACATGCCTAAGAAGGTTGGTCGTGGTGAATTCAAGGAGGAAGTTGCTGTTTTGATAACTTTACTCAACCGAGTTGCCGGTCAACCAGATGCTAGCACTTTCTGTTCATGGATGTTTTACCTGATTACCAGAATTCTTGATGGTACAGAGCGTTTTGACTGGGCTATGTTGATTAGTGATTGCTTACATCAGCAAATTACTAACTTTCTCAAGTATCATGAGTTTCATATGATATCCTATTTGGTTTACTTGGTTGTGTTTCAAGGTAGCTTCAGGCTTCTTAAAACTAATGGCACTCTCGGTGTTCAACGAGTTCATGAGTATTATCCTCAGTTGGAGTTTTCTCAATCCGAGCAGGACTTTCGAGTAGTGAATGATCACTTTTCCATGAGAACCGTTAGAGATCTTGACAACGAGATGCACATTCGTATTTCTGCCGAGGCCAAATCAGCGATGGAGACTTGGGCGGATTGGTTTATCCAGTTCCCTACTTTCACATATATCCGGGTTTATGGATATGTTGGAGAGCCCCTGATGTTGCCGAGGTACCCGTCAGACAAGATTATCTTTATGGAGTTCCTCAGACAGATGCAGCATGTTCATTTCTTTCTTCGTAGTCGTCATAAGACTACGGCTAATTTTCCATTCACATTGGGAATTTTCACATGCAATGCAGCAACAGATGCCAGGTTTATGTCTACCGAGATAGAAAGGTTCAAACTCAAGACTTATACTGAGAGGCGTTCCTATGATCCTCTCGGTCATTATGCAAATCGGTTAGAGCGAGGGATTGCACATACGCCAGCACTTGAAGATTTTTGGGCTAATTGTGAAGATGAATTCGAGGTTCGTCGTCGTCACTATTGTAGACTCACTATTGGTCAGCTCTTTGATTACCTATCAGAAGATGTTGATGGTCTATCGGATGATGATGGAGAAGTTCTTCTCAATTCATATGTTAAGGATCAAGTTGCTCGGCAGCCACTTCGCTCACCTGATTGGTATGCTAAGGAGAATACTTCTGTTGAGGAGGTTTCCAGATTAGTTATCAAGACTAGCAAGTTGTTCTTGGAGAGCAAACGGAAGCGGAAGTCAGTTCCTGTAGCAGAGCCGCCAAAGGATTTCTCTTCGTTGCCTTCTACTTCTAGGGAAAGACCTCGAGTCAAGGCTATTATAATACCTCCTGAAGGGGTTAGACTCAGTGGAAACACGGGGAAAAGAGCTACTGGTAAGAGGAAGCAGAAACAAGTTGAGAATGTTCCTGAGGTTCCAGTAGAGACAGTTATTCAGGTTGAGCCTCACGTTTCACCTCCTAATTCGCCTCACATACAACCTATTGACATAGATTCTGAGCCTGAGACACCAATTCAAGTTGGATCGGAGACAACTGAACCACCACAGGTTGATACATCAGGGACAGTCTCTCCTCGAATTGAAAATATTGTTCAGTCTTGTTGGCTCGAAAAGTCTTTGGGAAGACAGAGGCGTGAACCGTCATACAACCTTGATTTATATGAGTTCGGTGAACCTTATCAAAGAAGATCGAACAAGAAGATAAAGAAACAAGTGCATATTGAAAAGACTCCAAAATCAGAGATTGTTATCGAAGTTGCAATTCCTCCAGAGGGTAAGAGCTTAGATGAAGTCGAAGTTGGTGACTTTACATTCACTAAGGAAAATCTAGGCAGGACCACTCGAGAGACAGATGTGACTCTTCTTAAGATCGTCACTAATAATCTTGAAGAACGAATCACGAAGGATGGAGAAGATAAGGCCTTACTCAAGGCTGAAAATAGTCAACTTCGTCAGTACATTTCTGATCTTGTTCATGGAAATTCGAGTAGAGCACCTATTCTTCCTCAGCATACACCTGCAGAACAACGAAAACTGGATCAGTTAGTCAGTCATGGTAGACTTTTGGACAACTAGGTTGAAAGTTTAGTTGCTACAGGTCAGCGTCTTCTTGCAGATATGTATCAGTTGAGGAGTGATGCACATAAACTCCGTCAGGGTATTCAATTGCTTGAGGTTGTCGTTGCAGAGAGTTTGGCAAAGGATCGTGTTCTGGTATCTCAGTTGTCAGTTGCATATGATGCTTTGGAGATGGTCGAGGATCAAGACAAAGTTTTTACTTGGAGAGAGCAGCACCTTCTCAGGATGGAAATATGTGAGAAGATTTCTACTAAGTTGTTTTCACTCAAGGATGATGTGGTTGGAGTACTTGCACTTGTTAGTGGTTTCGTTGTTCAAATTCCGTGTCATTATCTTCTTGAAGATGGCACGTATGTTGAGTTGGACAAAGTACAAG
This sequence comes from Sequoia sempervirens, assembly GCA_007258455.2. Classification (NCBI taxonomy): domain Eukaryota; kingdom Viridiplantae; phylum Streptophyta; class Pinopsida; order Cupressales; family Cupressaceae; genus Sequoia; species Sequoia sempervirens. The sequence continues at coordinate 924,926,069 of VDFB02281492.1, forward strand.
CAGAGTTCGAGAAGCTGATTCGTGACAGCCTTGAAGGAGAACCAATGGCGCGTAGGTTAGAGAATGTTTCAGTGATTGCAGCCAGTCTCAGGAAGGCGACTGAAGAATGTAAAGATGGCATGCACACGATCACAGAAAGTGGCAAAGAACTGAAGAAGCAGACTGTTGTTTTGAGCAGCGTCAAAGTGCCAGATGACAAAGAGATCGATGAGTTCTTGGTCGAAGTGTTAGACCGAGTTGACATGGAGTGATCTGCCAGTTGGAACCTGCAGTTAATTTCGAGGGTTGAGTCATGAGCAGCAGTTAACTCGACTTTCAGTCTTGAGTTTACTTGCTGACTTAACACATGCTTATCTCATTCTTGGAATTATCATTACAGGAGTTAGGGTTAGGGTTTCCAGTTAACTGAAGGTAGTGTCCAGTTAACTTTGCTTTAAATAAGGACGTGCATGCTTGCACATGGTCCATTTAGGTTATTTGTACCGGTTAACTGATGGTAGCTTTCCAGTTAACTGTATAGTTTACTTCATTAGGGTTTAATAATTAATCTTGCATGCATTTGCGAGACTGTAGTTAACACAAGGTGATTTTAGGGTTCCTACACCTTGATGTATATAAATAAGAGCTTTTGCTCATTTGTAATTAACTTTTGCTTGAGAGAGAAATATATGCTGCGCCTACCTTGCCCTCAATATTGCTCTTTTGGTATTTGTTCATGCGTCTTTGCTATTACAGTTAATTGTTATGCCACATAGGGTTTCATGCGATTGTGATAGTGAACTCTTTCCATAGTTTAGATAAATCTGTTTTGTGCATCTTTATCATTATGATCAATTGTTATGCCACATAGGGTTTCATGCAATTGTGATGATAAATCTGTTTTGTGAACTTTTACCGTTATGATCAAGTGTTATGCCACATAGGGTTTCATAAGATTGTAATGATAAATCTGTTTTGTGAGTCTTTGCTATTATGATCAAGCGTTATGCCACATAGGGTTTCAGGAGATTATCATAGTAAAATTCTTAAATCTGTTTTGTGCCTAATAAACTTGTTCAGATTGAGATAATAGTTGCACCACCTTGCCTTCAAGTAGAGAATCTAAATCCGTTTATCGTCTGATAGTCAAAACCTTGCTCCGTTTCCTCATGCTCTATTTTCTTGAGGGAACTGGATAGAATTTAAGTTATTAAGTTTAGTTGTAGTTAGTGAATCTGTGAAACCAGAGAAAATTCTCAGCTGCAATGTATATAGTTTTCGAGAAAGCCTTGTACCTCTACAGCTGAAACAAAAAGACAGGAATTAGTTTAGTTTATTTCCCTTTGCAGGTATTTTTGTCAAGCACAACGAGGGAGCTTCCCCTCCTAATTTGAAGAGCACTCATTGCGTAGTGTGCATAGGCTATACGTACCAACTCTTACTCCAGAGGTGTTAGTTGTTACGCCAACAAATATCAAAACTAAAAATATAAGTCTGGCTTAAAAGAGCTTGCATTACTCATCCCAACATCACGACAAGTCATGTGCTGGCGTCTAAGATAGGTCTTGGATGACGATGTAACCATGATATTTGCTTGTGTCTCAATGGCTGGTGTGTATATTCAAGTGAGGAATTCACTATTAAAGTTTTCTTGAAGCCTTCAAGACTGCATATTTTGTTGTCAAGCTCATTAACAAAGAGGAACAGTTAAGTAACAAGATAAATGGTTATGTTCTAGTTTGGCCTTAGCTAGGATACTAATAGATGGGATTGTTCTATGAGTTGTCTGTGTAGGGCATGATTGATACATTTTTGCATTATGAAAATGACATTTCTTGGCAAATATGACTTAACTTGTATTCAACAGTACAATGACTGTAGCATGCCAACTTTGCTTATGGCCGTCCTTGTATACTAAAGTTGTCCAATGTATGAAACAAGATAATCCTTGATTGTGGCTTTGATTGTGAAGATGTAGAGATTTGCAATAGGGGATATGTATTTTGTAGGTTTTATGATCATGATTCATCATTGGCCTATTACTTGCTTAGGCTTATAGTTTGATGGAGGTTTGGGGGCAACACTCCAATGGGGTCAAGGGGAAGTGCCCCTTGCAGGGGTCTAGGGGCAATGCCCCCAACGAGGTCAAGGGATAGTGCCCCTTGCAAGGGTCTAGGGGCAGCGCCCAAATGAAGAACTTCAAAACCACATAGACCTTCATGGCGCACACCATTTTTATATTTTTTGTAAATCCTAGATGGGCATGCCATAAACCAAACAAGCATTGAAAGGTTGTAAGTTTAAAAAAAAAATTAAAATGGCTAAGTCTCTAGGTTGAGACTTGCCTAGACTCGGTGAGTCTGGCGAGTACTTGGCTATCGAATCTCCCAGACTCATCGAGGGTGGCTCGCCTTGGGACTTAGCGAGTCTAGGCGAGTCTCGGTGAGTCTTGTAACACTAACACAATCACATCAGAACATCAAATGATTGAAATGACAAAGAAGACAAGGACCATGTCAGGGAAAATACATTAGTTGTTTGAACCATGCCCAAGGAGAAGGTGGTGGGAGAAGTTTCAATCAAGAAAAGCTTAAGGAAATTGTTTAGATGAACCTGATATAAGCATTCCAAGACTAAGTGAAGATTGGCACAAATCATTGATGGCAAAGCATCCAAAGGTAACAAAAATCTTCTAAAAGTATGTCAAGGAATAAAGGAAGAATAGCCAAGGTCTAAGAACACCTTTCCATTAGCAATGCCATTCCAAAGTTCTTCCCAAATACACTCAAAAGTGGCAAAGTGTTTATGAATCTTTATCCGGGGTAGAACAAGAGTTTAAGTGTAAATGAAGAACGCGTTTGGCTTGGTTGTGACAAATTAAATTTATGCCCAAGATGACAAAGGGACTAAGAAAACACACCTAAGTGGAAGGAGGAAGTAGTCGTAAAGTCCAAGGACCATTTTTAGAGGGCAATGCCAAGAGGAAATTTTGCCTATGGTAGAACTGTTATGAAAGTGCACTCCAATGGAGAAAGAAAGTGATCTATAAATTTTGGTGTACAAACTAGGTAGACCTAAAGATGGTGCACATGTTGATGGCAATTGTCATGAATAATTCTTCCTAATGAAGTGGTAGGTCTTTAAGTGAAACACACCAGCTAGGAGAGGGGATCTGAAGTGATAGGAGGCACACTTCTGAGTGGCAATAGCCACATAAAACTCCACCTAGCAAGTTATGAACCTGGAAAATAGTTAATTTAATCTTGCCAACCTTTTGAAAGGGAAAAGAAGTCAAATGCAACACACAATCTCAGTGGCTTTACCACTAAAATTAGCACTCAAACACAAGACATAAGATGGCAAGTGCATCAGTGATCAATGCCTAGGAAAAAGGGATGTTTCAATGTCAGTTTTAAAGAAAAAAGAAGAGACTTAAAAGCATGCAAATACCTATGAGGGCTGTTTTCCATTTGAACTCAAGGCAATTTATTTGCTGTTCACAGCAGAAATAAGCCTGTTTTTGCAGGTTTGTACAAGGTTTCCAATGTGAAGAGTTTTCAGATTCAGCAGTAGTCAAAGTGTAGTTTTCATCACCTGGGACTGATATAAGTTATAATAGTGAGTTTCCAGTCTCCAATGCTGATATAAACAGTCTTGACAGTCTTTAAGCTGAGTTTTCTCCTCTTCCAAGTCACTGTTCTTTTTCCAAATTGGCCAAGTTGATCAAAATTTGCATAAAAGCACTCAGACAGTGAAGAGGTGGTCATATTTCAGACCTCGAGTTATCATCATTGCATCAAAGATGTAAGATTCAATCCAAAGCATCATCGAGGGTGGAGTTTTCAGTTTCATAGTGTTGAGGTTGGCAAGGAATGTTCATTAAGTTTTTGCTCATGAGTTTTCAATGATTTTCATAGGCTCTAAAAAAATTTCACCATAGTTTAGAAGATTTAGCAAAGTTTGCAAGTCAAAGTTTTTTAGATTTTCAAAATAACTTAAGTGGAAAAAGTTGCTATTTTTCTAGAGGAGATGGATTTGAATCTATTTTTAGGTTTTTATTTTATTATTTGTTTTAGGATTAGTGTACTTTAAATATGTTTTATCTCTACAAATAGGGATAGGATTGCTTTAAAGTAGAGCTTTATTGGAAATATTTTATTATTATTTTATCCCTAAAAGTTTCCTCTTGCGAGCTTATAAATAAATGCTTTGAGCACATGATTTGTAATGATAGTTGATGCCAGACTTACGCTATAGAAATTATTAGTCATGCTATTGTCTTTTCATGAAAATTAATGAATGTTGGAAGAAGTCACACTTATGCTACAAAAACTATTGCTCAGCAAAAGTGATTGTGTAACTATGATTGCATGTTTGTAATTTCTTGACAAAAATAAAAAATTGACTTTTTTGAGCCGTTCTTTGTATTGGCAAGATTTGTCTATTTAAAATGTAGCTTTGAATGCAATTTAACTATTTTTTTCATTAAATCATGTATTACTCTTGTTTAATTTGTTCCTATTGTGTAGATTTGTTGGTGTTTGATTTAGCCAGTAGTTGGGAATTGGATCTGTAGCAAGGGAAAAATCCAGGTTACGTTATACAAAGCATAAACAACTAAACCCTAGCTAACAATGAAGCACAATGGAACATAAAAGCATAAACAAATGAAAGATCTCACCAAAACCCTCATGCATTCCATGAATCACCTTCATTGCACTTCTCCATTTTGCTGTAATATGATAGTTGCCCTCGGATTTCTTATTGAGTATGCAAATATGGCCTAATGACAATGGCAAAGCAAAATATTGAAGATTTTAAATGACTATGGATGCACTAAGCTCTCCAAGATTCCTAAGATGTCTAAGATGATGAAATGACACCGATAGAGCCCTTTTATAGGCAAGCCAATTTCGATTGAAAGGCTGAGATTGAAAGATAATTAATCAATGGCCAAGACTAAAAGACGAGGCATGGAATAGGGTTAGGGCTAAATTAGAGCAAATGATAAAGATGAATGGTCAAGATTAAATTAAAGATAATTTAATCAATGATGGAGGTTAATCGAGACACGGATAAATAAGGACTTGATGTGGAAGATAAGATCGACACAGAAAAAGCGGTGTGTTAGAGAAAATCAAATCTTATTTAACTTAAGTGGCCAATGACTAATTAAATAATAAAGATATTATTTAATTAGAGAGGAATGTGATAAAGGAGGAATCATTTTGAATTAAATAATGATTTAATTTTTCAAATCATTGGACCAAATTAAATAAATAAAATTTATTTAATTAGAGAGAGAAAACGCTAATGAATAATTAAATAATTAAAATAATTATTTAATTATAGTGGAAAGTGACATAGAAATTAAATAAATAAACATTTCTTTCATTTTAGAAAGAAGACAGAATTAATTAGTGACGTAATTAAATAAATAAAATTATTTAATTAATCAAGGGGGAATAAAGATAGAAATGAATTAATAATTAAAATCATTTAATTAACAGAGGACATAAGACCTTAGGAAATAAATTAAAATTATTTAATTATGAAGAATCAAAGGGAAAAGGATGGAAGAATTATGAAGAAATTAAGAGTCACAGGCCTAGGACAATTTTTAGTGTCTACAAGATCTATCTATTTTTTTCTTTCAAATTTATTTTTTTAAATAAAAAGGGGGGTAAAAACTTTTATTAATCAACGAGAGAAGTACAGAGCATTAAGCAAAAGAAAACCCGAAAGGGCCAAGAAACAAGAAGCAAGAGATCAAGAAACGTTAATGCAGCATTTCACATCCTCAGTAACCCAGCCCTCCAAATCTTGGGCAAGGTTCCTCGGTAAACTATCCCAATCATCCACCAACCAAGTCCCATTCTTCTCAGAAGTCCATTTCACCAACCCATCAGCCACCTTATTCCATTCCCAAGGGATATGGGAGAAGGTGACTAAATCCAGTAAATCTCCAAGGCTAGTTATTTGTTTGGCCACCACTGCAAGTTGCCAACTAACATCATCAAAGTGTTGTCTATTTATCAATTCTACCACCACCTGAGAATCAGATTCACAGATAATTTGTTTCCAGCCGAGAGCATATGCCCTCTTCAAGGCCAAAAGAATTGCCAAGGCCTCCATGAGGTTATTAGAGTGTTGCCCCTTATACTCCGATAAAAAGAACACAACCACCCCAGAACTATCTCTGCCCACCCCACCAACACTAGCGTGCCCAGGATTACCTCTTGCAGACCCATCAGTATTGATTTTCAAAACCCCAGTGGGAGGAAGCATCCAATGCCCTCCCCTGAAGACCTTCCCTCTAGAGCACCTGCCCCATCCAACCTAGGGCCTTCAAGTACTATCAATAGAAATCCCCAAATTCCGAATTACTCCAATATCCCCAAGGTCCACCGGTACTGAAAAATCACATTTAGCATGCAAAGTCTCTTGTAAAACCCCAAGAATGTGAACCCAAACTTGGTCCACCAGTAACTTCCTGTCCAGAAAAATCCTTCGATTGCACTCCAACCAAATCTGCCAAATAATTAGACTAGGACCAATAGGCCAGGCTGTGTGCAAAAACGAAGTCTTTTCCGAAGTAGGCCCAGTATTCCGCCAGAGCTCACCAAGAGAAGGATGCCTACACTGTAGATTCCATGCCCCCCACCAGAAGTGCCAAATAGTCCTAGCAAAGGGGCACTAAAAGAAAAGATGAGAAACAGTCTCAACATCTTTGAGACAAAGGAAGCATAAAGAGGGACCTTGGAAACCCCGCTTGCAGAGGTTGTCCCAAGTCAAACACCTACCATACACCACTAGCCAAGAGAAAAAATTGTATTTTGGCCAGGAGAATTTATTCCAAATTTTTTTCCACCAAGGAACCTCAGCACTGCCTAAAGCTTGTCTATCCAAAGCACGATACCCTAAAGCAACAGAGTACTTCCCTTTAGGATCTGGACCTCAATCCAGCACGTCCCTCTCCGGAAGTGAACAACACACTCTATCAACTAAAATGGAGGACAACCCTCTCCTTTCCTCCAAAGATCCACCCAAGGGCCACTCGTGCATATCCTTCCACTGATAAACGATAGTCTGCCCCAACGCCTGAGGGGATTTGAAATCCATCACTCTGCTCCAACCAGCTTGAACAAAAATCCTACATAAATTCTCCAAGTGAGGATGTGAGGAGAGGATAGGTGGGAAATCATCCCAAGAGTCATGCCAAAAGAGAGCATCAGAACCTCTGTTGCAGATCTAGAACAGGCCCTATTTAACCAGCGGAGCTCCCCTCTTGAGAGTTTCCCAGATCATAGAGCCTCTTCCCAAAAGACTGAAGTGAGGAACCTCAACGCCATCCATCTCCCCAAGATACTTGAAGGTAAGGATCTTAGCCCAAGTCTGATGCTGATGTGAACACCACCTCCAATACAACTTAGCAGCCAAAAGCTTGCCCATTCCAATCCGCTCTACATAATCCCAGGCCACCATCCTACTTCGGTCGACAAACAACTTCCCACTTAATTAAGCTCCACTTCCTCGAGAGGAGATACCTGACCAAAGAAACTTCCTACAAAGCCCCTCGAAATCCTTAATGAAGCTTGAGGGAGCAGTCATCACAAAACATCTGTATATACGTAGAGCCTGCACTACAGACTTCAACAGAGTGACTCTGCCAGTTGTAGATAACCATCTATAGGTCCAATGACAGACTAATCCTCAGAATTTATCAATCACCTCCTGCCAAAAATGCCTGGGAGGTGGGCGCACATCCAAAGGAATACCCAGATAGGTAAAGGGAAGCTTCCCCACTTGAAACCTTAAAATCCTGGCAATACGTTGTTGTATAAGCCTGGGGGTATTAAAGAAATAAATGCAAGAATTACTTTCATTAATTCTTTGTCCAAAGGCAACCAAGTAGCAATCCAAAGTCTAACGAAAAGCAGCTGCTTCAGCCACCTTAGCAACCCCCATCAAGGCCGAGTCATCCACAAATTGAAGATGGGTTTGAGGAGAGAGGGAGTTGTTCTAGTTCCATCCTTGAATGAGCCCAGCCACAACCTGGGACTTAATGAACCTCCCCAAACCTTCAGTCATCAAAATGAACAGATATGGGGTTAAGGGATCCCCCTGCCGAAGACCTCTAGAAGCACCAAACAACTCAGAGGACTCTCCATTTATGAGAACAGAAAAGGAGGGCATCTTCACACAACTCATAACCCAATCAATCCACTCACTACTAAACCCAAAGGCTCCAAGAATTTTGATCTGGAAACCCCATTTAACTCTGTCATAAGCCTTAGTCATGTCCAACTTTATGAACATAGCCTTTTCCCTCGAAGAGGCCATGGAATGAATAGTCTCCGCTGCAATAACAACTCCATCCAGAATCTGTCTACCCATTATGAAGCCCCCTTGCTCCTCTGAAATTAGCTTATCCAACCAAGGCTTCAGGCGCTTAGCAATTAGTTTTGTGATGATTTTATACACCACATTACACAAAGCAATTGGTCGAAAGAGATCCAGAGAATCGACACCCTCACGCTTTGGAATAAGGGCAAGGAACGTGGCATTCATGGCTCTCAACATTTGCTTATTCCTTAGAGACTCCTGCACAACCTCCAACAAGTCAAGATTGATCACTTCCCAAAATTCCTAAAAGAACTCGGCCGGGAACCCATCTAGACCAGGAGCCTTCCCCTTTTTCAGCTGAAACACCACATCCTCTAACTCCTTCAAAGAAATAGACTGGAAAAGAGAGGCATTCATTTCCATTGTCACCAGAGGAGGCCAAGATAGAGTCTTCCTCCTCATTGGCCGGCAGGGTATCTTCGGAAAAGAGATCAGAGAAGAAGCGAACCGCCTCATTAGAGATTTCCAAAGAGGAAGAAAGAACAGATCCCTCAGGAGAGCGGAGAGAAGAGATAATGTTACCCTATCTTCTAGCCTTTACTGATTTATGGAAGAAGGAGGTATTCTTGTCCCCTTCTTGAAGCCAATCAATACAAGCCTTTTGTTTCCAAAAAAAATCCTCATGAAGCTCCCATTCCTCTAGATCTTTGACCGCATCATCCTCTAACCTGCTCAAGGCTGCATCAAAACCATGCTCCCTAATCTGCCTGGTAATAGAATCCAGGCACTCCTGGGCGGCCCTTTTCTGTTGAAACACATTGCCAAACTGATGCTTATTCCAATGCTTTAGTTTATGCTTCACATATTGAAGCCTCTTCATAAAGGTGTACATAGCAGTACCAAAAGCTGGTTGACCTTCAACCCACCATTTAGAAACTAAGTCAAAAAGACACTCCTCCCTAAGCCACATAAGCTGAAATTTAAAAGTCTGTTTCTTAGAGCCACCAGCCAGACGAGCAGAGAATTTGATCGGCCAATGATTTGATCCCCACTAGTCTAAGATTTCAAGGCTTGTCAGCCACTTGTCACTAACCCAAAAATTGGACACAAGAAACCTGTCCAATCTTTCAGAGATAGCTTCATCCCCAAGCCTCCTGTTATTCCAAGTAAACGTGCCATTCAAGGGTTTGATATCCACAAGCCAAAGCCTAGCCAAATTCTCCCTAAGAAGATCAGATGAGGGGTCTAGACGAGGCACTCCCCCCCTTTTCTCCTCAAGAGAGACAATTGCATTGAAATCACCTGCCACAATCCAGGGAAGAAAGGGATCCAATGATCTCAAAAAGTTTATATGAGACCACAAAAGAATCTTACCAAGGACATCCGTCGGAGCATAAACATTGGTCAGAAAAACTCTTTCCCCTGTCTCCAAACTCATCGCAACAAGAGAAATGGAGAACCTACTGGAGAGCCACCAAGCTGGAGAGATTCGCCAAGGATCCCAGAAGCAGGAAAGACCTCCAGAGCTCCCCTGCGCACCCACACATTGACATAAACCTCTATTCCAAATCTTAGAAGCACTCTGCATCATGCTATCAACAGATAACTTCGTCTCCTGGAGAAAAACCAAATCCAGAGAATGAGCACGGACCAAGTCCTGAATAGCCTTTTGTCTAGGGATGCTATTCATACCCCTCACATTTCATGACAACACAATCATCGCAAAGGTTGAGAGAAGTGAGTATCCAAGGTCTTCACCGACCCAAATTCAACCAACATCTCACCAGCCAACTTAACTTTCTCCTGATCCTTCTTCATACCCACCTTTTGGGGCTTGTCCGGAGCACTCTTTTTCGAGGACTTTTGATACACACCCAAAATATGGGAAGTAGCAGAAGCTTTACTCTTTCCAGAGCCTCCAGAACCCAAACCTCCAGCAAAGCATGCACCTACATCAACAGAGACCAAAGAAGTACCAACCACCACACACGGGTCCCCAAGCCTAACTTCAAGGGAAGGAACAGAAGAATCCTTTACTTCCCCAGGGGCCACCATAGGTCCAAAAGCTGAAGACGTAAGAGCCATAGGCTCAAGATTATGAGAAGTAACTAGGGTAGCATCCACATGCATGTTAGGAGAGACCCCCTCCTCGTGAACTAGATCATTCAACGCATCAAACCTGTTGAATACCCCCTCCTCCTGGCGGTCCTGAAAAGTCCTCTTCTTCCCTTGGCCTTTATTTCGTGGCCTAATAGGCACAAACCCATCTTTATCTGGAGTCACCCCCTGCATGGGTCCTTTTCCCTTTTCAAATCCTGAATTTGATGGAGCCATCCCATTCCTTGAATTACCCACACCAGTAGCTCACGAACACCTTCTCTGAAGATGACCATACTCTCAGCATAAACGACAGGGTTTCGTAATCTAGCGGTTGCGTCCATGAACTAGATCCCACTATCAGATCAATAGAGTCAGGCAAAGGCTGGCTCAAGTCAATCTCCACACAAACACGAGCATAGGAAAATATTCTCTTCTCCAGAGTTTGCTGAGAGGGACCAATCGGCTTTCCCAACGCCATGGCAATAGACTGCAGAATGTCACTCCTCCAACATTCAAGCGGCAGTCGAGGAAGGCACACCCACACCGGGACCTTGGACGGCATCTCCTCTGCTGAATTAAAACCCGCATGCCATGGTTTAATGAACAATCCAACCTGATTGTAAAAGTACGGGCCACCCCCAAAAGCCTTATTTCAATCTGAAATGCATGAAAATTCCACCAAGAAGAAATTATTTGCAGCTAACAAAATCTCGAAATCCCCCTCCGAGTTCCAAGTCTTCCGAATCCAAGGCTCAAGGAAAGGAAGAGAAACCCTCATCCCCAAAAACTTGCAGATTAAGACATGTTTGTTGTAATATTCCAAATCCTCTGCAACCGCTTCCGGTTGAATCACCACCACCGAGCGCACTTGAGCCCTTTCCAGGCAGCCATTAACCTTTTGTACTTTGAAGGCATTGATCCTAGACAAGCCCACACTAGGAGAAGACGAAACAGGAGCCTCATCCCCTACCTTCGTCATAGCCCCGTCTCCCATCACCTTCTCCAACCCATCGTTAGCCATGATAGCCACCCCTGGCAGCCCTATCCAGCCACCACCACACACCACCGGGACGCTTCAAAACCCACCCCACCGATCAATCAAAACAAAGAACAGAGAATCTACCCACACTCCAGCCCACACACCGCAGGCCCCACAGCCAAAGAGAGGACCACACCAATGGAAACCGAGGCACCCAAAGCGCAGCTGAAAAGAAAAAACAACAATCACAAAAAGATCTCCCCCCTCCCCCATACACATCAAAAAAAACCCACCCCACCACTAAGCAAAAATGGCTCAAACCAGATTGCAAACAGGCACAAACATGCAAAGAAGAACAGCTGCATGCACCGCAGCCCTTATAGGCCACGGGCCTTCATCTGCTCACAGCCCAACGACACCATTTTTTATTTTTCATTATTCATTTTTTTTTCTTTCAAATTTGTGTTGCAATTGAATACTAGTTTCTACTTTAGAAAGTAAGAAGTTGTGTTCGTTTGTGCTTGAGTTAGTTTTTTATCCTCAATATATGAAAATGTCACTGTTGGACTTGATTGTTAATAGAGTGGCACTTGTATCTAGGGCAAAACACGGTTAATAATTTACATTATACAAAACTTCCCATTGAAAACTTGTATAGTGTGCATAGTTGTAAATTTTATTTAGTTTTAAGTTTAAAGGATTAATTAGATTCCAAGGAGCTTCCTCTTAAAATTTGAAGAATGGTTCTACCATGCTTGTTGTTCCATTTTTTGTTGTTCAACAACAAACAAATAAAAATGCTAGTAGAAGGTAAAGTGTATAAATGCAGAGCTTGCTCGGTAGCAAGGGTATATTTTCTAGTGGAGGGAATTGATTTTTTTGAGATTTCCACTTCTATTGCTAAGATAATTTTTATTAGCTTTATTTTGGTCATTATTGTTGCTTTTGATGTTGAATTAAAATAGATGGATGTGAGAACAACATTTCTACCTGGGACATTAAAGGAGAAATCTAGATGTCACACTAGAAGGTTTTACAATAAAATTAATAGAGGACTTGGTTCCTAAGGTGAAGAAGTCCATTTTGGTCTTAAGCAATCACCAAGGACTTGGTATCAAAATTTTGATACTTATGTGTTGGGACTTGGATTTGCATAAAGAAAATTTGATCACTATTATATTTCAAACAGCCTCATAACCATTTTGTTATCATGGGATTATATGGTTTTTATAAAAAAATTGTAAAGTGAGGAAATCTATTGGTGCCCTCACTTTTCCAACATAAACTAAAACATATCCAAATCAAAAGAGAAAAACTCAACTTTCCAAAGAAACATAAGAAACTTGACGAACTAAGAACTAACTAAGAAACCCCTTCATTACAATTTCACAATGGAAAGGAACCATCTCCAAATTTTGACACAAAACTCTAAAGAGAGTTCAACATTGTGTTGAAAGCATCCTCCTTCCCTTGTAGGAAAGAAGAGCCTTCATAGTCCATTATGAGCCCTCACCAATAGTGTTTAAAACTTTCAATTGCAATCTTTTAGCTTTTGTCTTTCATCCTTTATTTTTACCTATGGATTTACAATTTTATTTTTAGATTTTATTTGAGAAATGGTAAGAATTTTTGTGGACATCCATTTATTTTCTTCTTCCTTATGAGAAGTGACAACATCCAAAATCTGGAAATTTCTTATATCTCGATGCTCAATTATCTTGGCCTCTTTCAAATGATCAACTTCCTTTTTGGAAAGAGACAAGCCCTCATTTTGATCCAAATAATTGGAGGTAGAGGACTTACCCCAATACTTACCTTATTCTCATTGCCAAGTTACCAACCATCAAAGGGGTAAGATGAGCAATAGGAAGCCTCCCCTTGTTTATTTATACAAATCTGCATTTGGGTAACCAATTTTTGGAATCCATTTCTATATTTGAAAGGTACAAGAGCACAAAGGAAACTTAGATGGGTATTCCATTAATTTGTGCCCCAATTGGATACACTGAAAGCATTTGAAGGGAAGCCCAATAAAGTGTATAAATTGAATTTTGGGGCCATGAGAGGAATTGATCTTTATGGCATGGAAGATAGGCTTAGATAAATTCACTAGCGCACAAACCATCACAAATCTATCGTGGGAAGCGACTCTTTATTGAATCTAACAAGTGGGAGATCATATAAATAGATACATAATGAAGCCTTTGTAATAGGATTAAAGAATGGAGTCCAAGGGAAAACAAAAACTTCACAATCTCCGTAATACGAGGAACCATTGTGCCACACATATTCTTAACCCCACTCAGTTTGGAGTTGAATCAAGAAGTTGTTTTCTAGCGAAAAAAAGGGTATGAAATATGATGTTGCTCCAAACCAATTTCACCTAAAGAGTTAAGTATTCAAAAGAGGAAATCTTCCCTACACATCTAGACACCAGTAATCTCTTGCCAATCTCCTCTTCAATTTTTTGTAAATACCCATTTTTGATGAAGAATTCAAGAACCTCCTTGACTAGAGACAAAGGAACATCCCTCGAATAAAAATAATTTGAATCATCGTTCTCCTTTTCTATAGAGTTGGATCCTATCTCAAGTTGTGAATGCTTCATAAGATTTCATTCGTTAATAAACCCTATTGTATCCTCTTCATTGGCAAAAATAGGGGGAGAGGAGGCTAGTTGTTGCTTGATCAAAATATGGGAATGATTGGGGGTTTTTTGTAGAATTTTTTGATAGCAAAAGGTTCCATAACCATGGAAGGGGTTTATTGCATTTCTACATTCCTTACAAACCCTAATGTCCTCCAAATCGTTAGGCCAAGCAACCTCAGTTTCGAGGTGAAGATGTTTAAAAGCTAGGAACCCATGCCTTAGGGTGTTTGTATGTTCCCTACTAGAAATCATTTTCCCCTTGTATTTTTCATTGTTCATTGTTGATTGCCTCACTGTGTAATTTGAAAGTCTTCCTAAGCCTTGATCAAAAATTTGATTTCCTTGTCTACCAAATTTGCATTCTCCTCAACTACTTTTCTTTTTTTGTCGCACTCTCTCTTCCACTTGGCATTATTGTGACCAATAAAAGGATCTAAATTATTACTTCCACACAAATGATCAAAAAACAACCTATAAATGTAAAAAATGTCATTTTGTAGAAGAATTTAAACTACCCTACTATATGTATTAATTCAACTAACAATGAAATTATTTTCCTTAAGAAATGAAGTATGAAAACAAATTGAAGTCAATCTTATTAATACTATATATTTTCTTTATTGAAAAGAAACTTGTCTTTAGAAATGAAACTAAGCTATGAAAGGAAAATGCTAGAAAGAAGAAATAAGGTGAAAATGATTCAAAATGTGATAAAGCAGAAGCCAAGGAAGAAGTTGTGTAGATGAGTAAAACAAAAATCAAAGCACTTTAATCATATTTGGACATGATATGACAAAGTTGTATTAGTGTTCTAGTATCAAAAATTGAAGTTTCTTAGAATGGATGGAAACATAGATTGGCAAAGTTTCGGAATAGTAGACACATTTGCATTTGTAGTAGAGACTTTATTGTTGTAAATGCATCCTTGCATTGTAGTGCCATCAATTTTTTTAGAGTATATGCACCTCAACTCATAGAATCAAGTGGTTCTTGTAGAAGTGGCCTAGACCTATATATTTGAGAGAAGGAAAATGGTTGGTACTAATTGAAAATTTGCCTCAATCAAATCCCTATTGGGTATTTTTCAACCCTATGTCCAATCTAGAAATATTGGGAGTGTGTGAGCTTAGCCTAACATCCTCTATACAAGGTAGATAAGCAATATACTTTAAAAATTGTTAAACCTAGATGGACTTCTAAATTGTGTATATTCTATGTTGTGTATGAAGGGTTTGGGGAAATGAAAGTCACTAGGATATGCCAAAGGGGTAGGGAAAGCAACAGAGGTTTCAAGACTATAAAAAGGAGCTAAGGGCTGTAAAAATGCTTTAGGGCTTGCTAAGAAAAAATGGAAGAAGGTTTCATTGAAGATATATCTGGAAGAAGTTAGAAGCAAAAAAAATTTTGACAAAAGATTGATTGCCTCTAAAAGAAAAGGAGATATCTTTATAAAGAATTAAATAATATGTTGGGAAAACTCAAAAAAGTGACAAAAGTTGTTAGTTTTAGAAATCGTTATTTTTAGAAGGTATGCTTTTTCAAGGAATGATAGTAGATGACAAGGTTAGAAGTTGGTCAAAAGCAGGTTCAAGCTCCAGTACAAGAAAATGGAATCCAAAAAGAAGAGCAATGATAAAAAGAGATAAATTTCATCAAAAACAAAGGATGTTGTGACAAAATCCTGCAAAGTGAAAGAAATTTAAGAAAATTGTCAAGTTTATGTGAGGTATGATTTTTTTGTGACATAACCATTCAAAAATTCCTTCAAGTGGGTGCCCAACATGGAAAATCCCGCCAAGCATAAAAAAAGTGTTTAAATTAATAAGTAGCGAAATTTTCAAAAGGGTTTGCCACACTATTTTTCCTACTAGAGGATTTTTTCAAGATGGCATGCCATTGTCAATAACTTGATAGACATAAATTATTGTGAATTGGCTAAGTGGTGGATGTTTCTTGTGGTTTTCCATGTCAATTTCAATGCCAAACATGATTAAGTGCCCAAATTTCCCCATTTTCACTAAAGCAAAGATTCTCTCTTGGCATGCCAATATCAAATCCTTTCCCATAGAGTCAAAAGAAATTCAGGTTCCCAGCATAGAGGGAAATGGGTTTTTTCGTTGGCATGACAATGAAAAAGTTCTTCAAAGCTAGTGCCAATGTTGAAAATCCCTGCTAGATGGAAGGAAAAGTGCAAGTGGTGAGAAAAACTCATAAGAATAGAATTGAAGCAAGTAAATCAAGGCTGAAGATCAAATGATTCAAAGGAGAAAAGCATTGAATCCAGGCCTGTCCTTCATGTTAGCACCCAAGATGGAATAAAAAATGAAAAGAAAGCATTGGAAATTTAATTTATGTCATGTCCCCATTTTGAAAACTATGGAAATAAGTAACTTTGTGATAATTTAAAAAGATAAGTTACATTTAATTATTTAAAATGGTCATTATAAGATAAGTTACCAGTCTTGGTATTGGTTCAGGTTTGGATTCGATAGTCCGGTTCATGGGTTCGATCAATTTTTTTTTTATGTTGGGCTTGTTTTGGGTTCGTCCATACAAAAACATATAAAAAATTAGAAATATATACATATCTGCAGCAATAATTAAGTTCGAAATACCACACATAACATCATATATTGTATAATAAACAAAACTTTAAACCACCATAAAAATAAAAAATATTGCAATGCCAATTAGTCAAACTTGAATGTCATGATATATATTATACATCAAAATAAAAAACTAATAATATCAAGTGTCAACAATCAGCCATCACTGATCAAGCATCATCATATGGGTCTTCAAAAATGTCATCACCATCCATATTATTGAAACATAATAATAGGCATTGTACAC
This sequence comes from Sequoia sempervirens, assembly GCA_007258455.2. Classification (NCBI taxonomy): domain Eukaryota; kingdom Viridiplantae; phylum Streptophyta; class Pinopsida; order Cupressales; family Cupressaceae; genus Sequoia; species Sequoia sempervirens. Next base: position 924,942,976 of record VDFB02281492.1, read on the forward strand.
TAACTACATCTTCACCCCAAAAGAAAAAGTCATCTTCTAGATGACAAGGAAAGCAAGTAAGCATCAAGTAACATTAGGGAAGATTGGTTAATTTGATGATGATATTGTAGATGAAGACCTATAGGCAAACTTGGACTTGGAGAGTACTTGACAAATCAAATGAGTTTAGTAGGGGTCTGGGGGCAATGCCCCAACAAGGTTGAGGGTCAGCCCCCCTCACGGGGGTTTGGGGGTAACATCCCAACAAGGTTGAGGGGTAGTGCCCCTGGTTTAAGACCTTCAAAACCACATAGACCTTCATGGTGCACATCATTTTGCATTCACAATTAAGAGAAGCATTTTTGTTTTGCATTCAAAAAAATGACTTTGTTCTTGTCTTTAAAATGCATTTGAATCCACATTTTAGGTTTTGGGGGAGCGAATTTTGCTTTTTGCTCAAAATTAGAAGTAAATTTTTTTTTAAAAAACATTGAAATAGGTCACCTGTGCATCAGTCCTTGCCAATTTTTTTGTGGGTATGCCTAGGTTCATCTTTGACAAACCCATAGATGAAGTCTAGGACTATGGGCAGCCTCCAAGGCGGACTGGATTTGGACCTGTATCTAGGCCAGACTAGACCCCAACTGGGGGACTTTGCTTTTGTAACAACAGATTATAAGTGAACTATGAAGTTTTGTTAGGCCCAAGGTCCTAAAAGTGAGTGGTAAAAAATAATACTTCAATGTTTTATAACTTTGAGGTGATAATAAAGAAAAAAAAAATATTAGACAATTCTCCCTAAAAAAAAGTTATATAAGGGTTTTTGAGAAAATGGTTTTTTGCGTATTCAATCAATTTCATTTTTCAAGAATGAATGTGGGTTCTTCTTTCTTCACCCAAAGTCGAAAACCCTTTAGTATGATGGTTTCGAGGGCAAAAACCCTCCTAGCCTTTTAGTGTAGTTACACACAAGGATTGCCTTGGTGCTACAACTGATTCATATTTTAGTTTTCAGCATTATTGAGATTTGAAGGTTTTAGTTTTGGTTTCAGGTGATATGATAATAATCTGCACCTTTATCGGTATTCATTTTGGTGATAAGCGAGTTGTTGTGCCTCTTGTGAAGGAATTGCATCATTTCTAAGTCCAATTGTGTAGTTTTGAAATGTATTATATGATTATTCAAAGCTAATGTATTATATTTCCTTTGATTTGCAGCATATTCTATTTTCCATATCACTATATTCAAAGTGTTTGTAACTTTTGGGAAGTGATTCTGGTTCATGGCTTTTGTACACTTATTTCTATGAGTTTGTGTCCTTTGGGGGGTTGCCATGTGAGCAGTTATATTAAAAAAATTAGTAAAAAGGAACTACAGTTTAAATATGCCCTGCGAGCTGTTGAGTAAGACAAAAAACTATCTCTTTTCTTATCGCAACCTTGTTTGCTTGAAGATGTCCTCATTTTGGAATCACATAAGTTAAAACCTGCCCTTTAAGGAAACACAATGACAAGTTTTGACATTTCTTATCCTATGGTCTACTATACATATTTGGAAAAAAAAAAATTAGCATTAGATTTAGCTACTGTAGCATGATACAGTAATATTACATGATTTTCTTTCAATTCAACTGCACCATTATATTATTTAATGTTGGTTGATGGTTATTTTATAGTTTGATGCTTCTTGGAATCTTATTGTTAAGGTTTAAAAGGCAATATATTTGGTTTGTAAGCTACTAAGTACGTCGCAACTATATGGAGTTGGATGCTACTGCTGTTTGCAAGTGAATTCTCAGCCTTTTCTGAAATGGTTTTGTGGGCCGAACAAGTTGGTAAAAGGGTGTAATTATTTTTTGGTAATTCCAGTCATCCAATTTTAGAATTCAGTGAATTTGGGTTATCAAAATTTGTTGGATCCTTCTTCATATCAACCCGTTTCAATTAGGTATGCTATTCATCTTTATATCAAAAAATTGGTAAGTTATTCCTTCTGTTTTGAGAGAAATATTTTTGGCACTTACTGCTGGTTATATATCAGAATCTTGTGTGAAAATTCTAGTTTTAATGCTTATGATTATTTGTAATAATTGACCGGTTTACTGCCAATAGTTTGATTTTTAAATTATTAGAGGTCCTTGATAGTTCACTGTTCGACTCGTGCTTTCATTGTAAAAAAATCCTAGTCTGTTTATCCACTGGATCCATTTTATTTTCTTATCATTATTCGCCAACTTGGTATGTATCGAAATTGGATGATAGAGTTTGCCATTTTGGTATTGATTCATTTCCGCTTGTTATTAGCCAGTTTGGTTTGATCAAAATTTATATATCACTATCTACCATTTTGGCATTGATCAATTCTATGAATTTGATATTAATGTAGCTTGGTCAGCTAGCCACCAATCTTGTTGATTAATTTTATTGTCCTCATTCTTGTCTTTGTTTTTTCTCACCTTACCCACATCAGGAACTCAGTGATCAGAAAGAGCTAGAATTTGAGTGATTGTAAAAAATTTAGTGGATTTAAGCTAATGTCTTAACTCTTACCAGAGACACTACAATTTTATATTATCTTGAGAAATAAATCTTTTAGAACAATTATTTCATTATTATATGAATTTCTAGAAGACATCTTTGGGAGGTTATACATATGTGTCATTTACACATAATATGATGAGAGTTGGAAATTTGCTATGCTTCTGAATTTTCATTCAAGTTAGAAGTCTGTTTTGTAATCGTGGAAGTTGAAAGCCAATTAATAAAGAAAGTTCATGTTGACTTTTTGTAGTATTGATTTTTTAACTCTTGGAGCAGCTTTGAATGCTTCATTGTATCTATTTTTTTCATCTCTTTTTCATCACTATTGTCATAAGTGTTATGTTTTTTAATTCAGTCAAAATGAATTGTTAATGTTTAATTTATGATCTCTATTTTAATCATCAGTTTAACATTGTTTTTCAATACATGTTATACTACAAGTTAACATCGTTTTTCAATGCATGTTAACATTGTTTTGGAATGGTAAATTGAGGGACTAACAAGTTTCGCAATCAACAAATTTATATTTCAGGTTCCTATCAATATATGATGCGGGGAAGTACAAGCTTTCCAAACCTATTTATGGCGGGTGATTGGATTATTTCTCGACATGGTTCCTGGTCTCAGGTTGAACTGCATTTCCTCTTTCACAAGTACTCTAGTGTGATTAGTTGTATTAGATTTTAGACATTGGATGCTTCACTCAACAATTTATTTTTTAATTTTTGTAGGAAAAAGCATACGTGACTGGCCTAGAAGCTGCCAATAGAGTGGTGGACTATTTTGGGGAAGGGAAGTTTGCAAAAATCATTCCAGTGGAAGATGATGAACCTCATATTCAAGAGCTACGTGGAATCAATAGGAATTTTAAGGAGATTATAGCTCAGTTTCCATTATCAGATTTTTTCTTGTAACATAGCTGTATCTTATTACATGCAAATCATGAGAGTACTATTTCAACTAAAATTAAGTGAAAGGTTTGCTATTTTTTAAGAAAAAAGGAAAATCAATCTAGAAATCTGCTTATTATCCTTTCCTGTCCTATTTGATAGAGGCAAAAATCATATTTTTGCTTGTAAAGCATTTTGAAATGCATATTCTCAAGTTTGAAATTATGACCATGGAGAAACGGTACAAAATTTCAAATGGTTTAAAAAAACAAAATTGGGAGCAACAATTAGTTTATTCAAGAATTAGAGGAACAAAGATCATTACTTGATACATTTGAAAAGGTGCAATGAAGCATCAAGAGAGCTGTGCATGAACAAGCTGAACATATTAAATTTGATGGCTATGGCACATAGTAGAATTTTAAGGTATTTGTTTAAAATTCTAGTCAATAAATTTGAATCGGAGCATAGTTGATGGAATCTTTATCCAATGGTTAAGCCTTCAAAATTTGATATGATTTATGGCCCAGCAAAAAAGCCTAAAAGCCAGTCAGAACCTATTATGGTTGTAATTTTGAGTCAAGCCAAAGTTTGCAGTGCTGCCAAACTTTGTTGAGAAGGACAACAAAGAAGACCATTCTACCAAAATGTAAATTCAATTGGGTAGTTGGAACTTGGAAAGCCGATACATATCGAAAAGATATCAATGAAAAGTGACCATAGATTATCAGCTCAGATTATTTACACTTGGTACTTGGTAGCACATATCAATGCCAAAAAAGATGACCCTATGAAGTCAATTGTGATGATATGCCTAAAGTAATATGGCTAATTGTTCACTTTCAATCTTCAATTACTTCAACAGAAGCTATTCTTCATTTGGTGATTTATATAGCATCTGACCATGTTTTCTGAAATAACCATGCCCACAGCTTGTGATTGTGCTCTTTCTTTTCTACCTTTTTCCAACTACTATTCATGTAGCCGTTTAACTAATTCTTTTATTCAAAGTACTCTGACCATGTATTCAGAAATAACCATGCCCACAGCTTGTGATTGAGCTCTTTCTTTTCTACCTTTTGCCAACTAGTGCACATGTAGGCCGTAGAGTATATAGTCACAATATGGAAGTCAAATTCACACAAAATTTAAGATCTTGTCCATTATTGATTCTGTAGAATGTGTTGATGCAGTCTAGGTGGGGGATCAACTAAATGTCCGCTTGAACCTAGCTGCCTAACACTTACAAATGAATGCAAACTTCAAATGGAAGAAAGAAATAATGTTTTTTATATATTTTAAAATCAAAACCTACATGCAATAAGCTTACATGTTGAAAAGAATTGGTTACTTATTACGTAACATCATGTAACGTGCCAACTCCTTCGGTAAAGTAAAAAGTTCATAATTTACATCATACGAGTAAGTAAACGTGCTAACATGTCATTGCAATAAAAAAATTCTTTTTCTTTATTGATAATACATGAACATCATGACATATCAAATTACAATAAAGATTCCATTTCATTATAATAACTTCACAAGTACATGAAACAAGAATACATACCTTAACTAACATAGCTCCAATGAGCTTTAGAACAAATAGTAGTAAGTGTTAATTTTAGACCAAAAATGAAGATAAGCAACAATACAAAATAATGAACAATAGAACACAACAAATACCATGGGAAAACCCTCCTCGAGGGAGAAAAAACCCAGCCAAAGATATATCTCTTATATTAGAATGAAAAAGAGCAGAAATCTGTTGTACAACTTGGCCCAAACACAAGGCCGATCCAATGTAATGAGAAATAGCACCTCTCCTAGGTGCAAATATACAAATAATATGATTTCTCCTTGATAACAATCAACTTGATGCAAAATGTTGATCTGCTGCAAATGTTCGATCTCCTCCTTGAAGTGCGAACTTATCTTGAATGAATTGAATTACCAAATGAATGAGAATCACCTTGTATATATATACATCAAGACGTCTTTTCATGTAGGGTCGGCCTCTTTCACAAAATGAGACGACTTTTTATTGAGTCGGCCTTGAAAAAATAAATTAATATTTAAATAGCAAGTCCGACTTGCCTTTGCATTTATTTATTATTTATTATTTGAATTTGAGAGAGAAAGAAATCTCCCGCCGCTATAACATCAACACTCCCTCTTAGCTAGGGAGATATCTTTCCAAATATCCATGTCATGGAGTCTCTCAACATGACACCCACAATGGCTACACCCATTTGTGGAAAAGAGTTCATCACGAAGTCTCTCAACGTGATATCATCATGGAGTCACTCAACATGACATCCACCATGGCTACTCCCATGTGTGGAAAGAAACATGTGCACAAGTGCCCATCACGGAGTCTCTCAATGTGATGTCATCATGGAGTCTCTCAACATGATGTCCACCATGACTACTCCCAGGTGTGGAAAAACACAAGTACAAAGGGTTCATCACGGAGTCTCTCAACGTGATGTCACGGAGTCTCTCAACATGACGTCCACCATGGCTACTCCCATGTGTGGAAAGAAACACATCTCTGTCTCAAAGATGGACAAGGGCTTTCACCTCATATTTCTACGTCTCAGAGAAATATGAATTATAGCAAATATCACTGATGCTGAGTCTCCCTCTCAGCAAGGGCGACATTCTCCACTACTCCAAATTTGTCTCGAAAATGTGCAAACTTCACTCTGGAGTGAGGCTTGGTGAGAATATCAGTCGTTTGATCATGAGTGCAAATATACTTGAGTTGAATTGCTTTCCCCAGCACCATATCTCTGATGTAATGATACTTGATCTCCACATGTTTTGTCTTATCATGAAACATTGGATTGACAGAGAGCTTCACACAACTTTGATTGTCACAATGAATCACAGTCAGCTCCAATGTTTTCCCAAAGAATCTTGCAAGGAGTTTTTGAAGCCACACTACTTCTCGAGCTGCTACACATGCTACAATATATTCAACCTCTGCAATGCTTAGTGCCACAAAAGTATGCTTTCTGCTACACCAAGAAATCATGGCAGACCCCAAACTGAAGCAACATCCAGAGGTGCTCTTCCTATCAGTTATACTCCCAGCCCAATCAAAATCAGAATAGCATTGTAACTTTAGAACTTCATAGGAAGTATATCTCAAGCCATATCCCACTGTGCCACACAAGTATCTCAAGATATGCTTTGCTGTAACTAGATGAATTTGCCTTGGCTCACACATGAATTGACTAAGAGTGCTCACCACATAACAAATGTATGGTCTAGTATTGACTAGATACATCAATGACCCAATCAATTGTCTGTACATGTTGGGATCTACCAAATCTGAACTAGCTACATAGTCACTCAACTTCTTCAAGTTTGTCTCCATAGGTGTAGACATGGACTTGCAATCCATGATCCCAAATCTCTTCAAGATATCTATGGTGTATTTCCCTTGACTTAAGATAATCTCATTGGGTCTTTGCCACACTTCCAGTCCCAGGAAGAAATGCATAAGACCAAGATCCTTCATCTCAAACTCAGAGGCTGACTCTTTCTTGCATTTGACAACGAGATACTCTGCTCTAGTGAGAAATAAATCATCAACGTAAAGAACCAATATTAAAGCCTCACCATCAACTACCTTGAAGTAAAGATTGGAATCTGTATCATTCTTGGAGAATCCCAAGCTCATCAAATATTGATCAATCCTTTCATACCATGCACGAGGTTCCTGCTTAAGGCCGAATAATGCCTTCTTCAATCTACATACATGAGACTCCTTCCCATGAATCACAAAACCATCTGGTTGCTCAATGTACACTTCTTCTTCAATCACACCATTAAGAAATGCAGTCTTTATGTCCATTTGATGTAGCTTCCAACCTTTAGCAGATGCAATAGAAAAAATAGTCCTGATAGATATATATCGAGCAACAGGAGAAAAAGTCTCCTCATAATCTATTCCTTCCTTCTGAGAGAATCCTCTTGCCACAAATCTCGCTTTGTACTTCTCAATGCTACCATCAACTGCATGCTTGATTTTGAAGAGCCACTTGGAAGACACAACTGATTTCCCTTCAGGTCTTGGTACAACATCCCAAATATCATTCTTGATGATAGACTGATATTCTTCTGTCATTGTATCTCTCCATACTTGTTGGTTAGATGCTTCCTCAAAACTGGTAGGCTCAGAATCAATGATGTGACTCATCAATGCCACATAGCTTGGAAACTTTTGCGGTCTCTTGCTTTCCCTAAAGGTGCCTCGAGGAGCTGCATACTTTTTTGCCTCTTGCATAGTTTTCCTTGCCCATAGAGGTCTCTTTCGACCTATAGCAATATCTCTTGGCCCATCAATTGGTTCTATGGGATCAACTAGATCAATAGTCTCTTCTGGTTCATTAGACTCCCTCTAAATCTCAGGAGTATGATTAGGAGAAATGTCTATATCCTGAGGTGTCTCCTGTTCTTCATTGTTTATCTCCATGTAAGACCCTTTAGATCTTTTGAAGGCTACTTCCTCTTCAAAAGAGACATCCCTGCTGATCTCAATCTATTTCTGCCCTAGAATGTAGATCCTATAGGCCTTTGAAGACTCATTGTAACCCACAAATATTCCTTTCTTTCCTGATGGATCTAGCTTAGATCTTTTATCCTTAGGCACATGAATATAAACAGGACAACCAAAAATTCTTAAATGACTAACCTCAGGTTTCACACTTATGAAGGCCTCTTCAGGAGTCATGTTTTCCAATATTTGATGAGGGGTTCGGTTCTGAACATACACTACAGTTCTAAAAGCTTCTGCCCAAAGGAAGGTTTGTAAATCTTGATCATGAATCATAACTTTGGTTGCCTCAACTAGGGATCTATTCTTTCTTTTGACAACTCCATTTTGCTAAGGGTTATATGGAACACAAAACTCCCTCTTGATCCCTGCCTCAATGCAAAAATTACAGAAACCTCCAAAAGTGTATTCTCCTCCATTATCAAATCTCAGAACCTTGATCCTTTTCTTGGACATATTTTCAACTTGAGCCTTGAATTATTTGAATCTATCAAGTACTTCAGACTCTTTAGACTTCAAAAAAAAATCCAAGTCTTTCGAGAATAGTCATCAATGAAAATCACATAATACCAAAATCCACTCAAAGATGCCACAAACATTGGACCACATAAATCAAAATGAACAAGATCTAAAATTCCTTTTGATCTACTATCACTACTATGAAAAGGACCCTTGATATTCTTACCCAGTGCACATCCTTTGCAAATGCCATCGTGCTCCTGACTGAGCTTCGGTAGACTAGTAACCATCTTCTCCATAGATGGAAGATCTCTGAAGTGTAGGTGAGCAAGTCTCCTATTCCATAGCTCACTCAAATTGGTAGTCATGCAATAATGCTTGAACTGGACGAATAGAAAGTCTGTATAGGCTCTCCTAACGGACACCAATCACATGAGTTGTTTTGATAATAGAGTTCTTAGGCCAAGCAAGAACTTTCCCCTCAGAAAAGGAAACTTGGTACCCTTTGTCCTCCTATGTTGAAATTGAGACAAGATTTCTTTTGATTCCTGGTACAAACAAGACATCACTCAAATGAAGAGGGATGCTAGAATCTAGATGAAGAGAGGTGGCCCTAACACCTTTCACGGAATAACAAGCATCATCTCCAATTATCACTTGTAAGTTGGTTTCTCTTTCTACCAAGTCTAAAAGATGATCTCGATATCTTATAATGTGTCGTGAAGCACCACTATCAATCAACCAAGTGTCACTGTCGGTTGGAACATTGCTTGAAAGAGCGGAGATGAATAGAAATCCCTCTGAGTTGTCTCTAGATTCCTTTTGAGGTGACACATCATCAACATCTACAGTAGAAGCATGTTGCTTTGGTCTTGTTATGAAATATCGAGCATAGTGACCATACTTGTCACATCTGAAACATTGAATGTGAGAGAGATCCTTCTTCTTCTTTGGTTCAAGAGCAGAATCTGATTTTTTGTCTCTATTCCTCTTGAAATTTCCTTTTCTCCCTTCTCTTCCTTTCCTTCTAGAAGTTTGAGCAGCAAGGACATGATTTTCTTCATTATGAGAGCTTCGTCCATTTCCTCTTGCTGCCAACTTGGATTCCTCTTGAATGCAATTAGCTCGAAGATGATCAAACTTGGGCAATTTATATCTTCCACTAATGCTTTGGATAAAAGGCTCCCAAGATTGAGGAAGACCATTCAGTGCCAACATAACCAGGTCTCTATCTTCAACTATATCTCCAATGGCACATAGTTGATCTCTCAACTCAGTAATCTTCATGAAGGAGATGATTGAATCTCCTTTAGCCATTTTTATATGATGGAGTTGTTGTCTCAAGGAAAGAGCTCTGTTGGTATTGTTGATCTCATACAATCCTTGTAGAGTCTCGAACATGTCTTTGGCTGTCTTCATCTTGGAGATAATTGGCACTAGATGATCCTTCATGAAGTCTATCAAGATCTTCCTAGCCTTAGTACCATTCTTCTTCCATTGAGTTTTCTCAGCATCATCGGATGGCTCAGGCACATCATTCTCAACGAAGTTTAGAAGATCATTTTCTTCTAGTGCAATAAGAACTCTGAATTTCCAAGAGGTGAAGTTTGATGCACCATCAAGTCTATCTTCAACCTTGACTCCATTCACCATTTTTGATGCTTGGATAGACTTCCCTAGATAAGAAGATTTCGCTGCTTGAAGAAATCTGATCTGATCTTGCTTAAACCCACTCTGATACCATGTTAATTTTAGACCAGAAATGAAGATACACAACAATACAAAATAATGAACAATAGAACACAACGAATACCCTGGGAAAACCCTCCTTCTTGAGGGAGAAAAAACTCAGCCAAAGATATATCTCTTATATTAGAATGAAAAAGAGCAGAAATCTGCTTTACAACTTGGCCCAAACACAAGGCCGATCCAATGTAATGAGAGATAGCACCTCTTCTAGGTGCGAATATACAAATAATATGATTTCTCCTTGATAACAATCAACTTGATGCAAAATGTCAATCTGCTACAAATGTTCGATCTCCTCCTTGAAGTGCAAACTTATCTTGAATGAATTGAATTACCAAATGAATGAGAATCGCCTTGTATATATATACATCAAGACGTCTTTTCATGTAGGGTCGGCCTCTTTCACAAAATGAGACGACTTTTTATTGAGTCAACCTTAAAAAAATAAATTAATATTTAAATAGCAAGTCTGACTTGCCTTTGCATTTATTTATTATTTATTATTTGAATTTGAGAGAGAAAGAAATCTCTCGTCGCTATAACATCAACAGTAAGATGGTCCAAGATCTTCCCTTTCAAATCTTGGTTCTTCAGTAGCCTTCAGTGGAGGAGAAGCATCACTCGAGCGCTTTTCTACGAACCACATTCAAAATATGGCCCTCCCTTCGACGAAGAGATTGGTTGGGTAACCGATACTGTTAACCAACTGAGCATAGTGTTGTGTCCTACACAACTAGAACCTTGATATTTCACAATCTCGAACTAGTATAAAGGATCATGATGAACTGGCAGTGTAGTCTCATGCATCACACAGTCTAAGTGGATGGTGTACCTTGCACTACTTTGGCCAAAGTGTTCTCATTCAGTACTTTGAATGAAGGTCATTTATCATAAACACTACTCAGGGCCGAATTGACTTAAGTCTATCTTACACTACGCATAGGTGTGGTCCTTCACTAGATAGTATGTCATCCTAGACTAACCTACAACATACTAACTGCTAGAAATAAATCAGCATAACAAGTAATTCACATAATCTCTCCTATACTGGAAATCTTTATCCTAGGACTAACTCAAGCTTATCTCAGTTAACCTAATAATTTAAGTTGATAGAATTTACTTGACTCTTGTCCTCATTTTGGTTCTAGTATATAATAACTATTACAAACATATTCTCCTTATATGGAAATCATACAATTAAAAAAAAACACAAGTATGCATCTTTTATCCTTTATACCTTTTACTCCCTAGCTGCAAATAGATATGCAATTCATAAAAACAACTCACTTTTTATACACAACAGAAATGCAGTTTATGAAGCAACTCCCTATCTATGCACAAGCAGTAAACACAAATAACATAAATATTTTAAGATTCACAATTGAAATTGATAGTAGAAGAATATCCCATGCCTGGCATTTAGCTTTCCTCCAAATTATGATGTCTCAGACTATTCTCACAACACTTCCACCTCTATAAATCAATTGGCTAATCCCTCACAAGTTACTGCCTTTCTCACTCAGAATTAACTCACAAGTTGGTACCTTTCTCACTTAGAAATTAGTATTCAGATATGAATATTCAGACTGATATTGGTTATAGCTGAATAGAAGTGTAAAACTTAGGTGATTCGATAATCAAGGCTGGTAATTTCTAACTAAACTCAACTCTCAGGAATATATCTCTCAGAAAAATAGAATGATGCTCTACATAAAATGAGTCCTCAAAGATTAATTCTCCAGAAACAAGAGTAAGTCAAGAATGATGAATTGGGCGACTATTTATAGAGCCTCAACCCCATTGAATCCCACTTCCAAAGGCATGTAAACTGCCAGAATTGTGTTTTGAATTATTCAACTTGATAAGTGGTGGGTTTCTAATCTCATACTCAGCTTCCAAGAGGTGAGTCGACCTTCATTATTTGACAGTAGGTTGAAGAACATTTCATACTTGCACATGGTTAAATATGAAGGATCGACATCTATAGGCGTCTTCCAGATATGGTGCCAATCTAGAAATCTGGCGGGTAAAGATTCATAGTGAAAAAGTCCAATGTTATATCCAATCCACATAGCCTACAATCATGGCTCAATCGACAACATTCAGGCTATGTTTCATGTTTCATGTGACTTGGTCACAAACCTGTGTGTGTGCGCATGTTTTTCCCAACGACTGTATTTTATTTGATTTCCAAAGTTCATACTATAATTTATGAAATATTTCCTCTTTCACTATATTGGAGATTGACGTATATTTCCCAAAGTTTCAAAGACAATGTTCGATTCATTTAATCTTCATAAATCGACTATATATTAAACCTGATTTCCATAGTTGTTGATCAATAATCGGGTAAGTGATATTTCACCCGATTCCTATAGTTGGAGTTTAATATTAACTCAAAGTGGAAAATAATTTAATTTCCTTTATGAAATTTAAAGATTAAATATATTAGGGAATAATTATATATTTTATTATATAAATATAATTATAGTTTTTAAATATATTAAACATATATATATATATATATATATATATATATTTAAATACCCAAGTATATATATATTAATATAACTATAATATATTTATTTAATATTTAATATATAATCATATATATATATATATATATATATATATATATATATATATATAAAACAAATATATATTTATATCATGAGCTAGTTAGCATACTTCTGATATATATACATATATATATATAAATTTAGGAAGCAATAATAATAATATTATTAATATCCACATAATAAAGGACGTGTGCATATATACATATATAGACTGGTATATTCCTCTATGCACACACATGTGTAAGTATACTTTACATGTCCACTCCCTATTCACTTACATTCATTCACGTTACCATCATAATGATCGTAATACAACAAGACAGATATGCAAATAAACATCACTCATAAAATCGTAAAGAAGTAGACAAGACTCCTAATACCAATGTACGAGCTTACAAATGACTTATCTAGAACCCACATAACTGACTCAGTTCACTCAATCTAAAGTGTTGTGTGTGTGTGCTAAGATAGTTCACTTTATCGGTTAACCGACCAAGCTCCTCTCTCGAGTGATACTTCCCCTCCACCTAGAGGAATGGTTCATATACTTGTATCCACTAACACATGCTTTTGGAAGTCATATGTTCATAACATAAGCAATATACATAAACATTTAGAATATTCACAATTTAATAACCATCTATTCTCATTTTTGCAGTATATCACCATGAATAACATCAACTGAGATAACATCAAATGAGATAACATTCATATTGAAAACAAGGTACAAGCATCATTAATTCATCTCCAGAATTCACATTTACCCTATCTAGTAACGGTAAATAGTAACTTCACTATTTGGAATGTAACACATCAAGTATCTAGTTCAATGCCAGGAATGGATGAATATCTCAAATCTTTCTTTTTCCCCTAGTTTTTCTTTCATCATTATTTTGGATGGATCAACCTTATGAGATATCTCCTCTCTATGTCTCCCCTAACTCTTCTTCTCCCTCAAATAGTTTGTTTCTTGTCGTCCCATTGCCTCTACCTATTTATTTTCCTTTCTTGCTCAAATGTTTCAGATCTGCCACATGTTTTAGGACATAATTCTAGCCCGAATGGATTGCTCGTATTTCCAAAACTTGTCTCACATTTTTCTAGGGTTTTTCTATGTTCCATTGACCCTAAATTCCGAATGTATGATTGTAAAATAGAGTCCAATCATTAACTCTAATATAAGGGAGAGGAGCCAAAATGTGCGTGGGGTCCTAAACGTGAGATAGGACTAGCGTGCATTGGGGCCTGTAGTGGTACGCCTCTCCTCCAAATATGACAAAAATAAATGTGCAAAAAAAACCACAAAAAGCCTAAACAATAATCAGATATTAAATGCACATTTTTTGGTATATATTTGTTTGCAAAATAAGTATAGGCTGACAGCCAAACAAGTCATATTGTATTCAAAGTATTTCTGACATATCACTGACAAGATCTTGGGTGCTCATAAAAGATTCATATCATAAAAGTAGACCCCCACCTACATAAACATTGAAACCCAGTTGTGGCACCAACACAAGACTCCCTTACAAACAACACAACACTACACAACAAAATAGGCCTACCACGTCAACACTATTTAAACCCATGTGTCCCATCTTTGACTCAAATGATAACTTATTATAACCAAATTTCCCACAGAAGTAAGACCAAAACAACACGCATAAGCATCTTCCTGTCTCATCAAACATGAGACCTACAACACGTATCGACAGGCGACTGTCCCAGTTCGCCAAATGAACCGTTCACGTACTGGTCACTTCACCTGCACACCCACCTGCATCCATAGAAACAAGTTGTAAGACAACCATTCTTCATGAAAAAAATAATGAAAACAAATGTAGACATTCCACCAAACCAATCAACTCGGAATTTAATGGACAAAAAAAATCATATTTTCAATTCACATCATTCAAAATTCAAAATTGAAAGAGGATGCAAATTTAATACGCCATATCAAACAAGCATGAAAAAAAACACAATAATTCCCAATTCAAATAGTTGTGAGATACTTGAAGACTTCACTTATTCTGGAGTGAGCGACATAAGAAAAAGAGGAGTAACAATCATAAAATCGAGCAATGTAACAAGAAGAGGAGGCAACATCACAGATTCCAGACTAGCAGCTTCCATATTGTTCCAGGTATTCCTCTACATTGAGATTATTTATATCATTTATGTCTGTGAATGAGTTGGTCATGCACAAAAGATGTGAGATTTGTTAAACTCTTACTTTTTTCCATTCGTAATCTTTATATTGTTCTTCATTACAGCCATTACAATCATAGGTTAGCAGTTGTGTTTCCCTATGATAAAATGTAAGTGTGGTTCCCATTTTGTTGTTCGTGAGTATGTTTACGTTGTACATGCCTTTAAGATATGAGATTTCTTAAGCTCTAATTTACTGTTTTCCATTCGTAAGCTTTATATTGATCTTTATTACAACCATTACAGTCATAGGTTAGCATTTGTGTTTCCCTATGGTTTATATTGCAATCATTATAGTCATAGTTAAATAGTTATATTTCCTTGTGATAAAATGTAAGTGTGGTTCCCAGTTTGTTGTGCACACTTTGTTTATGGTGTATATGCCTTTAAGATATGATATTTGTTAAGCTCTAACTTATTGTTTTCCATTCGTAAGCTTTATATTATTCTTCATTACAACCATTACAATCATAAGTTACCAGTTGTGTTCCCTACAGTTTATATTGTAGTAATTACAGTCACAGTTAAACAGTTGTGTTTCCCTATAGTTTATATTGTGCAATCACTATAGTCATATGTTAGCAATTGTGTTTCCCTATAGTTTATATTGCAATCATTACAGTTATAGTTAAACAGTTGTGTTTCCCTACAATTTATATTGCAATCACTACAGTCATAGGTTAGCAGTTGTGTTTCCCTATGGTTTATATTGCAATCATTATAGTCATAGTTAAAATGTAAGTGTGGTTGGGTTGGGGCCCTAGCTCGGTTGGCTAAATCTTTCCTGTTGCAGGAGGTTGGTCACGAGGTCTAGTCTCCCCCATCCCCATGGTACCGGAGGGCGTGTCGCGCCAGCGCCGTCGGTCACGTTAAAAAGTTTACCAGACGCACTGCAATTTATATGGGGTCGTGCTACCTGATTCCTACAGTCTAAAAAAAAAAAATGTAAGTGTGGTTCCCAGTTTGCTATGCATGAGTATGTTTATACTGTACATGCCTAAGAGATATGAGATTTGTTAAACTCTAACTTACTATTTTTATTCCTTTTCATATATTTTGTCCTTTATTAGAGTCATATGTTATCAGGTGTGTTTCCCTTGTTTACAATGTAAGTGTAGTTTTCAATTTGTTGTGCATGAGTATGTGTATACATGCCTATGATATACGAGATTTGTTAAACTCTTACTATTTTTCACCCCCTTTCATTTACTTTTTCCTTCATTACAGTCATGTGTTATCAGTTGTGTTTCCCTTGCATACAATGTCATTGTGGTTCCCAATGCCTAAGAATGCCTATTTTGTGCTTGTCACTCCTCTTTTTCTTATGTTGCTCACTCTAGATTAAGTGAAGTCTGTATATATGTATTGCTATGTTTATGAACTGTTTACAATATTTATAAATGTCAATGCAACAAACTAAAAAGAAAACACATACAAAAACATTAATCTTTTGTTCAAGCATCATTGTCT
Organism: Sequoia sempervirens; assembly: GCA_007258455.2. Taxonomy (NCBI): domain Eukaryota; kingdom Viridiplantae; phylum Streptophyta; class Pinopsida; order Cupressales; family Cupressaceae; genus Sequoia; species Sequoia sempervirens. The sequence goes on from VDFB02281492.1 coordinate 924,959,415, forward strand.
TCATATGCAAAGAAAATTGTCATTCAAGATGAAAATGCCTTCCTATTATTGTTAGAAGAACTAAATATATGCTTTTTTCTTCTTGGTTTTGATTGTACTTATTATGTGCAGATGACTAAGGGTAATGGAATGGTGACCCGACTACAACCAAAAAAAAGAAAAGAGCCACAACACGGTTGCCCTCCCACAATGAGGGGTTAAATTTCCCTAAGAAGCAAATCCTGCAAATCATGTGGACAACAATCCTATTGCACTAGTAGTGGAGAATTTTGCACCTTGAATACCACAAAATGAGGTTCCTACACCTCAAAGACCATAGAAGGTAACAATGTAACAACGACTATGGTCATCAGAGGACATGATAGGGGCACTCTATGATGTAGAGGAAAATAACATGTCAATAAGGGGAGCTTCAAAAAAGTGGAAAATCCCAATAGCCACGCTTTCCAAATGGCTAGGCGGACTAACAACAACGTCCAAGAAAGGTCTACCAATAGTCCTCACTGAAGAGGAAGAACTTCTGATTGTGGAATGGTGCAAGGAAATGGCTGCGGTTGGCCATGGCCTTGAGATTGTCAATCTTAAGGCAAAGGGTGCCCAAGTTTGTGAAAATAGGCCAAACCCTTTCAAGAATGGGTTCCTGGGGAAGTCCTGGTGGACAAGTTTTAAGAACCAACAGCCAAAACTTACGTTGTAGACAGTTGAAGGCCTTGACAAAGATAGGGCACTGAACCTTAGACCTGTTGTTGTAGAAGCTTTCTACAAGACATTGTTTGCAGCATATGAAGCACATCCATATGGTCCTCATCGCATTTGGAATTGCGATGAAATTGGTATCTAGATAGGAAAAAATGGGGCCATGAGGGTGCTAGACATAAAAGGTAGCGGGAATTTGTCATACATTATTCCAAAGAGTTGTGAATGGATAACCATTCTATGTTATGTTAATGTTGTCGGGCAGAGCATTCTAGGCTTTTACTTGTTTGAGGAGAAAAAAACTTAAACAATTACATTGTAAATTGTGAACCAGTTGCTTGCATAGCAGCCCAACCGCATGCATGGATGACAAAGGATTTGTTTATGCAATGGTTTTCCCACTTTGGATGGCCAATTCCAGACGGTGTGTCGCCCACTAACAGGTAGTTGTGGATTTTCAATGGGAATGGAAGCCATGTTGCACTCACAACCATCCAACAAGAAAGAGAGTTGGGTATAGATTTACTAACATTTCCAACACACACCTCGCATAAACTAAAACCGTTGGATGTGAATGTGTTTTCACCTTTCAAATCATACTTCAAGTCAGAACGTGCAACATGGATGGAAAGGTTTCCAAACCTTGAAGTCAGGATGATAGAACTTGTAGAGCTAGTTAACAAATCACTATTAAGAGCTTTAACAGTTGATAATATCAAAGTAGGATTTAGAAGGACTTGGATATGGCCACTCAATCCAGATGCACTCGTGGACATGTGCCCCAGTGACACATTTGAGGTCAGCATAGGCAAGGATGCTTTTGCAGTGCAGAACATCCTTAGCTTTTCAAGAGTTGTGTCAAGAGATGATATTGCACAAACATTATTGTCCACTCTTCTAGATGGGCAATTACAGTTTGTAACAAAATCATAGGTAGAGGAACATATCTACAACATTCACTTGATAACAATCCAATTGATTCAGTTGCACAAGTGGTGGTTGATCAACAAACTCCTCCCATGGTGGACAACTTGGTTGACTAATTGGACAATAGTTTGAGTCTTCCATCGCAATGTAGCCAACCATCCTAGTTGGTGGAGGGAGAAATGAATCTAAGCATTGATTTGCATGTCCAAGAACAATAGGGTACTTTTAGTTTCCCATCACAACCACTTGCAATTGGCCTATTTGAAATTGTGCATTACTATGCTGCTTGTGGCACTTTAGATTTAGGAGGTAATGAAGATTTCACTGAGGAATCACAAGTAGTGTACGTTCAGGTGGAGGAGAAAATTGTCTCACAATTGAAGCAGAGACAAGAAATAAAAACAGTTCCACATATCAGCAAATTCCTCAAGGTGCCTATGCACACTGTCCATTAAAAAAATCCAAAGGTGGTGGTAATGGAATTCGATTGAGTAGACAGTCTGAGCTCTTGATGACAAAAGACTACATGAATATTTTATTGCAGCAAGAGGAAAGGAAGAAAGAGGTTGAGGAGATAAAATCTTGAAAGAAACAAGAGAATGAGGAGAAAAAGGTAGCAAGAAATGTGGTGAGGGAATTGAAGGAGCGGGCCAAAATAGAGGGAGATACAACATAAAGAAAAAGAGCAGCAAAAAATACAACAAAAGAAGGATAGAGATGCCAAAAAGGAGCAAGAGAGGCTTCAGAGGGAACGGGACAAAAAGGAAAAAGAGATTGAAGTGGCACAAAGGGATTTACAAAGAGAAAGGTGGTTAAGCACCCTCATTAATCCCTTGTCACAAAGTAATGTAGTATTTCAGGATTTGCTCAACATCAATATCCCTCACTTCTCCACTGCAATGAATTATTCAATCCTCTCCCAATATGAGTTTAGGTTCACTCAATTTCCAAGTCAAACTACCAGTCGAGATTTACAGATATCAGTTCCTATGAATTGTTCACCACCGCTCCCATCACATGTCACTTGCACCTAGTTTTCCAATCTAGCTTCCTGTCATGTAAGCAACACTCTGCAATGACTGGAAGGGGATGAGAACATGGCCATTGGTACCCCAATCATCCAACCACCAATTCTCTATCACAACAACTCGTAATTTCTTTCCAATCATTGAAACAACATTGGTATCCGTCGATGTAGCCTTATTTTGATTTGATTTGCAATGTATGTTTTGGACAATTTATAATTTATGATATCTACATATGCAACCTTATTGTTGGAAGTTTTTAATTTATGATATTTGAGGATGTAGCCATATTTTGTTTTGATTTGCAATGTATTATGTTCATATTGCAATGTGTGTTGTATTTATGCTTGTTGTTTCCACTTATGTTCAATTAACAGTTTTTCATTTTGAGTTAACCCACTTTGATTTCATATGACACATGTTATTATGCAATTTGGCTAAGGTGTGAAAAAAATCATTTTTTTCCATGTGACCTATACATGCATGGTCCCACCTCCACTTGGTTTGCGGCACAATGTCCAAAGTAGACTGGATTGCCACATCACCAAAATACATTCCACCACCCTTTCACTCCACTAGTTTGCATTAATCGCTCACCGCCCCTGCCAATTCTTCTGTATAGTCATGTTTAATGTGCATCCCATTCTATTACTTCCACAACATCCTGCGCAAAATACGAGTCCTTATGCATTCAATGCTCCCAATGCCTCACACAACTCACCAAGTTTCTCCCCTTTCACTCTACCATCTTCTCGACTATTCTTCACAAACAGGCCAGAATGTGTTTGCTTAAGGTCTCTTCAACTTCAATCCCACCATCACTACATGTCGCACTCAGAGTCTAGTCTCCCTTCCAGCTTCTTTACATATATACATATGTGTACACATATACATATGTATGTACATATACATATACAAATATATGTATAGACATACATATACATATATGCATATGTATATGTATAGACATATACATATACAAATACATTTACATATAGACTATACATATACATATATGTAAATATATATATTTTGTTGTTGTTCTTCAATTCAGTCATGCAACTATTGTAACTTTTTTAGGTGCCATTGATAAATTTGGGGATGTTCTCTTTTCATAGGTTTTGGTTCATCTATTTAGTCATGTAAATATGTATACACACACACACACACACACACACATATATATATGTAAATATGTATATATATGTTTATACAATTCTATTTTGTTGTTGTTCTTCAATTCGGACATATAAATGTTTTTGGTTTGTCTAGTGTAAGCAAAACAATGCAAGCAATTGTATATACATATACATATACATATACATACATGTATATGTATATGTATGTGTGTGTATACATATATGGATATGTATGCATGTATGTATAAGTATATACCTGGTTATACATATCTATTTTGCTATTGTGATTCAATTCAGTCATGCAATTATTGTAACTGTTTTAGGTACGAAGTATATATATATATGTTTATACAATTCTATTTTTTTGTTCTTAAATTCAGACATATAAATATTGTTCATTTTTTCAATGTAAGCAGAAGAATGCATGTAAGCAATTGTATATACATATACATATACATGTATATATATACATACATACATACATATATACACACACATATGTATATGTAATGAGCCTAAAAAAAAATTTCAATGAACAACCCAATACAACAAGCACCCGTTAAGGTTAGATCAATCCAAACCAATTGCTAGAAAGTAACTCTATGCCAAGAATGTACACAAGGATTCCAATGTTGGGCAAGGTGTGAGCATATGGCGCCAAGGATCGTTAGTAGCAACTAAAAGATTACAATGCTGGAAAGTAACCCAACACCAAGAATGTGCACTCAAGATCCAAGGGCGAGCTACTAACACATGGAAAAGGGGATCATTAGTGCTCAAATGAAGTACAATGTTGAAAGTGAGAGTATGCAACTCAACCGCGTATTTCAGCGGGAGTAGTGTGACGACATAGCTGATCAACAGTATGAATAATGAAGTAAGAAGGGCGGCAAGCCAACCCCAGTACAATGCATAGACGATGGGACTAGTCTCTTCCACCAATGGCGAGAATGAAAGTGATTAAACTGAAAGTAAACTAGGCAACATAGCCATCCTCTTCCACTAAAGTGGGAATACAAAATGTAAAGTGCAAAAAGTAAAAGAGTTGATCAGTACTACTGATTCAACGTTACAATATGATGAATAATCTGCAAATACAATGGGATATAGATAACCAATGATCTCCAGAATGTTAGGAAATGAACTCCAAACAAGTACAAGCTATCCAGCATATGAAATATAGCAAAAGGGACTAAAATAGTAGGTTTGATATAAAATTTCAGCAATCAAAAAGTTCATACCAGCAAGCCCTAGAATCACCAAAATGCTCATAACTTTGTTAAAACACCTCTGAATGATGTCGAACTGAATGAAAATGAGAGCTAGGAGTTGAGCAACCAAGACCAAGCCAAGAAACTCCTCCAAACAATAGTGATTTATTTATGCATGCTTCCCAATGCAAACTCAAAGAAGGTACAACCTCTAGAAATGTTCTACCAGTAAGATAAAATCCAAGACACCTCCAAAAAAATTGAAAACTTTCAAGGAGGGGCGCCCAAGGTAGACTAAAGCATAGGGCCAATGCCCAGAACCACCAAAAAATCATGCAAGGACTTATGAGAAGATTTCTACTTCAGCAAAACCCTAACTAGCAAATGCAAAACTAACAAATCTCTAAAATCTTCAACCTTGATGCTCTGTTTGCTAGTCTAGATGAGAAGTAGTCTCTGAAAGCTCAGCTAGGTGCTATCTTTCAAGCACAAAACTAAGAGAAAGAACTAGGAGGTATGCATTCCTCGAAGCAAACTCTTAAAGCATTTCAACAACATAACAATATGATAAGCAACAATAGATATCAATGAAGAGCCCAACACTCTTATTTATAACCTTTTTCTCTCCCAAATTCAAATCTTCTTTTCCCTCCAATTAGGGAACCTATCTCAAATTCACATTCATCTTCAATAATTTGCAGTTTGAATTTCATTTAGCCTCTTCTCCAAAAATGGAATATACTTTATCAAAAATGCTAATAAAGTATAATGTGGCGTCCCAAAAGTATTAAAGTGCAGTACTTTATAAAATAACATATCTCCTCAAATAGGCATCCAAATATGATTAAGTGAAATATTTTAATAAACTTTCTTTTTTCTTCATCTAGGCGTCCACCACCTCAGCAATATTTCAATTATAAAAACATTATAAAAAAGCAATTATATTCTTCAAAGTTGACCACCATGCCTTAGCCAAATATTTCACTTAAAAACGTTATTTTTCACCAAATATCAAACTTGCCAAAAATAACTCCAAGAATGTTGGAATGACCAACTGCTCATGCTAACCTACCAGAAATAGCCACAACATTGAACTGTTGAACTGTTGCTAAAAATAGCACTGCCAAAAATAGTACTTACTAAAAATAGCATATTGCTAAAATAGTAAGTTGTTCCAAACTCATTTTCTCCACATTTTGTGCAACCGTCAACTTACTAAAAATAGTAAGTCCAGAAAAGTTCTATGATTCAATTGCATGTCACACCACCGCGAAGCACTCTGAAAACCTAGAAGGAATCCAAAATCCAAACTGAAAAACTCCAACATGCAAGCCTCCAAAAGTAGCCGAGAATGCAAGTCAATATCACGTGGTGCATGTTACCTCATTGCGAAGCTCTCCAAAAACCCAGAAATCTCCACCGGACATGCGTTAGAAACTCACGCATGCAAGACCTCAAAACCTCCTCAGAAGTGGAAACCCTAATTTCAACTTCTGACTAGCCTACAAGCTTCTGGAAATAGGTTATCAAACACAGAAGAGTGTATGGCTAAAATGGGGACATTACAGTCCGCCCTTCCCAAAATTGCTTGTCTTCAAGCAATGCCACCACAACTCTAGAGAAACTCAAATTGATACATGTCAAATCAAGTACAATCTCAGGGTCTCATGTCCATCTCTGCAAAGACCCACCATGTTGATGCTACACCACTCTGATAACATCATGCCAAAACTGCACTAACCTCACTTGTAACTCCAAAATGTTACCATCATTGAAACTCAAGCTGAAAACTTTGGAAGTACTGAAATCAACATCTTGCAACATCTCACTCCCAAAAGACTCTAAGTCATCAATATCAACCATACCACTATCAATCATAATCTTGGGTAATGGGAAAGTTAGTCGACTCAACTCAATACTGTAATCCTCAACATATCTCCATAAGGTATCTAACAAAGCCATGACTGCAAACATGACCTCTCCAAATCTTCTTGCAAAGAGGAAAGCAATCCTTTGCAAGAGCTCATCAAACTCAAACTTATGACTCCTCATGAATCTACTAAGGCTCAACTGAGTTATCTTGATACAACCATGAAGACTGTAGAAATTTTTCACAACTCCAACCCCATGAGTCTCAAAATGATGAATCAAAGCATGTGGTAGTTTGATGTCCTGAACCAAAACTGAGAGTAAACTATCAAAGTTTACATCACAAACCTCCATAAGATGAACTCTAAGAATAGGATAGGTTTGAAGAAAAAAATAATCATTGTTGTTCAAAGCTGGGATCAACGAAGTACAATCTAATTTTAGCGCTCTACACAAGGAAAAACAGCAACACCAATGGAATTCCCAAGTGTGAGCATGTGAGATGAGCATTGAGTTACAAGATAATGCTTCCAAACTGGCTGGAAAACACACTAGAGCAACCTCCAACTGAAAAATACCACCTTTTTGACAAGAAATGATGAACCAACTCTCCTAAATGAGAGTAACTCCCCATGTAAGGTGGCTAGTTTTCCTCTAATCAGCAAGCTCGAGTCTCAAAATCCGCCCTTGTCTTAGCCAAGGATCACTCTCAAGAGAAATCAACCATTCATCTCTCCAACCCATACTCAAAATCTCTCTCCAATCCATTTTTTGATGAACAAATGGGGCCATCAAGTGGCTGGAAAAGAAGGTAACAACACCATTAATATTGAAATTTTGATCCTTATCCCTCAAAAATTTCTTCTTTCCACAAGTAATAAGCTCTAGCAACCCATGTTGAGGTTCCCAAGCATGGATATCCAATTGAAAGTGATCTTCAACACTCTGGAAAGAAAACATAACACATCTCTAAGTGTTGGTCAAAATCAAGTGCATACTTGTGAAATTGGCGTTCCCTCTGATGAACCTTTGAAACCAATCCATGAGAACTTCAACAACATTGGAGCATGAAACATAAGATGACTTCAAATTCAACTCCTAAAATAGACTAGCATCACTCAACCCGGGGAATGGATTGACAAGAGTGCAAACGCCATGTTTTGGTCCATCTTCCCAAGTGAAGACTACATCCTCAATCCCTCTTAAGAATTCTTGATCAAACGTTCTTCTTGGAAGATTACTGATTGCAAGGAGCGAATCTCCCTCATGTTTGGCTTGCAAATCTTCAATAAGTTGGAAATCGCATTCCATATTGTGTTGGGAAACTTCATCAAGATCCCATTTTGTGCTATTATCAATTGATGCTTCATCTTCCATCACAAAAAGAGGATTATCATAAGTTTCCTCAACACCCACTTCAAAGAGAGGATTGTTAAAAACTTGAAAGTCATTCCTTTCATCTTGCTGCTCCAAATCTGTAAATGTAACTTCTGATTTTCTTGAGACTCTTTCAAGATCAAACTCCTCTTGAAGACTATCGAGCTCTCCAATCACTTGCTTGATTTCTTCAGCTCTTTGTGCACTCTCTTGCTCTTTGGAAAGTTTAAAATCACCAAGTTGATCTACTACCTCCATTAATTCCATTTGATTTTCTTCTAACATAGCCTTTGTTGATTCAAGCTCATGAGTAAGCTCATCAACCTTTCTCTCTTTTCCTTCGAAAGCACTGAAGGTCTTCTTTGCAAATTCAATGGCATGATCTTGATCTTCAATCAAGTGTAGGTAATCTGATTTCAATGTCTCCAAAGAGTCTTTGATTAGTTGCAAGTTAGGAAAAACAACTTCATTCCTAACCCCTTTTTGTCTCTCTTCAAACTGAGCCTCCCAAATAAGTTCTTCAATCAAACTATATGTGCAATCAAATCTAGATAGAGCTCACACTTCATGTTCAAAGGACACATTGAATTGACCTTCCCATTCATATGAATGCATAGATGGTGAATTACTAATAGGCCGCAACTAAAAATCAGAACTTTGTTTCTTGTCTTTTATGTCCTCATAGCTGCTCCAACATTCTTGTCTTTCACCACCAACTTGCTAAGAATGCTCACTACTATGAAGAGGATCATACTCTACAACTTCTTTGATCCTTTGTTTGCAATCAGCTTCTTGAATGGGTAAATTAGACTTGTGTTCAAAAACCTCTTTAAACCTTTCTTCTTCAAGAGCCAAAAGGTCTTCATCAGGATCAAAGGGAAACTTATCCCACACAGGTTCTTTTTCATATCTTGAAGCCAACACACCCAGATCCAAAATGTTAACGAGTTGATTGAGATGGTCAACAAGAAGGTGCTTATCATTCTCCTCTTGAAGTGTTGACTCTTTGAATGAATCACTCCACTTTTCACTTAAACTGATATCTTCATTAGTAGCTTCCTCCAAGAGCTTAGTTTGATGATCAAACCCAATACCACCTATGTCACCATCATTGTAATGGAAATAAGAGTCATCAAAGCTGGATGCTTTGATTACTTTATCATTTTTTATCTTCAACAAACCCATCATGAATAGGTATATTGTTGATTTCTTCATGTGGAACTTCTTGGGAAGTTGGGACAACAACAAGAGGGAAATCCTTCATCATCAAATCTTCAACGTGACCATGCATGAACTCATTGGATTCGTCTCCAAGAACACTAATATTTCCTTCATCTTGCCCTTCTTCAATGAACTCATCCCACACAATAGTTCTACCAACATCTTCTGTAAAGCCCTTAGCTTCAAGACCATCATGGGATGAATCCAAATTAGGATTCAAGACTACTGCTATGTTCTGATCTCCATCACTTGCTATCACATGCAAGTCTAGGGGAGTATTATGGGCTCTCCCCCACACTCTTCCACTTGCTCATTTGTGTGCTGCAATCCACAAACATGCACTTCTTCTTCCTTCCTTGAACCTTCCACCAAGGCATGTTATTCTTCCTCTTTAATCATTTTCTTGATGTAGTTGATCATATCCAACTTTTCAGGTTTTAGTATCACCACACAATTCAAATAGGAGTCAAATGAAACATTGCTCCTAAAATCATCTGTCATGTTCTGATATTCTTCATGGAGAATGACAACCTCATGTTCACATTGCCTCTTGTATTGTTCGGCATATCCAATGAAATCCCTCATGACAACACTAACTTTTACTTCTTCATATGCCATAGTCGAATCTGACTTCTCTCGATTTCTAAATAGAAAATGCAACATCTTCAGAACTTCTAAGAGTTGAAACTGAACTCAGTTTTGACCACAGGTGTAGAATCTGATTTCTCTATCACTCATCTGTCAACTGAACTCTATCTTTTCATAGGATGCCAGGACCTTGGCTCTAATACCACTATAATGAGCCTAACCATTTTTTTCTTATTTTTTCAATGAAGAACCCAATACAACAAGCACCCGTTAAGGTTAGCTCAATCCAAACCAACTACTGGAAAGTAACTCTATGCCAAGAATGTACACCAAGATCCCAATGTTGGGCAAGGTGTGAGCATATGGCATTGAGGATCGTCAGTAGCAACTAAAAGATTACAATGTTGGAAAGTAACCCAACACTAAGAATGTGCACTCAAGACCCAAGGTGGGTGAGCTGCTAACATATGGCGAAGGGGATCATTAGTGCTCAAATGAAGTACAATGCTAAAAGTGAGAGTATGCAACTCAATCGCATACTTTAGCAGGAGTAGTGTGACGGCATAGCCGATCAATAGTATGAATAATGAAGTAAGAAGGGTGGCAAGCCGACCCCAGTACAATGCATAGACAATAGGGCCAGTCTCTTCCACCAGTGGCAAGAATGAAAGTGATTAAACTGAAATTAAACTAGGCGGCATAACCATCCTCTTCCACTAAAGTGGGAATACAAAATGTAAAGTGTAGAAAGTAAAAGAGTTGATCAGTACTACTAATTCAGCGTTACAATATGATGAACAATCTACAAATACAGTGAGATATAGATAAACAATGATCTCCAAAATGTTAGGAAATGAACTCCAAAAAAGTACAAGCTATCTAGCATATGAAATATAGCAAAAGGGACTAAAATAGAAGGTCTGATATAAAATTGTAGAAATCAAAAAATTCATACCAGCAAGCCCTAGAATCACCAAAATGCTCATAACTTCGTCAAAACACCTCTGAATGATGTGGAACTAAATGCAAATGAGAGCTAGGAGTTGAGCAACCAAGACCAAGCCAAGAAACTCCTCCAAACAACAATGATTTATTAATGCATGCTTCCCAATGCAACCTCAAAGAAAGTACGACCTCCAAAAATGTTCTACGAGCAAGATAAAATCCAAGGCACCTTCAAAAAATCTGAAAACTTGCAAGGAGGGGCGCCCAAGGTAGACTAAAGCATAGGGCCAATGCCTAGAACCACCAAAAAATCGTGCAAGGACTTATGATCATATTTCTACTTCAGCAAAACCCTAACCAACAAATGCAAAACTGATAAATCTCTAAAATATTCAACCTTGATGCTCTGTCTACTAGTCTAGATGAGAAGTAGTCTCTGAAAACTCAGCTAGGTGCTATCTTTCAAGCACAAAATCAAGAGAAAGAACTAGGAGGTATGCATTCCTCGAAGCAAACTCTTAAAGCATTTCAACAGCATAACCATATGATAAGCAACAATAGATATCAATGAAGAGCCCAACACTCTTATTTATAACCTTTTTCTCTCCCAAATTCAAATATTTTTTTCCCTCCAATTAGGGTGCCTATCTCAAATTCACATTCATCTTCAATAATTTGCAATTTGAATTTCATTTAGCCTCTTCTCCAAAATGAAATATACTTTATCAAAAATGCTAATAAAGTATAATGTGGCATCCCAAAAGTATTAAAGTGCAATACTTTATAAAATAACATATCTCCTCAAATAGGCGTCCAAATATGATTAAGTGAAATATTTTAATAAACTTACTTTCTTTTTTCTTCATCTAGGTGTCCACCACCTCAGCAATATTTCACTTATAAAAACATTATAAAAATGCAATTATATTCTCCAAAGTCGACCACCATGCCTTAGCAAAATATTTCACTTAAAAATGTTATTTTTCACCAAATATCAAACCTGCCAAAAATAACTCCAAGAATGTTGGAATGACCAACTACTCATGCTGACCTACCAAAAATAGCCACAACACTGAACTGTTGCTAAAAATATCACTGCCAAAAATAGTACTTACTAAAAATAGCATATTGCTAAAAATAGTAAGTTGTTCAAAACTCATTTTCTCCACATTTTGAGCAGTCGCCGCAACTTACTAAAAATAGTAAGTCCAGAAAAGTTCTCTGATTCAATTGCATGTCACACCACCGCGAAGCACTCTAAAAATCCAGAAGGAATTTAGAATCCAAACTGAAAAACTCCAACATGCAAGCCTCCAAAAGTAGCCGAAAATGCAAGTCAATATCCTGTGGTGCATGTTACCTCATCGCGAAGCTCTCCAAAAACCCAGAAAACTCCATTAGACATGTGTTAGAAACTCACACATGCAAGACCTCAAAACCTCAGAAGTGGAAACCCTAATTTTAGCTTTTGACCAACCTACGGGCTTCTGGAAATATGCTATCAGACACAAAAGAGTGTATGGCTACAATGGGGACATTATAGTATACATATATGTATATGTATATATATATATACATATACATAAATGTATACATATATCTATTTTGTTGTTCTTCATTTTAGTAAAATAAATATTGTAGGTTTTTTTGGTGCCATAGTTAAATTTGGGGGTGTTCTCTTTTTCATAGGTTCTTCTTCATCAATTTAGTTAGGTAAATATGTATACACACACACACACACACACACACACACATATATATATATATGCATATACATATATGTATATGTATATATATGTTTCTAGAATTATATTTTATTGTTCTTCAATTCAGTCATATAAATATTGTTGTTTTGTTCATGTGTCACTCCATGTGAACCATCCAAGATAGGATGCACACGTTTCAACACCTCTCTCCTATGCAATAACCAAATAGTTTTTAGAAAACTTCAATATTGTTAAACTATGTTGTAGCAGTCATCCAATTCTCTTTGAATGGTAGACCACAACATAGTTGAACACATAGAATTTTGAAAACCACATCTGGCTATTGCTACCACCTCAAAGGAAGGTATAGTGTCATGTGGAAAATGATTGAGCTGTTGTTGGCACTGCAATTACATGCCTATATGATGAAATATTTATTAACAAGGATGTGCTCATTGATAAGGCCAATTACTTAATGGGCCGAAGTCTTAAATTTCTGTCATTTTGTTTGTTAAGATGGACTGAAGTGTTATTCTTATGCTTATGTTTGGGATGACATACACATGTGACATGGATGAATGGATTTTGGTAATTGTTGCATTTAGTAATGATTTAGGGAGACTTGATTTTCCCAACGCCTTTCTAATGATAACCTATGTTGCACTTGTCCACAATTCCCTTTGAATTGTGAAGTGCTACATAGGTAAGCATGAAAGGCCTTTGAAAAACCAAGTCCCCTAAATACGTTGTAACAAAGTAGAACTGTTGATTATTGTTCTATGGTAATACATGTCAATATATGCAATGAATTATTGGCAGTGTAGTGCCAATGCCTAGACAATGTGAAAGTGATTCATATACATAGATATATATATGTATACACATATGTACATATATATGTATACATTTATTTGTGTATATATATACATATATTTGTGTATATATATACATATGTACAGAGAAAGACTATTAAACTATGACTGTAATGAAGGACAAATAGAAGCAAATGGATGAAAAATAGTAAGTCGGAGTTAAACAAATCTCATATTTGATAGGCATCAAAGTTTAACAAATCTCATATTTGATAGGCATGTAAGTATACACATAATCATGCATAGAAAACTGGGAACTACACTTAACATTGTATACAAGGAAAACACAATTGTTAACTAGGAATTTGCATAGCGTGTCATGGAGGTAATAGGAAGGGATGTGCATTAAACATGACTATACAGAAGAATTGGCAGGCGCGGTGGTTGATTAATGCGAGCAAGTGGACAAAAAGGGTGGTAAACTGTTACTCTTTAATGGTTATCTATGTCACCTAAAAAAGTTGCAATAGTTGCATGACTAAATTGAATCACAACAACAAAATAGATATGTATAAACAAGTATATACTTATACATACATGGTTATCTATGTCACCTAAAAAAGCTATGATAGTTGCATGAGTGAATTGACGAATCATAACCTATGCAAAAGAGAACACCCCCAAAATTAATCAATGGGACCTAAAAAAGCTACAATAGTTGCATGATTGAATTGATGTAGCAGAACTTGTGAAAAAGATAAAACCCCCAAATTAATCAATGACACCTAAAAAAGCATGCTATAGTTTCATTCTTGAATTGATGAAGCAAAACCTATGAAAAAGATAACACCCCCAAACTAATCAATGGCACCTAAAAAATCTACAATAATTGCATTCTTGAATTGATGAAACAAAACCTATGAAAATGATAACACCCCCAAATTTATCAATGGCACCTAAAAAAGATACAATAGTTGATGACTGAATTGATGAAGCAAAACCTATGAACAAGATAACACCCCCAAATTTATGTCACCTAAAAAAAGCTACAATAGTTACATGAGTGAATTGATGAAGAAAAACCTATGAAAAAGATAACACCCCCAAATTTATCAATGACACCTAAAAAAGATACAATAGTTGATTGAATTGATGAAGCATAACCTATCAACAAGCTAACACCCCCAAATTTATCTGTCACCTAAAAAATGATACAATAGTTGCATGAGTGAATTGACGAAGCAAAACCCATGTAAAGGATAACACCCCAAAATTTATCAATGGCACTTAAAAAAGCTACAATAGTTGATGACTAAATTGATGAAGCATAACCTATGAAAAAGATAACACCCCCAAATTTATCTGACAACTAAAAAAGCTACAATAGTTGCATGAGTGAATTGATGAATCATAACCTATGCAAAGGAGAACACCACCAAATTTATCTGTCACCTAAAAAAGCTACAATAGTTGCATGAGTGAATTGATGAATCATAACCTATGCAAAGGAGAACACCGCCAAATTTATCTATGTCACCTAAAAAAGCTACAATAGTTGCATGAGTGAATTGATGAATCATAACCTATGCAAAATAGAACACCCCCCAATTAATCTAAGGCACCAAAAAAACCAACAATAGTTTTTTTTTTCTTTTTTTCAGTAAAAGGTTGTTAAGCTGACTATTTATATTATATAATAGTAACGGTTACAAATTTTTTTCCTTTATAGTATCTAGGTAAGATGAAAATACAAAATATCAACTGTTGCATTTGAATATAGCAAACAATTTATCGAAAGTTGATCGACCCTTCCTATTGGATGACTAAATTCTTGCCAAAATGAAGTATTTGAAAATTTCAATTGTGTAAAATAACAAAAATAGTTGACTTCACAAAAAGCAGTAAGCAGTTAACATTTTTCTTCATGCCTTATGTACTAAGAAACTATCTTCTTTTCCTTCTTTTCTCATAATCTGATAAAGTGGAGGAGATGTTTCTAAGTTTGCAGTAATGTTCATGTCAGGAAGGATTGGTTGGCGACCATGAATGAGTGGTTGAACATTTGAAGGCCCTAGTGTTGCATTTCCTAGTGTTGCATTTGATTCTTCAGTGTCGACTTCTCTTTATTGTGGCAGAATAGGATGACTCGGTAGAGTTGCATGATGACAGTGATGTGTAAGAAGGAACCAAATTGCATGATATTTGGTCTTGAAGCTCCTTATCATATCTTTTCCTAATTCCACCTGATACTTGTTCAACTCTTCGTATAGATAACTTTAGGAGTTAAATTCAAGTGTCAACCTCATACCAGTATAAATATTCCTGAAGCTCACTCTATGGTGCAAGTAGTGTCTAGGAAAGATACCCCCAATGTATGCTTCTCCATGCCAAAATTCATACTTCTAAATACTTTTGAGAACAT
This sequence comes from Sequoia sempervirens, assembly GCA_007258455.2. Lineage (NCBI taxonomy): Eukaryota > Viridiplantae > Streptophyta > Pinopsida > Cupressales > Cupressaceae > Sequoia > Sequoia sempervirens. The sequence continues at coordinate 924,975,353 of VDFB02281492.1, forward strand.
TTTGTTGCAAAAAGACTTCTTTAAGAATATCATTTGCTATCTTCTGCATATCATGATAATTGGGGTTCAAATCCATGATGTTTGAGACAAATATGAATACCAGATCAGATGGAAAAATGATTCTCTGTGATGATGGCTCAAAAATATCCTCTCCAATTATATCCTTGACACATTTGAAAATAGGGATACAATCTGTCTTAAAAACAAAAGACAATTCTTCTCTATCTAGCCCTTTGGAAAATGGCACTTCCCATTGTTGCACATGGAAGGGTGCCCTGTGATTTCTTGGAAGAAATTCCATTAAAGAATCTTTCTTGATAGTTGAAAACACCTAGAAAACAACAGCAATAAACACCTAGAAAGCACCCAGAAAATGACAACAATAAAAACCCAGAACTTATTTGGATGTTATTTTGAAGGAGTTCTTTTCGACCTCTTTGTTATGGCTTATCACATAGAGTAAGGCATGAAGTCACATAGTACCCATAAAGCATAAGCTAAACCATTCAACATATATATCTTTCATGAAAAAGAAGCCTTGAAATTCTTCTATTAATTCTAAGATCAATCTTGGAATCAATTTAGTAGAACCATAAGGAGTAATTTCCAAATTGAAATGAAGACAAGATGAAATTGCACTTTACCCAGTAACTTGCGCCTCCAAATTAAAACTACTACGATGCTTCTGTTATTCTTAGACACATGAGTGAAGGAGTGCACCAGCTTACCAACTTATCAAAAACCACATTATTGTAGGCGCTTCGCCTTTCTGAGAGGCATTTTGTCGCTACAGAAGTTGCAAGATGTAAAAAACACTTCAAATAGGGTCCTCATATAGCTATGGAATTTACTGTGCTATACAATTTCAAAAAAAATCTATTAAATCTGCATGTCCTTGATAGTGTTAAGACACGCTTGAAATTACTTCAAGGCATGCTTTTTTTAAATTATCTTCATTTCCTTACATCAATTCCCTACAAAATGCTGACAATTGTTAACAATCATCATAATATACCCCTACGACATAAGATATGTGAGATGGATTAAAGCTCGATGATGTCATTGGAATGAGTTCATATAACACTTGCAATTACAGGTGTTGGCTTTGGAATAGCTTCGAACTTGGAAAATATTTTGCATCAGAAAATTAGTTTTCCGCACAGGTAAACTTGTACATCCCACATACGATGAAGCAAGAATGATTTGACAACCATTGACTGAAATGCTAACATTAGTCTTTCTTATTTTAGAATTAATATTCCATCTTGGCATCCACATCACATTTTCTATAGCCTTTGCATTTATCTTTTCTCTGATGACTCAGGACAAATTCAAAAAAATTGTCCTTATTCCTACAAAACAAAAAACAAGTTAATATAAAAGGATACACATTATGACATATCACAAGAAGTACATAGCAACCCATTGATGATGCCACACAATTGATTCATTCATGCAAATTTAACCACAACTATCATACTAGAATTCTTCGCACATATTTGCTTGTGTGATTGGATGGCTATGTTTCTCAGCTTACATGTGCAAAAAAAATTAACCATGTGCGAAGGTATCTTCTTTTATATATAATGTACTCTTCGTACCTTTACACCAAACCAATTTATTTGTTTCCCACCTTGTCAATATTGCAATAAATCTTGTGAGTCATCGCTATATGCAAAACCAACAATAGTTGCATTCTTGAATTGATGAAGCAGAACCTATGAAAGAGATAACACCCCCAAATTAATCAATGGAACCTAAAAAATCTATAATAGTTGCATTCTTGAATTGATGAAGCAAAACCTATGAAAAAGATAACACCCCCAAATTTATCAATGGCACCTGAAAAAGCTACAATAGTTGATGACTGAATTGATGAAGCAGAACCTATGAAAAAAATAACACCCCCAAATTAATCAATGGCACCTTAAAAAGCTACAATAGTTACATTCCTGAATTGATGAAGCAAAACCTATGAAAAATATAACACCCCAAATTTATCTATGGCGCCTAAAAAAGCTACAATAGTTGGTGAGTAAATTGATGAAGTGGAACCTATGAAAAAGATAACACCCCCAAATTAATCAATGGCGCCTAAAAAAGCTACAATAGTTGCATGAGTGAATTGATGAAGTAGAACCTATGAAAAAGATAACACCCCAAATTTAGCAATGGCACCTAAAAAGCTACAATAGATGATGACTGAATTGATGAAGCAAAACCTATGAAGAAGATAACATTGATGTAGATCAGGGGATGACAACTCCAATAAAACCTAAATCAACCAATCTTGAAACACTAAAACATCACTTGATGGGTTTTTTTCTCACAAGCCTTCAATCTTTAAAGCCTAAAATATGGGGGCAACAAATTGAGTTTTTTGGCCATAACTTCCAATACAAACATATCTCCATAATGTAAAGATAGTTTTAGATCCCATTTGGGATTTATACAACATATCTCAAAATTAAGGTAGGTTACTTTGTACGTAATCCTTCAAAAATGGACTGCCCTTCTGCCAATTAAGCCTAAAACATGAAAAATCAAACCTAGGGCATCATCAAAACACATGCAAACCTCAATATGGAACCCTACAACTTTGGATCATGGTAATATACAACATTTCATACTCACACACAAAAATTTAGAATTCTCCACCATGGAAACCATGAGAAATCATATTTTGAAAGTCACTAGTTACCTTGCCTAGGGTTTATGACAGTTTTGAACTATTTTTTTCCAAAATTGCAATATATCTCTCCAAACTCAAAAAAAAAAAAAATGAGACCAAGTGAATTAGAAATTAGATTCACATGTATTTCAATCCCAGTTGGTCTAAGATCAAGATATGGAATATCAAATCCGTACCACGTGCTGCAACAGGCCGGTTACAGAAAAAATTTGGAAGTGGCAATCACCAATTTGATCATAACTTACATAAAACTTAATGAAAATCAACCAAAAAAATTGAAAATGAAAGCTAACTCAATAATATATTACAAAAAATCATGTGCAGATCATGAAAATTCCATACAATACCATACCACATTAAATAACAATGTTGTAATGTTCAGAATTACAAAAAACAAAGGAATTTTATTGCCTAGACTTTCAAAATTGTAACCACCAACCTTGGTTTCAACCTCCCCAAGGCTATTTAAACATGTACCAACCATTTAAAACTAATTTTAAAACTACAACCGTTCTAATTCCTCCATTTACACTTGTGACTCTTCAAATTCCACAATTTGCAACTTGTAGACAATATTGACAACTTTTATAACATATAGCAACTTTTACATTTTTTACAACTCAACCACACCTATCCTCCTAAGACCTCATCTAGACCCTTACAAGCATAAATATGATCCAAAAGGACCTTATTACATAAGAGATACACAAAACCAAAACAATGACAAACCAAAATCTCATGGGTGCTCTTGCACCAAACACCCCCAAATTTATTTGTCACCTTAAAAAGCTACAATAGTTGCATGAGTGAATTGATGAAGCAAAACCTATGAAAAAGATAACACCCCTAAATTTATTAATGAAACCTAAAAAACCTACAATAGTTGATGACTGAATTGATGAAGCAAAACCTATGAACAAGATAACACCCCCAAATTTATCTATGTCACATAAAAAAGATACAATAGTTGCATGAGTGAATTGATGAATCATAACCTATGCAAAAGAGAACACCCCATATTTATCTGTCACCTAAAAAAGAAACAATATTTGCATGAGTGAATTGATGAATCATAACCTATGCAAAATAGAACACCCCCAAATTAATCAATGGCACCTAAAAAAGATGCAATAGTTGCATGACTGAATTGATGTAGCAGAAACTGTGAAAAAAATAACACCACTAAATTAATCAATGGCACCTAAAAAAGCATGCTATAGTTGCATTCTTGAATTGATGAAGCAAAACCTATGAAAAATATAACACCCTCAAATTAATTAGTTGCACCTAAAAAATCTACAATAGTTGCATTTCTGAATTGATGAAGCAGAACCTATGAAAAAAATAGCACACCCAAATTTATTAATGACACCTAAAAAAGCTACAATAGTTGATGACTAAATTGATGAAGCAAAACCTATGAACAAGATAAGACCCTCAAATTTATCTATGTCACCTGAAAAGAGCTACAATAGTTGCATGAGTGAATTGATGAAGCAAAACCTATGAAAAATATAACACCCTCAAATTTATCAATGACACCTAAAAGAGCTACAATAGTTGATGATTGAATTGATGAAGCAAAACTTATGAACAAGATAACATCCCCAAATTTATCTGTCGCCTAAACAAAGATACAATAGTTGCATGAGTGAATTGACGAAGCAAAACCTATGAAAAAGATAACACCCCCTCATTTATCAATGGAACCTAAAAAATCTATAATAGTTGATTACTGAATTGATGAAACATAACCTATGAAAAGGATAACACCCCCAAATTTATCTGATACCTAAAAAAGCTACACTATTTGCATGAGTGAATTGATGAATCATAACCTATGCAAAAGAGAACACCTCCAAATTTATCTATGTCACCTAAAAAAGCTACAATAGTTGCATGGGTGAATTGATGAATCATAACCTATGCAAAAGAGAACACCCCTAAATTTATCTAAGGCACCAAAAAACTAGCAATAGTTGCATTCTTGAATTCATGAAGTAGAACCTATGAAAAAGATAACACCGCCAAATTAATCAATGACACCTAAAAAAGCTACAATAGTTGATGATTGAATTGATGAAGCAGAACCTATGAAAAAGATAACAACCCTAAATTAATAAATAACACCTAAATAAGCTACAACAGTTGCATTCCTGAATTGATGAAGTAGAACCTATGAAAAAGATAACACCCCCAAATTTATCAATGACACCTGAAAAAGATACAATAGTTGATGACCGAATTGATGAAGCAGAACCTATGAAATAGATAACACCCCCAAATTTATCAATGACAATAAAAAAGCTATAATAGTTGCATTAGTGAATTGATGAAGTAGGACCTATGAAAAAGATAACACCCCCAAATTTATCAATGACACCTAAAAAAGCTACAATAGTTGATGACTGAATTGATGAAGCAAAACCTATGAACAAGATAACACCCCCAAATTTATATGTGTCACCTAAAAAAGATACAATAGTTGCATGAGTGAATTGATGAAGCAGAACCTATGAAAAAGATAACACCCCCAAATTTATTAATGGCACCTAAAAAAGCTATAATAGTTGATGACTGAATTGATGAAGCAAAACCTATGAACAAGATAACACCCCAAAATTTATCTATGTCACCTAAAAAAGCTACAATAGTTGCATGAGTGAATTGATGAATCATAACCTATGCAAAAGAGAACACCCCAAATTTATCTGTCACCTAAAAAAGATGTTGGAAACAAGCAACACTAAGAGGGGGGTGAATTAGTGTTATGCAAAAATTAACTTTATTATTTTGACCTTTAATCCACTTAGAACATTTAATCAAAAGTAATATGTATAAACAAAAAGCAAGAAACCACACAACCATAACACAAGGATTTTTACATGGAAACCCTGTTAGGGGAAAAACCACGGTGGATGGCCAATCCAAAATAAGTTTTGAGTATACCCAAAATAAATATTACAAAATGGGAATGCACTTGCATTCAAGCTCATTGCCTAGATCTCACTGCTCAAAAGGATGGGCTCACTACCCTTACAAAGGTTTGGAATAGATCCAAAAGAAAATGAGTTGAATGGATAGCATCTACTAATGCTTGATTACAGTTTTGATTAAGCTTTGATGACAAACTTCTGTCCTTTTGACTGATATTAAACTTTTGCTCTGCTCTGCTCAAGTTCGCACACAAAATCTTTATGCGCAAGTGAAACTGCGCATGATATTTCTCAAATACTCCTTATATATTTGTAACATACACCAATACACCTTCTTCATGTTACACAAAATATTGTAATCAATCATCTAAATATATCTGCGACTAAGGATTTAATCGCTACAAGTCGGCTCAATAAAACTTAAGAATATTTGCAATTTTTCAGCCAAAATCATGAACAATTTTGATGCGTATCCAAACAAGTTGGCTAGTCCATAGCTAGGACCCATAATTAACCATTTGAACATGAAAACATCTTGGATTATTTCACTTAACACATCCACAGTGTGCCACATTCATTGAATCGGCTACAACAAACAAGTAAACAAAAAATATCCTACCAAACCTCCAAACTCATATTGCAACTAATGCAACACCATAAAACTCAATAATAAGATAATCCACGTGCTCAACAAGCAATTCCAGAGATCCACAACACAAAACAATGATCTGGTGAAGTTGTTTGACCGGATACCCTGTTCCTCAAGTATTTTGTCAGTAATACACAATATTTCACTTTATCTACCGGTATGACTAGATACTGAACTGCAGACCATGGGGATGACTTTACTTGCCATCAATGACAACACTAGAAGCCATATGCCAACAATCTCCCCCTTTGGCATTGATGGAAACACTTAGTGAAAAATGACTAAGTGTCGAAACTGATAAACACACTGCCTACAAAATATTGCTCCCCCTAAGAATATCAAGGCATTTTTCACTTCACTCTCTCCCCCTTTGACATCAATGACAAAATTGGGGAATCCAAAATTGCAAAACTATACAAACATATCTGGAGACTTACAAAAATTTGAAGACGTCTACAAAGACATTCTTTAGTCCACTTAAGTTTGAGTCCCACACACTTTTCAAACTCTCCAAAATGGTAATATGACCACAGAGAAGATATGACAAGGTTTATGTTGCTTGGAGAGTTACCAGATCAGGAGCAGTCATAGTACCTTTAGCTTCTTTCAGAGCATTTACCATTGTCTCAATTTTTGGACTTATTATCCCCCTGAGTTCACCTAGTCTACCAATAATCCTTTCATTTTCAAGCTTCAGATTCTTTATTTGGTTGAGCAAAGACATTACCTAACTTTCTTGATGACAAACACTACCGACTAATGGGTCAAAGTGTTGGAAATAGTAATCAACTATTGTTCAATGTCTTTCGCCTGCTTCTCATTTGCTTCAGTAAATTTTGACAAGACTAAGCAGGACTTGTACACTTTTCCTCCTTCAGATATAGCACCTTGAATATTCTTTATGCAATAGCCTAACAGATTTTTTTCTTTGGCAATCAATTCATTTAGGCTACCAACTCTCTTCTCCTTGAACTCCTTTTTCACTTTAACTAGAGTTGATTTCTCAAAAGATTCAAAATGAGAATCTACAGAGTTTATTAACTTCTTCAACTCACTAGAGGAGGAGCCTAATGGGTCCATAACATGAGTAGGCATCAATTTTTGTAGAGCTCCAGATGCAAGTTTTAGAAATTCACTGTCTTCAATGTGAGAATTTAGTATCCTCTCATTGGCTTTAGCTCAAGAAATTTTGGCAAATTTCAACATTTGGATTGGAGACAGAGTGGAAAGGTTAATTGATTTTTCATCCAACTCAAGATCTGATTCTTCCTGTTGCTCCAACAAAGATTCTTTTACCTCATTTAATCTGATCTCTTGATGCTTTCCTTTTTCAACCTTAGATTCAACTTCAGGATTGACTTTAGGCATTTCAGTTTCTTCAGTATGCACCTCTTTTTCTTCAGCAACCACCTCAATTTGGACTTTAATCACCATAGGTGTCTCTCTATTTTCCACATTGGGAGAAGTCATAATATCCTCAAATACTAGAGGATCAGACACATTCATGTTCTCCTCATTCACATTCCCTTCTTTTGAAGGCTTCAGTTTGATTTGACTGTGCTGTAGAAGAACACCTTGTAGATCTAGTGTTAGCAAAAGATGTTCCCAGACCAGTTGATTCTACCTTTTCTTTCTTTCGTGCTTCATCTCTTTGCCTTCTTATTTCTTTCAATTTTTCCACTAGAAGACCCATACTCTTTGCAAAAGCTTATGTCTATTTTCTTACCTTTCTAATTGAAATGGGCTTTCTCAATTCTGAATGAACTTGTAAGCTTTTCTCTGCATAAGTACCAAACCTTTCTTCACCCTAATCCAGTGGTGAATTTAGCAAATGTTCTGCATACATCCTCTGAATGTTTTCGTCTACTTCATAACCCATAGGCATGATCCAAACTGTTCTAGGATCAATAGCTTCCATATAACACTGGTCAATGTTTATCATGAAGCATATAGTGTCTTTATACTTTTCCACTATTGCGGTAGGAATTCTCTCTCTAGCGTGTATCAAGTTTTGAAATTTTTTAAAATGTCCCCACAGGATTGTGTTGTGGGTCTGTCAATCACCAAGTCCACATAGCATATCCCAAATCTGAACAGCTACCGACATATCATTACACCATTGAACTTTACCAACTTCCAATACCTCACCTGATAAGTTAAAATACAGACAGATCAGGACATTTCTGAACTTGAATACATTCTTCTTGTCCTTGATTTTTCTCAGATTCTCCAATAGTTGACCTCTAAGCAATTCACATAGATCATAATTTGCATTTTGTTTGATCATTTCATATGTTGCATAGATGGTTGTGTCGAATACAGAATTCTCTCGGCTCGAGTGGTAAATCTTGTAGCCTATAACCATAGATGCAAATTTTACATCAACTTCGGCAATATGATCTATTGTCATTGCCCTTTTGTCCCAATGTGAGCCAGTCACTTTAGTAACCTCATCATTCTTCACCGACTTCAAAATTGGAAGTATACCGGTGGAATTTAAGCCTATAACTACACAAATAGCTTCCTTGGAGATTTTGAATGGCACTTCTAGCCACATGAACTCATCATGGACACAACTTAGTATATATTGAACCCACTCATCTTCTTCAAATATAGAAAATTTTGCGAATTCTGCAAATTTCTTATCTTCTAGGGTTTTGAATTCTGGTTTCACAGTAAAATCTTCTTGAACTATGTGATGAGAATACAATTCCAATAACTATGAACTACCCAAATCTTCAATATTTGCGTGCATATATTCCCTAATATCTTCAATATGCAGAACTTCGTACGACATCAATGAAATTACACCTAGGGGATTTGTATCTACAGACTTATATGGATGCCATTTGAATTTTGGACGTGGCATATCCTTAATTTTGACTATCAGAGGAGTAGACATAATTGCAGCACACAAATTATAGGTTTTGCAATAAATACCTTTAACAGATGAAACAAAATTTGATTGCAAATCCTCCTCTATGCTTGAATCTCTCTCAATTTGGAAATGATCACTTCAAAGCTCTCCAAACCTCTTTCCTTCGAATGCAATATGAAAAATGAGGGTGGAAGCCATTATTTTATTGTCCTCAAACCTAACTCCTTACTTTTACAATAAATTCCCTTGCCCTAACTCAACTAGTTTTCTGTCTTTTATGTTCTGGTGCAGGTAATTCTTATGAGGATCTCCAATATTCTTCACTAATTCCTTAGATTCAATTCACAATGTTTGGGAAGTATCAAATTTCCTACTGGACTCATCTGAATTCTAGTACCAATCACTTGTACAGGTTTTAGGAGTTTTTCTTAACAGTTCCCCCTATGGCAGAGACCTAAAATTAATTTCCTGAGGTATTACCAAAAGTGGCTTCTGGTGTGGATCCATTTCCTTCTACAAATGGATTCTTCTTCACCCATTTCTTCTGCATTTTCTTCTTGATATCATTAGTAGTAACTTTCCCTTTTCCTTTAACATTTGGTTGCATATTTTGTTTTACCGGACCTCTTATGTTCCAACAGAATCTAGAAGTGTGACCAAATTTGTTGCAGCTATAGCACACAACACTTCTCTATCCAGGAAAATTGTTCCACTGACTTTGTCTTGATCTGCATTGGTTAGCAATATGTCCAAATCTATTGCATGCATAGCATTTGACATCTCTATGAAATTTATGCATCTCAATTCTGCATTTACTTGACTTATGACCATACTTATAGCAATTAAAACACTGACCTAAGAATGATGGTTTACTTGTGTTCGCCCTACTCCTACACTGAGAAGCCATATGACCAAATTTTTTACAGGCATAACAATAGCCATTAAATCTTTGAGCATTAGGTTGCCTTACCAGATTTCTTGTGGGTCTATTCATCTGATTTCCTTGTCTGAATTTCCCTTGTCCAGAATTCCTTTGTCTAGATTCAGAGCTTTCTCCTTCTTCATATCGAAGACCTCATCAGTCACCATCAGTCCTTTGTCCCTTGATTATTTCATCAAGTTTGGCTAAGCTTGCTTTGAATTTTCCCTTATACTCATTCATAGTAGCAAGTTCATCTATGAGGTCATCAAGTTGTTTTTCAAGCTCCTTTTCATTGTTCTTGGACTGCTCCAATTCATTATCTAGTCAGTTGCATTGTTCATATTTTTCTTTCAAAGATTGTGCAAGCTTTTCTTCATTCTTCGTCTTGTCCTCAATCTCCTTGGTCATTTTCATCATGATAGATTTCATCTCACGCTTGAAGGCAACATTCTCTTGGGAAGAAATTTCACATTCTTTTGTTTTCTCTTTCAAATCCTGACTGATTTGTTCATCTTCCATGGTTTTTTTTCTTATGTTTCAGCTGACCACATAATTCCTTTCTTTTCTCCCTTGATTCATTGATCTTGTCTTTCAATGACTGGATGAATTTTTCTGCATTCTCAAGATTTTCGTGCAGTTCCCAGATCTCAGATTTTGACTGGTCAAGATCATCCAAGGCCACCATAAGTTGTTTTTGAAGACTACTTGTATCCATTGAGAACACTCTCCAAGATCTCCCCAAGTTGTTAGACTTTTTTTGAGGAACTAGATCTGATACCAATTGTTGGAAACAAGCAGCATTCAGAGGGTGTGAATTAGTGTTATGCAAAAATTAACTTTATTATTCTGACCTTTAATCCACTTAGAACATTTAATCAAAAGTAATATGCAGAAACAAAAAGAAAGAAACCACACAACCATAACACAAGGATTTTTATGTGGAAACCCTGTTAGGGGAAAAACCACGGTGGATGGCCAATCCACAATAAGTTTTGAGTATACCCAAAAGAAATATTACAAAATGGGAATGCACTTGCATTCAGGCTCACTACCTAGAGCTCACTGCTCAAAAGGATGGGCTCACTTCCCTTACAATGGTTTGGAATAGATCCAAAAGAAAATGAGTTGAATGGATGGCATCTACTAATGCTTGATTATAGTTCTGGTTAAGCTCTGATGACGAACTTCTGTCCTTTTGACTAATATTGAACTTCTGCTTTGCTCTACTCAAGTTCGCACACAAAATATTTATGTGCAAGTGAAATTTCTCATGATATCACTCAAATACTCCTTAGATATTTGTAACATACACCAATACACCTTCTTCATTACACAAAATGATGTAATTGATCATCTAAATATATCCACGACTAAGGATTTAATCGCTACAAGTCGACTCAATAAAACTTAAGAATATTTGCAATTTGTCAGCCACAATCATGAACAATTTTGATGCGTATCTAAACACGTCGGCTAATCCATAGCTAGGACCCATAATTAATCATTTGAACACAAAAACATCTTTGATTATTTCACTTAACACATCCACAACGCGCCACATTCACTGAGTCAACTACAACAAACAAGTAAACAAAAAATATCCTACTGGACCTCCAAACTCGTACTGCAACTAATGCAACACCACAAAACTCAATAATAAGATAATCCCCATGCTCAACAAGCAATTCCAGAGATCCACAACACAAAATGATGATCTGGTGAAGTTTTCTGACTGGATACCCTATTCCTCAAGTATTTTGTCAGTAATACATAGTATTTCACTTTATCTGTCGATATGACTAGATATTGAACTGCGGACCATGGGGATGAGTTTAGTTGCCATCAATGACAAAACTAGAATCCATATGCCAATAAAAGAAACAATAGTTGCATGAGTGAATTGATGAATCATAACCTATGCAAAAGAGAATATCCCCAAATTTATCTAAGGCACCAAAAAAACCAATAATAGTTGCATGACTGAATTGATGTAGCAAAACCTATGAAAAAGATAACACCCCCAAATTTATCCATGCCACCTAAAAAGGATAAAATAGTTGCATGACTTAATTGATGAAGTAGAACCAATGAAAAAGAGAGCACCCTCAAATTTATCCAAGGCACCAAGAAACCAATGAAAAAGAGAACACCCCCAAATTTATCTAAGGTACTTGAAAACCAAAAATAGTCGCATGACTAAATTGATGAAGCATAACCTACAAAAAATAGAACACCCACAAATTTATCCATGTCACCTATAAAAGATACAATAGTTGCACGACATAATTGACGAAGCATAGCCTATGCATAAGAGAATTCCCCCAAATTTATCTAAGGTCCCAAAAATAACCTTCAATAGTTGCATGACTGAATTTATGTAGCAAAACCTATGAAAAAGGTAACACCCCAAAATTTATCAATAGAACCTAAAAAAACTACAACAGTTGCATGACTGAATTGATGAAGTAGAACCAATGATAAAGATAACACCCCCAAATTTATCAATGACACCTAAAAAAGCTACAACAGTTACATGACTCAATTGATGAAGCAAAACCAATGAAAAAAAGAACACCCCCAAATTTATCCAAGGAACTGAGGATGGAAAATAGTAATTCAGAGCTTAAGAAATCTCATATCTTAAAGGCATGTACAACATAAACATACTCATGCACAACAAACTAGGAACCACACTTACATTTTATAGTAGGGAAATTCAACTGTTTAACTATGACTATAATGATTGCAATATAAACCATAGGGAAACACAACTGCTAACCTATGACTATAATGGATATAATGAAGAACAATATAAAGCTTACAAATGGAAAACAATAAGAGTTTAACAAAATCTCACACCTTTTGTACATGACCAACTCATTAATAGGCATAGATTATTGTGAAGTTATATTTTGGTTTATATTTTGCATGACTGAATTGATGAAGCAAAACCTAGGAAAAAAAGAACACCCCCACATTTATCTACAACAACCAAAAAACCTACAATATTAGTGTTATTAAATTTCCACAATCCATAATAATCTGAGAAGCATATTTCTGGATTAGATCTAAAAAAGCTTACACAATCTAATCCAGAAATATGCTTCTCAGACCTACAATATTTACATCACTTGATTAAGCAGAACCTATGAAAAATGATAATACATCCAAACTTATTTATCACTAAAAATACCTACAATATTTACCTGACTGAATTGATGAAGCACAAAATTGAAAAAGAGACCACACCCAACTTCCTCCATGGCAGCTAAAAGGCCTAACATTTTACTTGATTTAATTTATGAAGCATAACCTATGAAAAAGATAACACCCCCAAATTTATCTCTTTCGCCCAAAAACCTACAATATTAAAGTGACACTTATGGCTAGTTTATGAAACATAGAACACACCTTAATATATCACGACTTCGAAGAAAACCTATAACGTTTACCAAATTGAATGATAATGCAAAACCTATGAAAAGGAGAACATCCACAATTTTATATATGGCACCGAGCAAGCAAACAAATTTTATCTGACATAAACCGTAAACCCTAAACCCATGAAAAAGATAACAAACCCAAATTTATCTTTGCAAACATTAAAAGCAACAACATTTATTTAATTGAAAATATGAAGCAGAATCTATGAAAGAGAGAACCCCAAATTTATCTATGGCACAGAAAAAACCAACAATATTATTTGTTACTATAATGAAGAACAACAACCCCATATTAAAAGATAGTGATGCTTGAACAAAAGATTAATTTCCACAGTTTAGTGTGTTTATGAACATAGTTTTATGTGTTCATAAACACCACAAACTTATTATAGAAGCACCATCCACCTACAAAAGACAAATGCAAACAACCAAAATAAAGTCTGCAAACAACTGTAAAAACTAAAAACTAAAAAATGGCAAGGCCTTAGTGAGCTTTCAGCTCACTTGGGTCGAATAGACATTGTCGATGGACTAGTGGTGTTGTCGAGAGCCCACATACGCCTTCCTACAAGAATATTTGCGTGCAAACCCATTAAAATATTCTTGTTTGAGAAAATGGAGAAAGCAAAGTAGCAAATAGAATGCACGTTGAAGTTGTAGATTTACCTACATGCTTAAGTTTTAGTGAATGTGTAAGAACCCTGCAATGGAATCGAACAATGTGGGATAGTGCATGGCAAAGCTTGAAGGAATGGAGCTATCAAAACCTTCTACTAAATGGCACCTGAATGTAACAACATCGGACTCTGAGCGTAGCATGTTGTGGTTGCGAGATTGAAGTTACAAAGACCTTAAGCAAACACGTTTTGGCTCATATGTGAAGAATAGTTGAGAAGATGGTAGATTGAAATGGGAGAAAGTTGGCGAGTTAAGGCACTGGAAGCATTGAATGCATAAAGACTCGTAAAATGTGTGGGATGGTGTGGAAGTAATATGAAGGAATGTGCATTAAACACAACTATACAGAAGAATTGGCAGGGGCGGTGAGTGATTAATATGAGCCAGTGGAGACATGAAAATCTGGTCCACTTTGGGCGTTGTGACATACGCCAAGTGGAGGTGGGACCATGCATGTATTGGTCGCATGGAAAAAAATCAATTTTTTTGACACCTTGGACAAATCACGTAATAACACGTGACATATGTAATCAAAAAAAAATTAAAAAGGATTTATTTATGTTTAAAACTATTTTATTTATTGAATGAAGTTGCAAAAAAAATTACAGGTCCACGTGGCACTCCATGTGGACCATCGAAATTAGGGTGTGCACGTTCCAGCTCATCTCTCCTACTCTTAAATCTAAATGTTTTTTATCTTCTTGACGAGCCATGTAGAAACGAGATGATCGGTATTTCAACTTCCTAGTCTACAATTGTTTGAAATTTCCAAACAAAATCTTGATGGAGTTCTAGACATGCCAAGTCTAATGAAATGCTAACATAAATAATTGCAACTAAGGAAAATAGGTGGTCTATTATGACAAGCTTGAAGTACATAATAAGATGACCTGGAAAAAAGATGTCATTAGGAATCATTGTGTGTCATCTCTGCTAGCTCCTATTGGTTATTGTGAGCACGAGCTACAAAGTTGGTTGCAAATATGTTGAAATATTTTTCTAAGGTTGTTAGATGACCATCACTTGTGCTAAAAATTGGTAACAAGTATTGTCTATGGTTGTTGATCAATTTCTACCTACGTTATAAATTAGTTATAGGTGACTCATTCATCCTTAGAACCCAAAATCTACTCAAACATTTTTTTTAAAAAAAATTGGTGATGCAAAATTGCTTGTGGATTTTGGTGCTCATGCATCATACATCTTGATAGAATTTTGTGAGCTTAGTGCTCAAAAACACAATTTGAGTGGTGGTACCTCCTAGTTGCAATGGCCATAGTGTTATTTTCCACCATGTCAAGTACCTCTTGATTGAGATCACTTTTGTCTTCTTCCTTTCCAAATCACATCTTGGTCATATACTCTTTCCTTTGGGTTTAACAACCCACTAGACATCATTTTCTTGTTATGACTATGCTCATTTTCTATTTTCTTGTGGTAAATTTACCATCTATACTTGCCTAATCCTTTTGGAAATATTCCTCTTTCACATCCAATGCTCCAATGGTCTCTTCATATCTTTGAACTTCCAAACTACTTCCTATGATCTCCATTACTAAACTTAGAAGAACCTCCATGTCCTCAATTATTACTTTCATTAGACTATCAAATAACTCCCCTACTTTTTTTGAAATAATTTTTCCCCAAAATATTTTTTTCTTCATGATTTCATTGAAAAGTTCATCTGAATAATTATGGAAGGCTTCTTTTGTTTGGTCAAACATCCATGCTATACCTTTACTTTAATGTCCTTTCTTGTCACCTTTAACACTAGTCTTTGCTACTGCAACTTCTCCCTCCACACTTGGTACCTTCTCAAGGTACTCCGCGCCATGTGCATTCCCATGCACTAATTTCACTTCCTTATGAACATCCATCTCTACTACCTCTACCACCCTCTTCATGTTCTCCAAAGACTCTCATCATAACTTGTTGCCACATGATGGATATTTTAGAATCCATTATTCATTTCCTCCACTTCACCAACCTTTGTTTTGCTATAATATGCAATTATTTAGTCTTAATTTTGTTTTTTTTTTTTCCAAATGATTCCATTACTGCTAAATTTATCTTGTATCCTCTTCTTGTAGGAGACTCTTAAGCTTCATGTTTTCCCAGGGTTTAGAAATGAAAGCGAAACATGTTTTCTCCCTTTTCATAAATCTTAGAAACTATTTTATTAAGGGATAAAATAAACCTTAGGACCAATGCCCACTTCTCTATTTTATTTCAATGGCTCAATTCAAACTTTATTTTGTCTTTCACAAGAGTGTAGGTATTCATCCTACCATCATATACAATCTTTTTATCAAATTTCTAAGGCCCAAGAAAACATGTCTAACATCCAAGGGCATCATATCACATAAAATTTAATCCTTATATGAACCAATATGAAAAAACATTAAACACTACTCATTTACCACAATTTAATGTCCCTTTTTTAACCATGAAATAGTGTATGGGCTTGGGTGTACAGTCTTCTTCAATCCAATATTTTCTACCATTTCAATAGACACCATATTATCCATACTACTATTATCAATAATGACCATACAACACACACCTCTAGATTTGAATATGGTTTGAAATAGAATCTTTCTTTGTATCACTCATTCTCCTCTTTGGTTGGTTTCAATAGTACTCTTCATCATGGCAGATTCTTTATACTTTGGTTCTTTTGTGTGATTAGGTGAAGCAACACTCTCTTCATCCACTTAGAAAATGTGAGTCCATGCTTTATTTCCTCTATCATTGTTCTATTGTGCTTGTGGACATTTAAATACCTATTGATCAATTTTTCCACACCTATAACATGTTCTTGAGTCCTCTACCTCTTCCTCTACTTGTTATCACATAAAATTGTACCCTACTAAACAAGAGTCCAGTGTTCTAATGACACAATGGAAATGACCTCAAGGTGTGGGACCTTGCAAATTGAGGTCAAGTCTCCAAAAAATTCCTACTTCCTCTTCTAAACTAAGCGCAATTTTGTTGGTCTAACCCAGCACAATGAAAACCTATCACTACTTCTATTATAACAACTCATAGAGGAAAGGGGGTAGAAAGACAACATAAAATGGAAAGAAGGTGACACACCGAATTTAGAGTTTTTTCCTTCCTACTTTAGAACAACATAATATGTCAAGGAAACAACTAAAACACCCACTCGGATATGAAGGTAAATGAATTTTACTCAAACATGCAAGAGGTAATGGTGATAACAATTGAATTTCATTAACATAAAAACTTGAAGTAACCTTTACAATGGAAGAATGCAAGAGTTGTAGGTTTGTGAAAGAAAAATCCTAGAGGGGCCAGAGGAAGGGTCCTTAGAAAATATACAAGTGTTTCCTTTATAATTCTGGCACAACTAAGATGAATACACTCAAACCCTAACCCAACTAGGGTTAGCAGTTAAATAAATATCTTCTCAAAGAAATATCTACCTCAAGAGAGCTTGGAGAGAACTGACCTATATGCCATCCATCTTGCCATAAGGGTTCTGACATCTCGAATGAGCCCCAGATAATGAATATCATGAATGTAGGGATGGGGCTCCCGTGAAAACCACTAAAAATCCCTCTGACCAATACACCCTTACAAAGAATAAGAGTCTATAGCACAAGGGAAACTTTTGTAGGAGGCTCAAATGTTGAGACAAGTTGTTCACATAACCATTTGCCTCTCACTAGCTTGATAATCTTGACTTCCAATGTCATACTCCATCACCCTGGTGATCCATCCAACCCTTTTTTCATTGATATCTCTACTTAAAAAGAACTCTTTAACGCTGACATGGGGCACCATTAGTTGTTTCTTGTTATTAGACAACATATGTTTGAATTTTTTCAATGCTCTAACACCAGCAAGAACTTTCTTTTCAACATAGCTATACTTGACTTCATAATCTTTGAGCCCTTCACTAAAGAAAGCAATGGGATGCTCCAGATTTTCTTTATTTAGTTGAGTGAGAACATCTAATATACTTGCTTCACTTCCAAAGATGTAAAGAATTAAATCCTTGTCATAGTTAGGATTGACAAGGGTAGGAACTTGAGCAATTTCTTGTTTGATAACCACAAAACTATCTTTACCTTCTTTGGTCCACTTGAAGACCATATTTTTCTTAAGCATAGAAGTAAGAGGCTTTACTCAAGTAGTAAGATTTGGAATGAACCTCCTCACAAATTTAATTGTGCCTAAGAAACTTTGTAATCCTTTCTTGTGAGTGAGAAGTGGGATGGCCAAGATATATTTTACTCATGAAGGATCAATGACCAAGCCATCCTTTGAAACAATGTTCCCAAGCAATTTTCCTTGGTCATTGGCAAAGACATTTATTTGGATTTAGGGAAATACCATATTCCCTACATTTTTGAAATACTTGCTCAAGGTGACTAAAATGGTCTTTTGCATGCTTTGAAAATACTGTGATATCGTCCAAATAGACCAAAACATTGTCTAAACACACCTTGAAATGTCATTTTCATGGCTCTCTGAAAAGTGGCACCTGTATTGGTTAGACCAAAAGGAATTTTACAATAAGCATAGGTGCCCCACTTGGTAGTAAATGTTGTCTTATATTGGTTAGATTCTTGGACCAAAATTTGATTATAGCCTGAGTAATTGTCCAAGAAAGAAAGAATTTCTAACCCATTGACTATTTGTAAAATCTGCTCCATGGAGGGGAGGGGATAATGATCTTTTAGGGAGGCTTTATTTAGATCCCTAAAATCTACACAAAGTCTTATTTCCCCATTCTTGTTTCTAATAGGAACAAGATTTTCAACCCATGAAGAATGCTCTTTGGGAAAAATTATTCTAGCCTCAATCAATTTGGTCAACTCTTTTCTCATCAAAGGATCAATCCTAGGATTTATAGGCCTTTGTTTTTTCCTTACAGGTTTGGCATTAGGATCTAATTCAATAGTATGTTGGGAAAGGCCCAGGTCAAAAACCTTTAAGTCTTCATAAGTCTAAGCAACTACATCATTTTATCTATTGCAAAGATCTATGAAAACATCATGTTCAATGGTAGAATATACCTTTCCCAAGTTTAGGGACTTGCCTTCTAAAATTTCAATTGGCTTGAAGTCACCCTTCTTTGCAGCTAAGTTCATCCTTTTCTGCTTTACCTGATCATCAAGGTTGAAAATACCTTCAAGGATGATAAGACCATTTGGTAGCTTGTTGCTACTCAACTGCACAATCTGATCACTATACTAATTTTGTAGCTTGGACTGATTTCTTTTAGAAGATTCTACCTCCTCTTGCAAAAAATTCACTATCTGTTGGTCACTCTCAAATACTTTCCAATGATCTTGATTATCCAAAACAACAGGCCTCACCACAAGTTTGATATACAACTCATTTTTGCTTGCAATATGTGCTAGTATGTCAAACTAAGCACCAACTACTGCAAGTCTATCAACATGTTTATTCTGATTTCTTGGAGTCGTTTGGATGTTAAAACCCTTAAATCCTTCAATTAAATCCCAAACCCTATGCTTGTAGGATTTGAGTAGATTATTCTTGGTTGAGCTTTGACTTCTAACTTGATGAAGAACCAATTCAATGTCACCAAAAACTTGTAACAATTTGATGTTCCCTTTTTGTGCAAGATGGAGACCTTGGATGAGTGCTTCATACTCAGCCACATTGTTAGTGCAACTAAATTGAATCCTGAAAGAGAAATAATATTTCTCCCTACTTGGAGATACTAGCATTACACCAGTACCAACACCACTTCTATTTCTAGAACCATAAAAAAACATTTGAAATAACCCCCTAAGTCTTCTTGAGTTTTTATGAGATTGGGGATAGTAGCATTCTCTTCATGAATGCAATAGGTGCCAAGACCAGTATCCTTTATTTCAGCTTCGGTAAGTGGGTCAAATTGTAAAGCATTACTCCATTCATCCAAAAAATAATCAGGGACCTCCTCTATTGGATTTGCAAGCTCATGAACATAACACTCTTCCTTTTGATCATGCAATGTATAGTTCATGTTTATTGGATTAGGAGTGTAATGTTCTAGGTGATATTTTGCTATGGGCTCATATTTGATGGTTGCTTTAGTGTCATATCTAGTTTTAAATAGCATATGAGACCAATCAATAGATAAGTACCCACCTATCTTAGCAGTAAAATCCCTAGAAAAGCAAATGGAAAAATGAGTAGGGAGGTCTATGACTGAAATGTCTTGCAACACATCACAGCCAAGACATGCATGCAAGGACAACTTTAGGCCTTTAATTACTCCCACTGTATTGACAAAAGTGCCATCCAATTGTAAAACATTTATAGCCACTAGTTCATACTTGATACCAAGCATGTCAACAATCCCTTTAGGCATGACCGAACTACTTGCCCTCGAGTCTATCATATAAATATGCATTATATGATTTCCAATAATTAGAGAAAGATAGAAGGGAGATGGTTTACTGATTTTTCTATAATTCCCTTCCTCTTTGGGTTGCACCAAGCTGATTGATGGAGTAGTCTGCTCCTTTTCTTGTACATCACCCATTTGTTTATGTTCCTTTAAATCATGTTGTAGTAAATCCCTTTGTGATGGGATAGATAGGGCCTCCCACACAGTAACATTCAAATCATCTTTCTTCACTTTCTCCACTATGTTAAAAGGAAGCTAACTAGCTTTAGAAGAAACCTTTGTAACAGGGTCAACTCTTGTTGCTAGTGTGATCTTAGGTTGCTCCACCACTTGTTTAGGCCTATTAACAAGCTGATTTGATTGTGGAACATTTGTTGTTCTACATGTTGGTCCAATATTTCCACTTGGTTGAGGTTTTTGAGAGATTGATGCTTTCCCAACCATGGAAGATACACCACCCTCCATCACTCTTCTCTTTGATCTTGTATTCTGAGCTATTATATCAACGTCTGCTTGATTTACACCACAAAAATCCTCTTGCCCCCAAATGAAAAATGAGGAGTCTTCACATGTATGATTTTGATTACTAGAAGTTGTTTAGCTTGTTCCAATTTTTTGCTCTGAAGTAGAGGTTTCATTTTGAGCTACCGGAGTTTGCACAAACTCTCCATTTTGACAAGCATTTTGATTATGAGCTTCCTCACAAGGGTAACACCACTCCTGCTCTTGTGCTAGATTATTTTGCATTGGTGCCAAATACTTAGGAGTGTTGGTATTAGTTGTGTGCATGTTATTCATGGGCTTAGTATGATTCCACTAATTTTGTCCTTGATAAGGTGGCCTACTTTGCTAATAACCCTAATTTTGAGGTTGATAAGGCCTTTTGTTTTGAGCTTGCTTCCTATCCAACGTTATCAACCTATTGTTCATATTTTGGAGCAACATTTACAAATCTTCTGGAAGTGTAGCAGAGGTAGAAGGTTGGCTCGTGTAAGCCACTGGAGTAAGAGCCACTAGAATATGGGCTACCATTAGCTATGAAGGAAGCTCTAGAAATAAAGGCATTGGTAGCCTAGGAGCTATCTTCCCAACCTAAATTAAACAATTTTTTGCCCTTATGGCAACATCATATGCATCTTGTAAGGTGTTACCTCCCATTGAATGAATCATAATAGCTATATCACTATTAAGAGCTCTTAATAAGTATAGGAAAACATGCTCAAGAGAAGGTTTGACCAAGGCAGGGATTCTATCCCAAGTCCTCTAAAATCTGTAGTTGAAATCACTCATGAATTCATGAGGTTCTCTTTTAATTGTGATTAGTTGTTCTACCAAGGAAAAATGGTCACTTTTACCTTCAAAATGCTTACATAACTTCTCCCCTAATTCATCCTAGTTATGAATGGTGTTAGGTGGGATACCCTTGTACCACTGCAATGCCTTTCCCTCAAGAGAAGTGGCTAGTAATCTAATAGCCACGTTGTCTTCTGTAACATCATGCACTGAGCATATGTTTGCCACATCTATGATGTTCTCTACTAGAGTTGTAGATGTTTCACTAGTAAAATTGGGAATACTCTTGAGGGAATTGATTGGTATAACATCCTTTTGGGATAAAATTAAGGGGCTATCACCAATAAAGGATACGAAAGGTTGATTTCTAGGTAAAGCCATGTGGAATGAATTCCTATTTGTATAGAAAAAAGGGGGTCTGGCTTTAAATAATCTACCCACAAGTGGTGTAGATTGAGCTCTATGAGAAGTACTTGAACTTCTATTTCTTCTTACAGGTGACAAAGATTGTTTATTTCTTCTTCTAGAAGTAGAAAATGAGAGTTGGATATATTGAAAATTACCTCTAGAAGATTATCTTGTTTGGATCCTTGGCATGAATGTGCAAGTTTGATCTTGAACCAAGAATTTTAGGTAGCAACAGGGTCACCAATTTGTATGTAGAGTCTTCCCTTGACAACAGAGTCATCAGGTACTTTTTTAAGAGCCTCTTCAAGGCTAGAATTTTGAGAGCAGCACCATCTTCTCAACAAAATGAAGTGAAACTTCCTGGTGGTCGCACCAAGCGTGCCAAAAGCTGTTGTCACATAAAACTACACCCTATTGAACAAGAGTTCAATGTTCTAATGACACAATGGAAATTACCTCAAGGTGTGGGACCTTGCAAATTGAGGTCAAGTATCTAGAGAAGGTTGGATTCCTCTTCTAAACTAAGTGCAATTATGTTGGTCTAACCTAGTATAATGAAAACCTATCACTACTTCTAATCTAACAACTCACAGAGGAAAAGGGGTTCTCCTAGGTAATGTAAGGTTAAGCAAATATTAAACCCAGACCTAGGAATCAAGATAAATATTTAAATGGGGGGTGACCAATAAGAAAATAATGAAGGGGCAAGTCAAAACATGACTTTGGCAGACATAATTTATGACTAAATGATTGAGAACCAACTACAGAAAGTCAACAAAGGAATATAACAAAAGTGTCCACCAAGACCAGGGGGTTTAGGGTTTAAGCATATGAAGGTTTTGGAATCCCTAACTTGCAAATTTAGAACCCTAAATTGGATACAATTGAGGAATTTCAAAACTTCAAAGACCTAAACTCATCAAATAGACATGTATTTCAATAGGATGCATACATAGGATCTCTCTGATCGGATATAAATGATGTGCATCCAAGGGTGGCATAAATATGTCAACACTATTATAGTAACATTTTCCTCTTGAAGGATACCCTCTTCCTCTCATGTCTTTATTAGAATCTCTATTTTGAGAAATATTTGATTCTCCTTCATATGTATGTTGACCACTATTGTTGTTTTCTTCTCGATAGAACCTTCATCTCTCTCTTGAACTATTTTTCTTCCTCCTAGATCTTTCACCTTCAAAGCACATTTACATCTATTGACATCAATCTCACCATACTAAACTCATTTTAATTAGAAATATAAAGTTTATTAATAGATATTGAAATATTTTCTTCATCATTCTCCACATGACCAACCAAAATGGTAAGCTTGTAAAACACTTATATATAGTCCTTCACTTTCATATCCTTTTTCTAAGGTTTCTATAATTTCTTGAACAAAATAATTTGATAATTTGATGAAGAAAACTTGGCCTTCAACTTGGAAAACATCCTATTCCAATTCTTGTTTTTGAAACCTCTTCTTTCCTTTTCCATTTATACATGATTCCACTACAAGGATGCATGTTCTTTCACCCTAATAAAGAAAAAAAAAACCTATTGTGATCCACCATTGGTTTGTAGTCAAATTACTTCCCTATATATGTAATCCAATATATAAAATCCTCAGGGTTTAAGCTTCCAGTGTAGTAAGGGTATTCAATGTCATCTCACTACATATTTTTGTAATAGGTTTTTAAAAAATTATCTTTAAGTTCATCCATTATATTTTCTACTTCAAGCTCTTGTCATTTTGCTTCTTCATCATTCACATCCTCAACATGTGCTCCTCTTCTTTGTGTTATCTCCATTGTATTAAATGTAGCTTTGATTACTCTCATCATCTTAGCTAAATTTACAACTTTAGGTTCCTTTGGTAGTTTAATAGGATTACCTCTATGTGGCATGCCTTCCTCTTATATCTCTCTACAATCATAGGTCTTTCTCACATGAAAAGATCTAGTAGAGCCTCATAAGAAAACCCAACAAGAAATATTTTCTTTGATACCAATTAATATAATCTAGGTGGGGGTTAATTGAAAGACCCCCTAAACCCAACAACCTAACACTTACAAATGAACACAAACTTCTAATGGATGAACCTCATTAAAATCTCCTTGTCCTTGTTTTTGATGGATCAAAGTCTACTAGATCTCTCCACTTTATTTTCCCCTACCTCTTTGTCTCCTTCAAACAATATACTTCTTATTATCTCATCACTCCTATCCATTTCTTTTCATTTCTTTCCTAGATGTTTTAGATCTAAGACATTTTCTTAGGGCATGATTTTCACCCAAATGTATTGCTTTCTTTTCTAGACCTATCTCACATTTTTGCTAGGGTTGTGTTGTCCCATTGGACCTAATGCCATGTGTGATTGAATATAGATTCTAATCAATTGAAGTTGATTTGAACTTGAACCTAATATTTTCAGCTTCTAAATGAGTCATGTAGAAACATGATGACATGCATTTCAACTTCCTGGTTTGTAGTGATTTAAAAATCTCAAACAAAATCTTGATATGGTTTTATACATGCTAAGTGTTTGATGAAATGATATAAATAATTGTAACCAAGAAAAATAGGTGGTCCATGATGATAGGCTAGAAGCACAAAATAAGATAATTTGGATGAATGATGTTTCCAAGTGTCATCATGATTCATCTCTACTAGCTAAATCATGTTTTTATATGCACACTTTATGTTGGTTACATATTTTTTATAAGTAATTTTTTGAGGGCTACTAGTTTACTTACACACTTTTGCTATAAATTTTTTTATAAAGTATTTTCTAAGGTTGTTTCTCAAACTAGACCTATGCTACAAATTGCTTATAAATTAGTTACATGTGACTCATTCACCCTCAAAACCCAAAACTTACTCATACATGGTTTTCTGTGATGCAAGAATTTTTTGTACCCAAATGCTCCTACATTAGTTGCTCCATATTGAAATAGTCTCACTCACCCTTGTCACTAGTATTTTTTTACCCTATTTCAATCATTTGGGATGCTAGTGTCATTTTAGTGATCTAAATAAGTTGAAATCCAAATAAATTCCATGAAATCTCTTTTTATCATTATATGTAGGTGTAAATCAAGATAAAAGGAAACTACATGAATTTTGGGCCTAAAAGTGAAACTAATTTTTTTTTCCAAACTCTTCATTAGGTGTGCCAAAATGCTAAAGAATCTTGAGTTTGATTGACATAGATGAAAATTTACAAGAAAATTGGGTTTTTTAATTATTCTGAGTTTGCTAAAGTGGTTTGATTTTGGAAGAAGTAATTCAAGATAAAAGTATTAAAAGTTCTCTATTACTAATGCATAAATTCAAACTAAAGAGAAAAAAAATGAAGTTAAAAGGAAAAGAGAGGAAAATGTCATATTGGTAGAAGCAACATACAAAATGTCACTTTTGGCAAAGTGCTAAAAAATCCAAAATGGTCCTCCAAGTGTAACAAAATGAATTGACATTTTATTTGATTAAAATTGCCCAATTAGCATGCTTGGAATTCCAATTTGGTTAAAGTGTTTATAGATATAAAGTGAAAAGAATGAAAATTAAAAAAACATAAAAATAAAAAGCAAGTTAAGAAACTCCTAGGTTTTATACATGTCCTAGGCATACTAAGCAATCCAAAGTTCCACCCTTCTTGGCACTTTGTTTGGGCCATTGGTCATTTGGACTTCAAACACAAGGGAAGAACATAAAAAGTTTTAATTTATATTCTCTTCTAGGTAGAATTTTGTGCCATGATTGGAATGGGGTAGGGGTTTGTAGAAAATTGATTTTCCCCATTTTCATCATGTGAAGCTTGGAAAATTATAAATCTTTACATTAAATACATTTATAATTAATAATAAAGCAAATAATTACATATGAAGGATATGAGAGAATTTTGTTAGTACATTTGAGCAACAAAGATTTAGGGTAGCTTTTTCCCTCCTCTTAGTGCTTTCATTTGCATATTTGATAATCTGGTCCTTTGAAATATTAAGTTAGTTTTTTTTAGTTGATTTCAATTTTCATTTGTTTACTTTTGAATCTTGAAGTCTCGTTTGTAATTAGGAAGGTTTTTTTCTTCTCTTGATAAAAAATTAACCAAAGGGGATTAATATAAATGATTAATAATATAATATCATTTTTGACTATCGAAGTGAAGTATTAATACTCTAGTGTTTCGTCCCTTAATTTTATTTAGATTAATTTGGTATATATTCAATGTACTAAAACATGACATGTTGATTTACAGAGAAAACATTTGATGGAAAAAGCCCAAATGAGGGATGAACTAGCTAAAAACTTTTGTTCCTCTAGTATTATAGAACCTATAGCTTTTCTAGGTTCCTTATGATCTTTCAAATTTGTTATCATGGTCTCTAACTTTATTATGAGGACATTATATATTATTTGTGTTTTAATGCGAAGACATTGGATATATTCACTTTGTAAGCCTTTGGTGATTTATTGGGTATTCCCACCTCAGATGTTGTGGGTAGTGTTACTATGACCAAATTTCAAGTACAATGCAATTAAAATGAAGATGATTGTTTGATACAAGTTTCTCAACATTTTTTGGTTGAAAATTTTAAAAATTTAAGGTTGTTGCATAAACCTTTTAGAAGGGATGAATTTTATGATGTTCTTGGTTACATAATCATATTGTTGAACACAATAACGAGGAAAAATGTAAGGATATTCCATCCTTGATTTTTATATGTTATGAATGTGGTTAGGAGTACAATGTGCAAAACTTACTACGATTTCCTCACTAGTGAAATCATATGTCAATAGCTATATATTATTATTTAAATGCAATAATTCTATGTGATGTTGTATCTAGTATACAACTTAGTGTGTGTGAGGATATTTTTGGGCTTGAATAAAGTGGGTAAATATGGGCCCACTAGGCTTATTTATAACCATCTTCCTCATCTATAGTATGGTAACCTTCTTTCCCACAATAGGAATGTAAATGTTGTATTTATTGAAACTTTAATTAAGTACATTGAAAATCCATAAGAAGAGTACATTTCACAAGAATCCAAAACCTTTGGGTGATCCAAGAGTTTAGAGATTGACTTATGTTAGAATTTTAATTTGTACCTTGTGGTACAAATCAAAATAAAATAGCATGTAAGGTAAATCCTTTCTTCAAATTTGTAGGGTAATATTTTGTTGTGTCTTTTCACAACACACCCCATTTTGCTTTTGGAAAAAAATACCCCCCTCCTTTTGCTTAGTTTTAAACTAGTCCCACATGCCAATATTTCCAAGAAATATTTATTTTTTCAAAATTGGTTGATCCATATGTCAAAATTTCAGAATGGTTGGATACAACATCCAAAATAATGTCTTCGTCCTTTTGAAAGTTTCTAAAAAAATTTTGAGGAAAAAGAGAAATTTTCTTGTTGGTTTTAATCTTCTAACTAGACCAAGATCTAGTTCACTTATTTCTTTCCACAAGGTCCAATTCATTTCAAAATGTCTGAATTATTAAAGTCCTTACAAAAATATGACATCCATTTGAACTTCACCAATCAAAGTGCAAAGTCATGTTCAATCGACTTTTTTCATACCCAACCTTTTATAAGTCAAAATTAAATGTTTGTAGAAGTCCAAAGCTCTTTTGAACATGATTGTTAAAGTCTTATACACTAGACCAATTCACCAGGAAATTTTTGCATTCCATACATGGATGACATCACCTTTGCATCATGACATCACCATCTCTTTGTGGAGATTCCTTCACCAATTGAATAGAACATGCAAAATTTTCCAATCATTTGGTTCAATTGGACTTTCCTACTAGTTGTACAATGATGACATCAAAATTATGTGATGCTAACATCATCATCCCAAGTAACTCTCAACTTGTGCTGACATCATGATGTTGTTGTGTCCTTTGATGACATCATCATGAAAATTATTCATATGAACTAAATATCAAAATCTTGTGAAACTAATATGTTCAATTGTGTTGTACCCAAAATAATTTTTTGGCATTTTGCTTAAATTTTGCTAGATCATGTAAAAATCTTGTCAAAAGTCTGTTTTAGGTCAAACCAAACATAAGGTCTTTGTGGGTTTATGTCAAGGAACATATGTGTAAAATTCTAAAAAATTGAAAAATTAGGGTTTCATACCCCTATTTTTAGGGAAACCCTTGAAAATAGGACCTTCCCGGAAATGATCGAAAATGATTTTGATAAGATTAATCGACTTCATGATCACACTGGTCAAGTCAAAATTATCAAACGACATGTTTTACTTTGGTGGGTCTATTTCTATTTTTCAGGAACAGAGTTAGGAGCTCTATAGCCATTAATGGAAAATTGGTCGGTACCAAGTGCTAAAAGCTAAGCTTCAAAAGCTTCAATGATGCAACCATGGCGAAAAAGGATAAAAAAATGTCATTTGATGGAGGAGATTATGGAAACTGAAAAAGGCCAAAATTAGGATAACTCTAGAGATTCTACCAAGGAGAATTTAGGCAAAAGTGCCAAAAGCGCCCCTACTGAAGAAAGGAACCCTTAAAAATCAGCAGCCAAATGCAGTCACCTGATTTGTCTGAGGCAGTCATCCTCTTCGCTTTCTTGTTGGATTGACAATGAAACATTTAGCAAGATCATCTAATCTAGTGATCACCGACAAACATCGAAGGAGTACAAAGAGGTTGTTATCAAGAAACATCCAAAATGGTTGCCTAGCATGAAAAAGGTGCCCCTGTTGAAGAAAGGCACCCTCTCTTTTGGGCCTTCAAATGTAGTTTATTTGCTTAAGGATCTCCAGGATGATCTTCTCTATGTTGATTGATCTCAACAAATAAAACCGTTAGTGAAGACATCCGACAAGGAAATCATCTGATGATAGAGATCCAAATGAGACAGTTTATAACTTCAAAATCACTGGTCAAAAAGTCAAAAATTCCCCTACTGGAGAAAGGAGCCCTTGCTTCTTGAGACCTAAAACTGACTTTCAAGAGCTAAGAAACCAGTCATCCTTTTCAGGACTAAACTAGTCACCTAATGAATCATCAAGCAAGATTTTCCTACTCGTCAGTCAACAAAGATATCAAATCAAAGCATGAAGGGTCTAAATGGAGAAATTGAAGAACAGGCATTGAAAATTGACTAAGGCAAGTGCAAAATCACCCCTGTTGGAGAAAGGCGCCCAATCTTCTGGAGCCTCAAATTCAGTTTGCTGACTTAACATCTCCCACGCACATCTCTTCAACATGGTTCCAGCTTGACAACAAAGCTATCAACAACTACTCAAGATCAATTGATCACCCAGGAGCAAAGATAAAAAAGAGGCACCTCAGCTTGCAAAATAGTGAACGGTCAACACAAGGTTTATTGACTTTAGTTAAGATATTTTGAAGGAAAACTTGGCCAAATCATCCCACAATCAATGGAAAACAACCTTTTGAACTCCAGATCAGGCCTAATCAGGCTTAAAACATGAGTTGACACCCAAACTTCAAGGATTCGGGCTTGAATCACTATTTATCAACTCTAGGTGTCCCTTTTTCATTATCTCTTTTGCAAGTTGAAGAACAAAACAAAAAATTGCTCTCAAGGATGTCTTTTCAAGATCTAGCAAGGGTTTTTTACTGTTCTTCAATATTTTTTGAAGATCAGAGGCATAAGTAGATTTCTTCTCAGAGGTTGACTACAAAGGCAAATTTTCTCAGGGAGATAGCTAATAACTTCCAATCCACCTCTTGTCTACTTCCTCTTTTCTTGTCTTAGGTATTCTTGCATGTCACAAAAATCAACAAGCTACCACAGATCTGACCAACGGTATGATTAGGATAATTTTCTAGTAAAACACATCTCATCAAATTTTCCAAAAACAACAAACTTGCTGCCCCTATTTTTGGGGGTTTTCCGAAAAAGTCTCAAGATAAAAAATCTAAGGAAGTGATTTGTTTAGCATTGAAGCACGAACAAAACCCATGTGCCATATTTTTTCTAGAAAAAAACTTTTGGCAAGCGCTATTTTTAGGGGTTTTCAGAAAGTGTCAGAATAGGGCTGTGTGCACAGTCAATCTTTAAGTTTTTCAGGATAAAATACTCTCGGGTGCAATACAAGACCAAGACGACCTCTTACAATGATTTCCTAAAAATGACTGACATAGACTTGCATCAGGTGAACCCAGTGGATGATCCAGAAGATTTGGAGGGCATGAATCAAATCACATTATAGAACATAGAAGAATCTGGGTTGCTTCAAGTTGCATCCATCCCCATCACATTACAGAGTGTAGAGCTTGTAATCGCTTGCAATAAGCATTACAATCCTACCACGAGAGAAATCAGATAAGTGGATGGGAGGGTAATCTGTAGTTTGAAACCAAAGGACATTGAAAAATGTTTTGATATTCAACCATGCCCTACCAACATGGTCATATCAGTGACAGAATGTGATAGAGCATTTGAGGTAGCCAAGGCTAAATTCCAAGGAATAATGACAGAAAAATGGTTGAAAGTGAAAAAGACCAACTTGCCTAAATTGGTTGGACGAGGAGAATTCAGAGATGAGTATGTAGAGTTAATCACTCTACTCAGTAGGATCATTGGATAGGAAAAGGGAAATTAGTTTCAGTTGTGGATGTACTACGCCATTGCCAAGATTATCAACAAAAGGGAACATTATGACTGGGCCACCCTGATCAATGACACTCCACCAACAGATTATCGGGTTACTCGAGGCTCATAGGATCCACATGTGTTCCTACTTGTATACCTAATTGCCTTCCAAGGCGAGTTCAGGGCACTAAACAATGTGGGGACCTTAGGTGTGCAGAAGGTCCATGAACACTTTTTGCGTCTTGAGTTTACTCAAGCAGAAAGACACTTCAAATGGACAAGTGACCTTTTCATCAGGCACACTGTATGAGATCTTGACCATGAGATGCACGTGCATATATCACCAGTATCCAAGGAGGAAATGGTTGACTGGGCAGATTGGTTTATCCAATTCCCCACTTTCACCTACATATGCGTGCATGGTTACAATGGTCATCCTGCCATGATGCCACGCTACCCATCAGATAGGGTAGTTTTCATGGAGTTCCTAATAAAGTTAGTTGGCCGAAGTCCACACTCACTTGCGACTAAAGAAGAATCCAACTGTGAACTTTCACATTTAGATGGGACTCTATAGATGTAGAACAACAACAAATGCCAAGTTGATGAGCCAAGAAATGGTGAGACTCAATCTCAAATACCTCATTGAGAGAAGGTCATATGATCCCAGAGGTCTCTATGCAGCGCAACTTGAGCAATGCTCATCACATGAATCTTCTATGGAATATTACTAGGTCAATTGTGACGATGAGTATGAGGTACGAAGAAGGAACTATAGCAGGTTCAGGCTCTCACAAATTGTTGACTTTATGTCAAAAGAAATTAAGGGCTTATCTGACGATGAAGGGGAATTCATTCTCCCCTTGTTCTTCGTAGATTCAATGGACTCACAACCGCTCGAAAGAGTGGATTGGTACACAAAATAAAACCCATCTATAGAGGAGAGAATGAGTAGAGTTGTTAGAAATAGTCAACTCTACCTTGACAGCAAGAGGACAAGGAAGGTAGTACTTCTCATAATAGAGTCGCCATCAATTCAGTCTACACTACCTTCCATGTAAAGGAAGAAGCCCAGGCAGAAGCAATGGAGAAATCCTCCCAAAGGGATGCAGATGTTTGGACACAAAAGGGGAAGAACACAAGGGTTATATGTGGAGACAACCGCACACACACCCGAGGTAGTCATGGGAATTGCTTCCCTAGAGCTAGTGATTGAGATAGTCACTACAAAGATAGAGCTAGTAATAGTAGAAGAAACAACAAAAATGATGCTTGTGTTATAAATAGAGCCGCCTACATCACCACCATCACAGCAGTCACAAGCCCCCATCGACTTGGAATCTCCACCGAGAGACATCACTCTAGCATAGTCTCATTCATCGGGCATTCAAGGGCCCAATATTCCTCCTTCCAGCGAGGCTAGTCGGGATTCTATCTAGCTTGAGGGTTTCTTAGGAAGGAAGAGGGAAAGGCCATCATATGAGCTTGACTTCACAGAGTTTGACCATGTCCCACAAGACATGTCGACCAAGAAATTAAAGAAGCAAGTACATGTGGAAAGGAATGCAAAATATGAGTTCATCATAGAGACTATTGCCCCACCCAAGGAAACAAACATACATGAGGTACAAGTTGAGGACTTCACATTGTCTAAACTCAACCTCAGAAATACCACACATCGGGTGGAGGAAAACCTTCTAAGAATCACCTTAGTGAGTGGCCAAGAGACGATGGCTAAGGATGGAAAGGACAAAGAAACCTTAAAGGCTAAAAATCAATAGTTGAGGATGTACATTTCTAGCTTAATGCATGGCACCCCAAACATCTCAGCCTTAACACAAGAATTGTTGGATCTACCCACAGAGAAAAACCATCATCAGTTGATAGCATATGCCAAACACTTGAGAGATCAAGTGGAGGAATTTTTTCTCAAAGGATGATGTATACTAGAGAATCTATACCAGTTAAGGGATAGAGCACATGGACTCTAAGCAGAGATTCAACAGTCGGAGTAAAAGATAGCAGAAAAGAGACCAGGTGATGAAGTTAAAATTGTAGACTTACAATTGGCATATCAATTAATCTTCTCTGAAGAAAACAAGCAACACCTTTTTTCTTGGAAAGAACAATTGGCATACAAGGTGAAGGCCTATGATTCCAATTCTATAGAGTTGATTGACTACCAATGGGTTGTCGCAAATATTATCAACTTTGCGAGAATGTTGGTAATACCCTTCCCTCACATAGAATATCAGCGCAAGGTAGGGGAGTACATTGAGCTAGTTACAATGCAAAATCAATTCAGAGATGCCATCCACAACATCTTCCTCAATGATCCCAATGGTTGCAAGTAAGCTAAAGTGGCAGCCTTGTCTATCAATTTTGATGAGGCATCTCCCAATGTATAGACTTTCAACATCAACTCATGACAAGCGAGGTAATGCTAAAGTGCCACATCATCATCTTGCAAAGCATTAATTACCCCAAGGCTGAGGAAGTCAACGAATGGATAGACAAATTGTTGACCAGTGGTGAGTTGTAAAGGCACCTCAAGAAGGATGTCCTACCCTCCAAAAAGGCATTAAATGTGACTAGAGTTAACTTAATGCCCCTTTCCAAGTTAACTCCACATCCCACAGATCATGCATGTCAGATCCCACTAATTAAGGATGTTTAAACTTGACTTCCATAATTTGTGGATCTCAGATCTCAACTAATTGACTTACATAATTTGTGGATCTCAGATCTCCACTAAATGTGGATGTCTATTTTGGAGGCACACTTTGTAATAAAGTTCACCTTTGTTTAGTTTCAGTCAACTAAAGTAGTTTCCAGTTGAATCTTTGTTTAGTTTTAGTTAAATGAAGTAGATTTCTAGTTAACTGATTGCTAACCTACTTTTAGACATAGAAATAAATCTTGTTGATTAGCAAGAACTAATTGTTAACTCAAGGAGTTTTTAGGGTTTTCTACTCCTTTGAGTTCTATAAATAAGAGCCTTGGGCTCATTATTTATAAACCTTTACTTACTATGCAAAATTGTTGGGCCATTGTTTCCAACAAGTTTGAAAGTGATTATTTGTTCACTCTTAGATGAGAGTTAATTGGTTGATCGTAATTGTGCTTGATTTCATTCCTTTTCTATCCCAATCTTTGTAATTCATTCAGAAATATTGAAGAAGGAAATCAAAGGGCACATGGAATTTGATCTAAAGATTGAGTTCTTCTAAATGTATTGTGTTTATAGCTTATTGTTTCAATATCCTCCTTGGACAGGGGTTCCTCTGCCTTGGATATTTTGTCATCGATATTTATCGTTTGATGTTGTTTAATGATCTAGATTTCACCCTATACTTCAAACAAGGGTTCCTCCTCCTTAGAAATCCTAATATCCATATCATTGTACTTTGTTGTTTCTAGTAAGTTGATTCCTAGCCTATACCTCAGACAGGGGTGCCTCCTCCTTGGCAAGTCTGAGATCCAACTTACCGTAAAGAGTGTTCACTTGCATAAAACCTTATCCCAACATATATCCGAGAGTTCAGAGCCTCAACCATATTATAAGGAGATGATAGATTCAAGTGATCCAACCAATCCATTCTCGCTCCTATTCCCTCATGCTTTGTTTATCTTAGGGAGATAGGATAGATTAAAAGCTAGTTTAGTCATAGTTAAGATCTACAAAAACCAGAGAAAAGCTTAGCTACGACGCATTGTGTTTGTGCACCCTTGTGTCCTACCGCTGAGTAAAAAAGATAGGAACCTTAGTACTTTTTATGCATACATCAGTAAAGAGGGATCTTCCTCTCTATAATCCAAAGGAGCGGTACTATAACACTTGCAATAATTTACCATTTCCAATAAGCACTCCAAAGGTGCTAATTGAAACGCCAACAATTTTCTAGTGCCCACCGTGGGGCAACGAGGCACAAAACTTCAACAAAAAGCTAAGGCTTTTAAGTCATGAGAATGACTATCTAGTGTCCTTGGGCCCCAATAGAGCAATTTGATCTTGCTCCAGCAACTCTCCAACCAGAACTTACATACATTGAAGGAGAGCAATCAGACATCATCAACAGTCTATGTATCTTCATCTTTGAAAAGAATACATCACCTGCTCAGTGGAGAGCTGCAACTATTACTCTAGATGAGGAAGAAAGAAAGGCTGATCTTGCCGCCGAGAGACCAGTATTACCACCTCCTATGTGGTAGTAAGCATCCTGGCTCACCGATTATATACAAGGAGGAGAACCAATCCTCTTTTTCAAGAAGAAGTTGGAGAAGCATCTGACATAGAGAAAATCTACCAAGAGGTTCGAGAGCACTTTCTAGAAGAACCACAGCAAGAACCTCCTGCTCAAGCAATGGACAACAACATTAACATCAATAACATAAATGGCCATAATAATGGTAACAATGGCAATGACAATGACAACAATGACAATGGCCACAATCTTTTCATCAATAGTCAAAATGCAAGAAACATAAGACGTCCTACCCCATTACCATATGAGCATATT
Organism: Sequoia sempervirens; assembly: GCA_007258455.2. Lineage (NCBI taxonomy): Eukaryota > Viridiplantae > Streptophyta > Pinopsida > Cupressales > Cupressaceae > Sequoia > Sequoia sempervirens. Next base: position 925,010,763 of record VDFB02281492.1, read on the forward strand.
TCAGCATTCAAAGTGGTTTGTTTTGTTTTTTCCATACCACATGAAGATATCGTCATTCGACTCTTTGTCGAAACTCTTGAGGTGAATGTTGCCAATTGGTTCAATCACTTACAACCAGGCATCATCAGAAACTAGGACATGAGTGAAAAATTCTTGGCCAGATTCAGACTTTTTGAAGACAACCATCAGTTGTTTTCCCAGTTATCAAACTCTATGATGGAGCCTACAAAACCAATAAGGGAGTTCGTAGCGAGGTTTAATCGCCTCATTACATGTATTTCTCACACACTCAATCCATCAGACAAGATTCTGATGAGCAACTTCATCAACACCCTTCCCTTAGAGATAGCCTTTTTCATAAAAGGTAGTCATGAAGAGGACTTTCTAGTCACAAAAGAGAAGGCCATCGAGCTCAAAGATAACATGATCACCACACGAAAGATGAAGGATGATGCTATCAGACTGATGGTCCAAGCATCAGCAGATCCACTGCTACAAAAGGCCGCTAATGAGGTGACTATCCTCAAAATACATTCACCCAACCAAGGGTAGCAATCACTGCCCACACCACTACCATATCAACAACAACAACAATACCAGCCTCACTAGCAGTACCAGCCTCAACAACAATATCATCTGAAGAGGAATAATTTCCAATCTTTCAACAACTTCAAGCCTTATTTTTTAGGACCTCTGCCAAGACAGGGAGAAACTAAAAAAGTCAAATGTGTTATGTTGTTTTCACAACTCAGACGAACACACCAGATCCTCATGCCCTAAGAATCAAAGGATGAATTAGATCATGGGATATTCCAAAGATGCAGCTCCAAGCTCAAGTTTCATACCTTTAAATGCGAACATTTCCCCACCTCAAACAAACAACTTCGATGGCGACTCTGCAACAGGATACTTTCATAGAGAACCCGTACATCAAGAAGAAGAAGACTACGTCAGTAATCTCTCAATGTTAACCACGAGAACCTTTCGAAACCAGTGTTTACACATGCCCAACACTTCAAAGCACATAAAGAAGAAGAGGAGAGATGGAAGTCAAATGAAAAGGGAAAAGAATCTTCCACTTCTAATCCCAAGTCTACACATGAGAATGTCACATCAACTGCAAAAAGATTTGCCTTCTATGAATTTTGACATTATGACGTCCATGATGAAGACAAAGGTATAGATATCACAACTGGAGTAACTCTTGGACCATCCCGATCAAATGGATCAGATTCTCAAGGTAGTACAGAAGCTGGTTGTAATTTAGCCCACATTGCTAGTGTTGGAAAAATGAGTAAATTTATCTATTTGTTGTCATTGATGTCATCATGTTGGTAGTATGCTAGAAGTTGGGTTTGGTACTCTTATCCTGATGCTTATCCTCTCTGGTTGTTGATCTGGTATTTTTGGTTTCCCATCTGATATTCTAGTCTGCACTTTTCCACAGTTGATAGTTTATGGTTGTGGTTTTGGGAAACTACTGATGGATGTTAAAGGAATGCATGATCAGGTTATTTCATGTTCTCATGTTCATACAATGAAGTGACATTATTTTTATTGGTTGTGTTGAAGATTATTCTTGGTTCACTTGTTAAGATAATTTTTATTTGATATGAAAAATTATGTGTGATCTATTTCTTGGTCTGATCTGACATAATGTAATAATGGTTAAAGCATTTTGAAAATATTTTGTGGAGCTGACAGTTGATATCCTTTATAAATAATTTGCATCTAATTAGGCCGACCTAATTAGTGTTTGCGATGGAGATCAGGTATATATATATAAGTATATGGCAAACAATTTGATAAGAGTGTGAGTGTAGTGACACAGGTGTGCGAATATATGTGTGCGCGAGTATATGTGTGAGTGTAGTGACACAAGTGTGTGAATGTATGTGTGTGTGAGTATATGTGTGGAAGTGCAGTGAGTCTGTAGAAAGGTGACAGAAGAAATAGTGAAGACGTCAGCTGATTACCAACAAGTCAACATTGGTACAGAAGACAATCCTCAGCTTGTCAACTTAGGAAAATGTTGCACTACAGAGGAAAGCAACAAATTCATCTCCTTATTCAAGCAATATCGAGATGTCTTCACATGGTCCTATGAAGATCTGAAAGCATTCAAGCCAAAGGAATTGTCCCATAAAATTCCACTCAAGTCGGATGTCAAACCTTTCAAGCAGAAGCAGAGACACTACAACCCGCGTGTCCAAGACACAATCTACACGGAGGTTAAAAAGATGGTGGATGCTAAAATCATATTTCCCATCCATTATTCTACCTGGGTGTCAAACATCGTTCCTATATGCAAGAAAAATGGAGAGATCCAGATTTGCATAGATTTTAGGAACCTGAACCAGTCGTCAGTGAAGGATAATCATCCTTTGCCTATCATGGAGCATACATTGCAAACAATAATCGGCTCAAAGATGTCATTTCTTGACGGTTTTTTCGGATAGAACAAGATTACAATGGCTGAAGAGAATCAACTCAAAATGGAATTCACCACCCCTTGGGGAACGTTCGCCTATGAGAGGATGCCTTTCGGCCTAATCAATGTTGATGCTACTTTTTAGCGAGCCATGGACTTAGCATTTGGTGACTTAAAGGACAAACTAATAGTTTTCTATCTTGACGATCTTACCACATTCTCAAAGAAGTGGCAAGATCATTTTCAACACTTAGTGAAAGTGTTCGAGAGGTACAGGTACCACCACATATCATTGAATACAAAGAAGTCCATATTTGTGGTGACAAAAGGACAGTGGCTAGGCCACATCATCTCCAAGGAAGGGACTCAAATAGACCCTAATCAGGTTGATGCAATCAAGGACCTGACTCTCCCTACAAATAAAACTGGGTTACACTCCTTCGTCAAAGTTAACTTTATACAAAGATTTATACCCGACTTCTTGGAGCTGACTAAAGACATCTCAGCAATGATGAAAAAGATGACCACCTTCAAGTGGATCGAAGAAGGAAGGAAGGCATTCAAGAAAATAAAAGAGGCCATCAGTAAAGCATCAGTGTTGGTTTGACTTGATTTTGATAAAGAGTTCATTCTTTATTGTTACATGTTGAAACATACACTCTTCGCCATACTGACCTAGAAGTTGAATGAAGAGACTGAGTCACCAATCGCTTTCATGAGCAATAACTTCAAGTATAGCGAGTCTCGGTACTCCCAGATAGAGAAAAATGCATATGCAGTTGTGAGGGTTGTCAAGAATTTCATATTCTACATCTTAAACTCTCACACCACTGTGTATGTTACAGACCCCACAGTCAAGAGTGTCCTTACTCAATAGGATATGGGCACAAAAAGAGGCAACTGGATCGCAAGATTCCAAGATCACGACTTGGATATCAAGCCTACCAAGCTCGTCTGTGGGAGAGGTCTATGTCAACTCATGGAAGAAGATGGTGATCTAAAGCACCAAATTATTGATGGCATTCCAAGAACGGAAATGGAAGAAGACCTCCCAATGGTCTTACTCGTTGAATCTGCTCAAGAATGGTACACAAAATTGTGGTACTTTTTGACCTACGGGGAATGCCCAACACACTTGGGTAAGTAGTAGAGAAGAACTCTAAAATTACAAGCACAAAGCTATGTGCTTAGAGGAAATGTTCTATACAAGCGTGGGCTTGATGGAACATTCCTACTATGCATTAGTAAGGACCAACAATGACGGGGTTTGGAAGCATTTCATAATCAAGCATGTGGTGGCCACTTCTCATCAAGGGTTACTGCATTCAAAATCCTACAGGAATTGTTCTTTTGGCCAACTTTTTTTTGTGACGCATATGACTGGGTGCACAGATGCACATTGTGCCAACAATTTGTTGGTAAACTCAAGCTGTCAACCCTTCCACTAAAGCTAGTGGTGATAGATGCTCCATTCCAACAATGGTGCATAAACTTTGTAGGACCCATCAACCCACGTTCCAGTAAGGGACATTTCCATGTCCTTACGGTGACAAATTACTTCACTAAATGGGTTGAGGCAATCCCTACAAAGCAAGCTACTTCTGAAGTAGTGTGTAACTTCCTCAAGGAGAACATCATTACACGCTTCGAAGTACCAAGAAAGATCGTGACTGATAACACTACAAGCTTCTCGTTAGAGGAGTTAGTAGAATTATATTTTGACTACGACACCACATTGTCCCACTCTTTAGATTACTATAAACAAGACAATGGACAAGTCAAGTCATCTAATAAGAACATAGTCACAATTGTGCGCAAGATGGTTGATTCCAATCAATGGGCTTGGCACCAAAAGTTGTATGATGCTCTTTGGGTTGATAAGATCACGCCCAAGAGAGCTATCAGCACTTCACCCTTCACTATCCTATATGGCACAGAAGTTGTATTACCCATCACTCGAGTTGTCCGCTTTGCAACTGGCATCCACAATAGAAGATGAGGAATTCAAAGATCCCATTGAGAAATGTATCTTGTGCCTGATGAAACTTCAAGAGGAGAGGGTGGAGATAGTTGATAAAATCACTCAGCACCCAAAGTGAGTGAAGATCTTCGACAAGAAGGCTCGACAACGAGACTTTGAGATCGGAGATAAGGTCCTATTATGGGACAAGAGACACGAACCAAAGGGAATGAACAGTAAATTTGAATCCCTTTGGCTAGGGTCATTCCTAATCCATGATATTGCAGGAGAGAATTCCTACATTCTCTCACATTCAGATGGAAGGCTCCTTCCACAGCCCTACAACGGGAAATACTTGAAACATTTCATCCCTTTAGGGATGGGGTGAGTTCATTGTAAATAATTTTCTTTGCTTTAACATTATGTTGTTATGTGTTTCCCCGTTTAGTAAAGTATTGCCATGTTTTTTCTTAAGTAGTCTTGTTGTAGGTGAATAAATTGGTGAGCCCAATAAATAGGTGAACTCTAATTTTTAGGTGTATTAGGAAACTAGTCCTAACTCTGTTACCCAACTAATAAGAGTACTGGTATGTGAAACTAGAGATTCTTGGTTCTCCTATGTCGTAGGTATCTGACATGGTCACCAAACGGAGCCTAATGTTGTACCCAAAATAAAATTTTGGCATTTTGCTTAAATTGAGCTAATTCATGTAAAAATGTCGTCAAAAGTCTATTTTAGGTCAAACCAAACATAAGGTCTTTATGTTTTTTTGTCAAGGAACATATGTGTAAAATTCTAAAAGTTGAAAATTAGGGTTTCATAACCCTATTTTTAGGGAAACCCCTGAAAATAGGACCTTCCCGAAAATGATCAAAAATTATTTTGATAGGATTAATCGACTTCATGATCACATTGGTCAAGTCGGAATTATCAAAAGACGTGTTTTACTCTGGTGGGTCTATTTCTATTTTTTAGGAACAGAGTTAGGAGCTCCATAGCCATCAATGGCAGATTGGCCGATACCAGGTGCTGAAAGCTAAGCTTCAAAAGCTTCAATGACTCAACCATAGCGAAAAAGGATAAAAAAAAATGTTGTTTGATGGAGGAGATTCTGGAAACTGAAAAAGGCCAAAATTTGGCCAACTCTGGAGATGCTACCAAGGAGAATTCAAGCAAAAGTTCCAAAAGTGCCCCTACTAAAGAAAGGTGCCCTTAAAAATCAAGAGCCAAATGCAATCACCTAATTTGTCTGAGGAAGTCATCCTCTTCACTTTCCTACTAGCTCGACAATGAAACATTCAGCAAGATCATCTGATCCATTGATCACCGACAAACATTGACGGAGTACGAAGAGGTTGTTATTAAGAAACATCCAAAATGGATGCTTAGCATGAAAAAGGTGCCCCTGCTCAAGAAAGGTGCCCTCTCTTTTGGGCATTCAGATGCAATCAATTTTTGAAGGATCTCTAGGATGATCTTCTCTATGTTGATTGACCTCAACAATGAAATTGTCAGTGAAGACATCTGACAAGGAAATCATCTGACAACAGAGATCCAAATGAGGCAGTTTATAACTTCAAAATCATTGGTCAAAAAGTCAAAAACGCCCCTACTAGAGAAAGGCACCCTTGCTTCTTGAGAACTAAAACTGACTTTCAAGAGCTGAGAAACCAGTCATCCTTTTTGAGACTAAACTAGTCACCTGATGAATCAAGCAAGATTGTCTAACTCGTTAGTCAACAGAGATATCAAATCAAAGCACAGAGGGTCTAAATGGAAAAATTGAAGAACAAGATTTGAAAATTGACTAAGGCAAGTGCAAAAGCACCCCTGCTGGAGAAAGGCGCCTAGTATTCTGGAACCTCAAACTCAGTTTGCTGACTTAACATCTCCCAGGCACATCTCTTCAGCATGGTTCCAGCTCGACAATGAATCTATCAGCAACTGCTCAGGATCAAGTGACCAACCAGGAGCAAAGATCAAAAAGAGGCACCTCAGCTTGGAAAATAGTGAAAAAAGTACTCAAACTCAAAAAAGGATGCCTAAAATGGTCAAGGCAAGGTTTGTTGACTTTAGTTAAGATATTTGGGAGGAAAACTTGGCCAAATCATCCCGTGATAAGTGGAAATCAACCCTTTGAACTCCAAATTAGGCCTAATCAGGCTTAAAACATGAGTTGACGCCCAAACTTCAAGGATTCGGGCTTGAATAACTATTTATCAACTCTAGGCATCCCTATTTCATTATCTCTTTTGTAGGTTGAAGATCAAAACAACAAATTGCTCTCAAGGACGTCTTTTCAAGATCTGGCAAGGGTTTTTTATCGTTCTTCAATATTTTTTGAAGATCATTGGCATAAGGAGATTTCTTCTCAGAGGTTGAATACAGAGGCAGATTTTCTCAGGGAGACAGCTAATAACTTCCAATCCACCTCTTGTCTACTTCCTCTTTTCTTGTCTTAGGTATTCTTGCATGTCACAAAAATCAGCAGGCTACCATAGTTCTAACCAACTGGGTATGATCAGGATAATTTTCCAGTAAAACCCACCTCGTCAAATTTTCCAAAAACAATAAACTTGCTACCCTTATTTTGGGGGTTTTTCTGAAACAGTCTCAGGATAAAAAATCCAAGGAACTGGGTTTGTTCAGCATTGAAGCACGAACAAAACCCATGTGCCAGATTTTTTCCAAAAAAATACTTCTTGGCAGGCGCTATTTTTAGGGGTTTTCAAAAAGTGTCAGAACAGGGTCGTGTGCATAGTCAATCTTTAAGTTTTTTAGGATGCAATAATCTTAGGTGCAATACAAGACCAAGACAGCCTTGTACAATGATTTCCTAAAAATGACTGACACAGACTTGCATCAAGTGAACCCAGTGGTTGATCCAAAAGATTTGGAGGGCATGAATCAAATCACATTACAAAACATAGAAGAATCTAGGTTGCTTCAAGCTACGTCCATCCCCATAAAATTACAGAGTGTAGAGCTTATAATCACTTGCATTAAGCATTACAATCCAACCACAAGAGAAATCAGATTAGTGGATGGGAGGGTAATCTGTAGTTTGAAACCAAAGGACATTGAAATTTTTTTTGATATTCCACCATGCCCTACCAATGTGGTCATCTTAGTGACATAATGTGATAGATAATTTGAGCCATCCAAGGATAAATTCCAAGGAATAATGGTAGAAAGATGGTTGAAAGTGAAAAGGACCAACTTGCCTAAATTGGTTGGACGAAGAAAATTAAGAGACGAGTACACAGTGTTAATCACTTTACTTAGCAGGATCACTGGATAGGAAGAGGGAAATCAGTTTCAGTCGTGGATGTACTACGTCATTGCCAAGATTATCAACAAAAGGGAACATTATGACTGGGCCACCCTGATCAGTGACACACTCCACCAATAGATTACTAGGTTTCTTGACGTTCATAGGTTCCACATGTGTTCCTACTTGGTATAACTAATTGCCTTCCAAGGCGAGTTTAGGGCACTAAACAATGTGGGGACCTTAGGTGTGCAGAAGGTCCATGAACACTTTTCACGTCTTGAGTTTACTCAAGTAGAAAGACACTTCAAATGGACAAGTGACCTTTTCATCATGCACACTGTAAGAGATCTTGACCATGAGATGCACATGTGTATATCACCAACAACCAAGGAGGCAATGGTGGACTGGGAAGATTGGTTTATCCAATTCCCCACTTTCACCTACATATGCATGCATGGTTACAATGGTCATCCCACCATGATGCCACACTACCCATCAGATAGGGTAGTTTTCATGGAGTTCCTAAGGAAGTTGGCTGAAGTCCACACTCACTTGCGACTAAAGAAGAAGCCAACTATGAACTTTCCCATTCAGATGGGACTCTATAGATGTAGAAAAATGACATATTCCAAGTTGATGAGCCAAGAAACAGTGAGACTCCATCTCAAATACCTCACAGAGAGAAGGTTATATGATCCCAGAGGTCTCTATGCAGCGCATCTTGAGCAACACTTATCACATGAATCTTCTATGGAATATTATTGGGTCAATTGTGATGATGAGTATGAGGTACAAAGAAGGAACTATAGTAGGTTCAAGCTCTCACAAATTGTTGACTTTATGTCAAAAGACATTGAGGGATTATTTGACGATGAAGGAGAAGTCATTCTCCCCACATTCTTCATAGATTCAGTGGACTCACAACCACTCAGAAGAGTGGATTGGTATGCAAAAGCAAACCCATCTATAGAGGAGAGAACGAGTAGAATTGTCAAAAATAGTCAACTCTACCTTGACAACAAGAGGAAAAGGAAGGTAGTACTTCCCAAAATAGAGCTGCCATAGGTTCAATCTACACTTCCTTCCACATAAAGGAAGAAGCCCAGGCAGAAGCAATGGAGCAATCCTCTCAAAGGGATGTAGATGTCTTGACACACAAGGGGAAGAACATAGGGGTTATATGTGGAGACAACCACACACACATCCGAGGTAGTCATGGGAATTGCTTCCCTAGAGCTAGTGATTGAGATATTCACTATAGAGATAGAGCCAGTAATAGCAGAAGTAGTAGCAGAAATGATGCTTGTGTTATAAATAGAGCCGCCTACATCACCACTATCACAAATCTCGCAAGCCCCAAAGACTTGGACTCTCCACCGAGAGACATCACTCTAGCATAGACTCATTCATCGGGCATTCAAGGGCCCAATATGCAAGTGGATGTCACTTACACTCACAACATATGCAGTGAATTGATTTGAATCAACAAAGTATACAAGTTGTTGTTGTGGTTTGTTATTTTGATTGGGTGTGGGTTGAGCTAGTAGCTGAGTAGGTTTAGGTGCATTTGAGATTGGATTAGCAGGTGGAGGCATTATAGCAGGTTACTGGGGCTGGGAAGGTGGTTGCATGTAACTGGTTGTCTGGGTAGGCCATTGTTGTCCTCCTGTCCATTGATTTGTTTGCTGCCAATTTTCTAGAGGTGGCTACCAATGCCCTTGAAATTACTGCCAATTCCCCTAAGGTTGTTGCCACTGGGGCAGAGAACTCTAATGACTGGGCCAAGCATTTGGAGGGTTACTCCAAGGTTGTGGTGGATATCCTCCATAATTGGATGGATATGGGGGTTGTCATTGGTTGCTAGATGAATAGGAATTAAAATATGGCCCAACATAGGATAATGGATCTGGTGGCATACCTTGTCTTGGAGCCCAAGGCTTCCTTTGTGCAACATAGTAGACTTGGTCTTCTTTAATCTGGATTGGCTTCAAACTCAGATGGAATCTACTTACTTTCAATATTAGCTATCATCTTGCATCTGTAGTCCCTCTTCTTTTGTCTGCAGTGGGGGAAATACTCTGTCAACACTGCCTCTACCTCCTCTTACTTCTTGGCTTGAAGTGTATCTAGCCGAGTAGCTAGATTATTTATAATGTCGTGTTTGAAGTCTACCAACAAATGAGTAATCTTCATTCTTAAAACTCCACCGATAGTTGACTTACCCATGGAAGATTGGTAAGCTCTCCCTTTCTTTGAAGTTTCCCTAGAGTAGTTCTGGCATATTTTTTTGATATCTTCCCAAGGAACTTGGGAGATATCTCCTCCTCCCATGAGGTCTAAGGCATCAATGTAGCTATCATTGATTCCTCTCAGGAAAAACAACTTTTGTGAGTCTTCATTAAGTGTATGGTGTGGAGATTTTTGTAGGAAAAATAAAAACCTTGCAATATAATCTTCCAGGCTCTCATCTTCATTTTGTTGCATCTTGAAAATGTCATCTCCTCTCATGTCGCTACCCCTACAATATTCCTTGTATTTCTCAAGAAATTTTGTCTTCATGTCTTCCCAAGTTTCCACAGTATCTTTGCCCAGGCTCATAAACCATCTTAATGCAGCCTCTTTCAAAGTGGTAGGAAATAGCTTAAGCCTATGGGAATCAGTAGAATAATCATAACTCCTGCAGAGTATGTCAAACTCAAAAAAAAAGGTATCAGGATCTTCTATGACAAGTCCATAAAACTTGGGGAGTGTTGAGGCAGGAATGTTCTTGATGTTGTTAACTTCATTCTGGTGGGCAATGGGGAAAGGAAAAGTTGGTTGGTTAGTGGTGCAGGAGCACCTAGGCTAAACTCCAGTTTGATTTGTCAAATTTTGGCTTGTACCTGACCTTAGCCAAGTCAGGGTCTTAATGTGTTTGTTGTGGACCTTAGAATGTCTTGTTTGAGTGTGATGAGTTAATCATTAGGATTAATGTCATCTTAGTTATCTTTGTTTTTAAATGTTGTTTTTAGCTTGGGACAACTTATGTTAGAATGTAAGTGTTAAATGTGTTCTAAACACATGGTCATTGTTAAAGAGATGCCAAGGGACAGTTAGGAGAGTTTTTGGTTCAAAAACAAGGTGTTAGAGGTCCTAAGATTTAGGATCATGCCATGATGGTAAGTTGCAAGAATATTGTAAAATTGCATGGCAACATTTTGTGTGATTGCATGCAACTTAGGGGGGTTGGATTCCCTGAAATTTAGGGACATGGGATCGATCAATATCCCTTGAATGATGGAAAAGGCATATATCTAGGTGTGTGGCTCGTAGAGAGAGGCAGTTGCATTGAAAACAAGTTTTTGGTTTGGAAGAAATAGAGAATCTCTGCATTTTGTTGTGTATTCCAAGTGCTTTGATGTAACAGTGATAACTAATGGGTTATATGCACTGATTTGGTGTTGGATCTGAGTTTTACACAACATATTTTAGTATTCTTTCTTTTGTAAATAGTTTCATTTGATTTAGTTTAGGTGTCTTGTGTGAATAAAGTAGAGTTTAGGGTGTTTGTTGTCTCCTTCTGAACAGTCAGTTTTTTTTATGGCTTCCCTATAAAATCCAACCACGGGATCACCCTGAGACTGGATTGAAATGATAGGGAATCCAGTCATTTGTATATATTTATCAATAGGATTCATGGGAAAGCAAGTAATCATGTTTAAAATCAAACCCTAGGCGAGCTAGGACTGCCCGGTTAGAGGTTTGAGAGGTAAAAGTTGAAGAACTTAGGCAGGGGTAAAAGGTACTATACATAAACAGTACGGTTTCAGGTAGGTCTCAGTCACATTTTGACATGTTGAAAAGATTGTGGTCTTCCCAATCCATTTGTGCAAGGAAAAGGTAAGAAACCAGTGAAACCCTAAGAATTAGGTCTTTTAGCCCTATCTCTCCTTGATTGTAGGAACCTACTGTACGGAAGATACAGACGTCTGAAACCCTATGAAATATTTAAAGGACTGAAAAGGGTACTTGAAAGTATCTTTTATTTGCTAGGTTGTTTGTCAAATTAGAACAAGAAAAGCCAAAAAGGGACTGGTAAGGGCTAGTAGGAATTAGGCCTGTCCAAGGCAAATTCTGGAAAACAGGTAGTTTGAAGATTGAACACCAATTAAGATGGACTTATTTGGATGTAAGAAGCATGAGGACAGTACCTTTAGCTCCCCTGCAAAGAGTTCAAGTCAGATAATGGAGTTGACACTTAGATTCTTCTAAGTGTGGGAAGAAGATTGCAAGTTCAAAGGGTGTTGAACCCTCCAAGGTGAAGCACAAGGAGAGTAACTCTTGTAACAGAGTTAGAGAAGGGCTTAGTTAATGATCTAAGTCAAATTAGAACCTTGAAGCCATCAGGTTCTTGGGTGGAGACTGAGGAAAGTCTTCTAGTTGGTTAGTGCAAGCACATCTTGTAGTAGTGTATCTTGATGATATACTAATCTATAGCAAAACAAGAGAAGAGCACCTCCAACAAATAGAGCTGATTTTCAAGAAGCTGCATGAGGAGAAGTTGATGATCAATATGGAAAAGTGTGAGTTCATCAAAATAGAGCTGGTGTACCTTAGATTTGTGCTATCACATGGCAACTTGAAGATGGACAGCAGCAAAGTGGAAGCCATCCTCAATTGGCCTACTCCAAAGACAGCAACAGAGGTAAGAAGCTTCCATGGTCTTGCTCAATACTATAGAAAATTCATAAGACAGTTTAGTGATATTTGTGCTCCTATGTCGGATACCATTAAAGGAGGAATGAAAACCAAGTTTGTATGGAATGAGCAAGCTAACAAGAGTTTTGAGTTGCTGAAGGAAAAGATAGCTACCCAACCTATTTTGGTGTTACCAACCTTTGAGAAGCTATTCACCATTGAGTGTGATGCAAGCAATGTAGCTATTGGAGCTATTCTCAGTCAAGAGGGCAGACCGGTGGCTTTTCATTCAAAGAAGTTAAGTGAAGCCAAGAAGAAGTATTCTTCTTATGACCTTGAGATGTATGCATTGGTCCAAGCTCTAAGGAAGTGGAGGCACTACTTGCTTCCCAAGGAATTCATTGTGTATTCAGACAACCAAGCACTCAGTTTCCTGAATTCACAAGAAAAGTTGAGTCACAGACACATGAAATGGGTGGAGTACTTTCAAGCTTACACCTTCAATATCAAGCACAAGAAAGGAGCTCTCAACAAAGTGGCAGATGCCTTGAGCAGAAGAGTCCTCACCATTCAAGAAATTCAATTGAAGAGCATGGGGATAGATCATTTCAAAGATCTATATGCAGATGATGAAGACTTTGCAGACATTTATAAGGTATGTGCTGAGTACAAGAATCATTTTCATAGCAAATATGTTGAATATACTTTGCAAAGTGATCTTTTGTTTAAAGGGAATCAACTATGTGTTCCTAGAGGTTCTATTAGAGAGAACTTAATACAAGAAAAGCATAATGGTGCATTGAGTGGTCATTTTGGGATCACCAAAACTCAAGAGCTTGTCCAAAGGTTTTACTATTGGCCAAAGATGAACCTAGATGTCAGGAGGTATGTGGAGAGTTGTGTGGTATGTCAAAAGGCCAAGGGTACTTCTTCAAATGCAGGCCTATACCAACCACTGCCTATTCCTTCTAGGCCATGGGAATGCTTGAGCATGGACTTTGTAGTTGGTTTACCCAAGACAAGACAAGGTATGGATAGTGTTTATGTGGTTGTAGACAGATTCAACAAAATGGCTCACTTTGTGCCATGTAAAACAACCAATGATGCCAGTCAGATAGCCTCTCTTTTCTTCAAAGAGATAGTAAGGATTCATGGCTTACCAATCAGCATTGTATCAGATAGAGACACCAAGTTTATGAGTCATTTTTGGAAGAATCTTTGGCAAAGAATGGGCACTAATCTATCCTTTGGATCTGCATACCATCCCCAAACTGATGGTCAAACCGAAGTTGTGAATAGGACACTTGGAAATCTCTTAAGATGCTTGACCAAGGAGTATGGTCAACAATGGGATCAATTGATTGGGCAAGCTGAATATGCCTATAATGATACTGTCAACAGATCAACAGGGAAGAGTCCCTTTGAAATTGTTTATGGATTACATCCTAGAGGTGTTTATGAGCTGAGAGAGTTGAAGGATGGAGTCAAGGGAAGTGGATATGCTGATGACTTTGCCTATGCAATGCAGGAGATCCATGATACAGTCAGAAAAACATGGGCAGAAAATACCATAAAGCATAAGATTAAGGTGGATGAGCATAGAAGAGAAGTGCAGTTCCATGTTGGTGACTTAGTGATGGTGAATTTGAACAAGTCTAGATTGCAGAAAGGAGTTCCTCATAAGCTGCAAATGAAGAGGATAGGTCCTTGTCCTATCTTGGAGAAGTATGGGAGTAATGCATTCAAGGTCCAATTACCATATGACAGTGGACTGTCCCCTGTTTTTAATGTTGCAGATCTTGTACACTACAAAGGACCACCACTAAACATGGATCAGACCATCCATGAAGTCACCCAAGATGTGGAAGACCTCAAACTGCCCTCTACTCAAGCTGACAAGATATTGGATACCAGGATTTACAAGAGGACTAGAACTAAAGAATATAAAGAACATCTAATTAAGAGGCATGGACAACCTGATGCAGATGTAGTATGGATCAAGGAGGCAGTGTTCAAGAAGTTGGGTATTGATCTCAACTTGCTCAATCCAAGGGTGGATTGAATTCTTTTGTTTTGGGGAGGATGGTGCAGGAGCACCTAGGCTAAACTCCAGTTTGATTTGTCAAATTTTGGCTTGTACCTGACCTTAGCCAATTCAGGGTCTTAATGTGTTTGTTGTGGACCTTAGAAGGTCTTGTTTGAGTGTGGTGAGTTAATCATTAGGATTAATGTCATCTTAGTTATCTTTGTTTTTAAATGTTGTTTTTAGCTTGGGACAGCTTATGTTAGAATGTAAGTTAAATGTGTTCTAAACACATGGTCATTGTTAAAGAGATTCCAAGGGAAAGTTAGGAGAGTTGTTGGTTCGAAAACAAGGTGTTAGAGGTCCTAAGATTTAGGATCATGCCATGATGGTAAGTTGCAAGAATATTGTAAAATTGCATGGCAACATTTTGTGTGATTGCATGCAACTTAGGGGGGTTGGATTCCCTAAAATTTAGGAACATGGGATCGATCAATATCCCTTGAATGATGGAAAAGGCATCTATCTAGGTGTGTGGCTCGTAGAGAGAGGCAGTTGCATTGAAAACAAGTTTTTGGTTTGGAAGAAATAGAGAATCTTTGCATTTTGCTGTGTATTCTGAGTGCTTTGATGTAACAGTGATAACTAATGGGTTATATGCACTAATTTGGCATTGGATCTGAGTTTTACACAACATATTTTAGTATTCTTTCTTTTGTAAATAGTTTCATTTGATTTAGTTTAGGTGTCTTGTGTGAATAAAGTAGAGTTTAGGGTGTTTGTTGTCTCCTTCTGAACAGTCAATTTTTTTTATGGCTTCCCTATAAAATCCAACCACGGGATCACCCTGAGATTGGATTGAAATGATAGGGAAGCCAGTCATTTGTATATATTTAGCAATAGGATTCATGGGAAAGCAAGTAAGCATGTTTAAAATCAAACCCTTGGTGAGCTAGGACTGCCCGGTTAGAGGTTTGAGAGGTAAAAGTTGAAGAACTTAGGTAGGGGTAGAAGGTACTGTACGGAAACAGTATGGTTTCAGGTAGGTCTCAGTCACATTTTGACATGTTGAAAATATTGTGGTCTTCCCAATCCATTTGTGCAAGGAAAAGGTAAGAAACCAGTGAAACCCTAAGAATTAGGTCTTTTAGCCCTATCTCTCCTTGATTGTAGGAACCTACTGTACAGAAGATACAGAGGTCTGAAACCCTATGAAAGATTTAAAGGACTGAAATGGGACTTGAAAGTATCTTTTATTTTCTAGGTTGTTTGTCAAATTAGAACAAGAAAAGCCAAAAAGGGACTGGTAAGGGCTAGTAGGAATTAGGCCTGTCTAAGGAAAATTCTGGAAAACAGGTAGTTTGAAGATTGAACACCAATTAAGATGGACTTATTTGGATGTAAGAAGCATGAGGACAGTACCTTTAGCTCCCCTGCAAAGAGTTCAAGTTAGATAATGGAGTTGACACTTAGATTCTTCTAAGTGTGGGAAGAAGATTGCAAGTTCAAAGGGTGTTGAACCCTCCAAGGTGAAGCACAAGGAGAGTAACTCTTGTAACAGAGTTAGAGAAGGGCTTAGTTAATGATCTAAGTCAAATTAGAACCTTGAAGCCATCAGGTTCTTGGGTGGAGACTGAGGAAAGTCTTCTAGTTGGTTAGTGCAAGCACATCTTGGAGCATCATACACCAGTTAGGTTTGTTCCTATTTGCATCACCCATGCCTGTTTGATGCAGTTCCAAAGCAAAGGGGTTGTCAAGCTAATTTTGATCTTTAGAGGAGATTTCAGAGCTAGTCAAATCAGGATATGCATCAGCAAATGGGTGTGGATCTGCTTCTTATTATCTTGGTAGGTTATGATATTCAACTAGCTAGAATGGATTGGGATTGTTAGGAAGGAATCTCTCATAAGCATCCATTCTCCTTCCTCTATGCATGCGGTATCACTCACTATCAGTCAATTCACACAAAGAATTGGTAAAGAATAAGGGGAGTCATTACTTCCTAAATGAGGATATAATAAGAACAACTTCTAGAAACATAATAGCAAGAAAAAAACTACCAATGACTCCAAAAGACTCCCTAGTTTGACACCATCCCCGACAATGACGCCAAAAATGTTGGCCTTCTACAATGATTTAATAATTAAGCCCTTACAACCATGATTCAAAGATTGGACATCTAACCTGAATAGCTATTTCAATCATCATGAAGGTGCATTTAACTTGTCAACCCAAGGATGTGAACTTGAAATGGGTCAACATAGTATGTGCACTAGGAACTCAAAGTAGCCATTTCATTCTATAGTTAAGGAACACACAATGCTGAAAGCAAATTGCTTAGAAGAGAATACCATAAATACCAATTATCAATAAAAAGCTACATCAAACTAAAATGCATAATAGGAATGAAAATCTGAGCAACAAACAATGCACTACTTTGTCTGGTTTGGCTACAGGAACAGTCACAAAATGGAATTCTAGTGCTGTAGGAACAGTCGGTGCCAGATTTCTAACTAATTACTGAACAATAAGTAATACTAAACTAAGAAGATGAATTACTCACCAAGTGGGCCCCGTTGGATAAGTATCCTCTAAAACTAATGAGAACTTAGATGCTCGAACTCATAACTTTATTTTATTCGTTGTAAATCATGAGTACAAAAGAGTAATGTATCTATATTACTGAAAACCTAAGAGTGTAAGTACAATATCAAATCATGCAACCTCCTTTGAGGAAGGAGCATCAGATCTTTATTTATACTATTAGCTAAACATGGTAGTCAACTCCATGACTAGAAGACACCATTTAGGGAAAACAAAGAAAATGGAGTGATGGTGGTTACGCGTGCATGGAATCTGGTCAGACATGCAGGTCCAAATACAGATTTAGCACAACAGTAACACCCACACATGCTCAATCATTAAAGTCCACTACGAGGTGGTTACATTCGGTTGCATGAGGAATCTTCTTTCATTGACCTCCTTTGACTTTGAGCAATTCCTTTGTTGGACGTTATGGTGCATGCCCAACTGGCGATGTCTTCCTCAACTCAACATCTTTAAATTAAATCTACATGGAAATGTTAGTACGCACAATAACTACACATCTATAACCACCTTGAGGAAAATTCATTAACCACATGCAAAATCAATATAGATAATCCACATAATATGTCAATGTCATTAAAACTTGCAGAGATAGGATTTAAGCCCAATGTCTACGGTTTGAGGGAAACATTATGAAAATATCAAAATTTAACATCAAATTCCATGACAAATGCCAGCAAATAAACTATAGATTCTACCCAAAATTGGACCAAAAAATAGGCTCATCACTCCCCCAACCTAACGTTTTGTTGGTCTTCCAGCAAGGGAAGGGTTGTTCTTCTGCTTCGTCAAGGCTCCAAAATTTGCAACTGATAGTTGTCCAACATCAGTGGCTGTTGTGCGTGAATCAGGATCCCAATAGAATCCTCCTAATTTATCAAATTTGTTCCATCTCTATTTTTTCGGCAATGTCATATTCGTAGAATTTGAAGTTTGGCACGAGCCACATGAGCATGGGTGGTTGGAAAGTCAGGAGAAGCCACGATCACCCCTATGTTCTCCCAATTTGAATATACCTATCAATCCTTTTTAGTGTTGCAGGATAATTGTGGATGAAATGAGGCTCAACCTATTTCAGCTCATCAGTTAGGTTATTTCATCTTTGTGATAGACATCTTCTCATAGTTTCCTCCTTTGTTGTTGTCTTTACCTCATACTCACTATAAACTACTCAATCCAAGACATAATCATGTTGCCATAACTAGGTCTGAGAAGCATTCTATTCCATTCTCTGTAAATATCCCTTGGGTTGCTTGATTCAACCCTAATGGGTAGAGGGATGTTAGACTCCAATTACTTATAAGCCCCATGTTGTTGTCCCCAACTAATCTCATTTTGTACCCAAGACATAAATGCCCTTAATTGGACATCCCCAATATACAACAACTGATTCCAATCATGGTCTTGAGTTACATCATGATTATGCAAATAAAACTCACACAAAAAATTCTTCATTTCAGGTGAGACAATCCTACAAGCATTGAAAAATTCAACAAGGGTGTCAATAGAAGGATTCAAACCTGAAGCAATCCTTGATAGCTTAAAAGAGATATTTCTCTTTTAGGAGCAGAGCATAGACCCTTGGAGGGGTCCTACATTCCAAAATTTGTGGTACCAAGGTTTCCATATCATCCACCCTCTACTTCAGGGTGGAAATTTCTACATCCTTATCTTCAATCTCCTCATCCCTCTTTTGAATTTTCTTCTTCAATTTTTGTTTTTCCTTTTTCCATTCTTCCTCCCTCCTTTATATTTCTTTCCATAAATTCAAAATTATCGTATGTACTATAAAATCGGGAGGATTATGAATTCTTACCAGTTTTTTTTTCGATTGTGGCTCCTCATATGGCACTATTTGCATGGATTCAAGCTGCCCAATTATCTTTGGTTGCAAGGGTACTATTTCTTCTTCCACTTCTTGCTGCAGAGGTCCTCATTCTTGTTTTTGTTGTGGCTGTAGGAACCCCTGCTCTAGTTATGATTGTTGTTGCGGGACTTCTTGCTATAGGACTTCCTGCTCATGCTGCAGGAAATCCGGATTTTCCTCAAACTCTTCTGCAATGTTAGTAAGATCGACCAGTGTTATATTTGTTGCTCTCCCAAATACGTCTTCTTCTTCGACATTCTCCTACCCCATTGGAGCTTTAGGGTCCTCATGTGATGTCTCACCAGGCTTAGGGATTTCTTGTGGAGGCATACCAAATGTTGGCCCAACTGGTCTTGATTTTCTAGGAGGTCTCTCACATTTTTCTTTGGCTACAGGACGAACAGTGTCAGCCCTCCTCTTCTTAGAACTTGGCACCTTTCTTTTTGTTGGCTGCCTTTTTCCATTTCCTTTTCTCGTTTCTACTTCTCTTTGTTGTGCCCTAGTTGATCTGGCGTCTCTGGAGGCAAGGTAATTTTCACCATCAACTGGTAACCCTATGACCTCTGCAATTCTTTCCTTTCCACAACTTCCAATCCTTTTACTATGGCTTTTGCTTTAGAAAATGTATGGAGGAATTCAAGGGAAAATGATTTCATCAAAGCCATCCAACTTTAGGAAGTAATCTAACCATCCACAGTATCTAAATTCAGCTAGGCATTGTGCATCCTGCAATAAAACATCATGCACCGTGGGTTCATTTTGAATTAACCCACCTCCCATTGTCTGCAATCAAACAAATGCTCTACAATTTATTTCCTACAATTCCTGTCTGAAAATCAAGTTCACTTTCTTGCAATACCTGCTAAATTTCTAGTGCGAATATCAACTGAATTTCCTTTCTTTTGTTTCACCTTTTTGCTTGCAACTCAAGATTACGACATAGTTAATAATGGCAAAAAAGGAGTGATAAAGGAGAATTATGGTGGGAAGAAATGACGGTTGCAGTTAATGTCACTTCACACATGCAAGCCATCCTCTCACTCAGATTTCAAATCGACTCATTTTAAAAAATTTGACGTAGCCTAGGATAAATTGACACATGAGCAATATATTTGCATCTTTCTCTTCCCCCCAACCTAAATTTGGACATGTGTTCGTGCATGTGAGATGGGAGTGGTGATTTGACAAGGAATAATGACATGTTATGTGAGCGTCTATACTAACCTACAATGATTAAATGAATGGACTTAAAAGATGATTCAAATATAGCAATTAATGTGCACATACCTGAATGTGTAGAGGATTTGTTGCAAATATTGTGGAGAAAGTACCACTCACCTTTTAGGGAATAAATTGAGCAATTAATGAAAATGAAGTGGAATGAGGTGAGGTGGAATGAAGTGATGGAAGAGAGAGAAAGGTGGTGATGGATGGGTGAATGGGAAAATGGGCGAAGAAATGGACTTCCACGTAAGTGAAAGTCTTTATTATAAGAAGTACATACCTTAATTAGCCAGAAGGAGGGACACTAGGTCCACTTCCTTTGGCTACAGGAAGCTCGAGTGTTGAATGTTGGGTGAATTGTTGTAGGAACTCTTCTTTGAAAGTTCGCTTGTGATATAATCTGAGGCGATGACCATTGACAAGTAATTTGAACCTGACAGGTTCAATGGTGGTAAGTTGAACAACTCCATTAGGAAAGACCTCGGCGACTTTATATGGTCCTAGCCACCTTGTCTGTAATTTTCCTGCATTGTCCTTGTATCTTGAGTCATAGAGTAGGGCCCAATCTCTTGGTTGGAATTTCTTTTCCTTGATAAATTTTTCATGCCACTTGATTATCTGATTTTGTAGTACCTCTGTATGTTGTAGGGATGCTCTTCTTATCTCATCCAAAGCATTTAGCTGCATGATTCTTTCTCTTTATGCCTTAGAAATATCCATCCCAAAATCTACTGCAGTCTGCAGAGTGTTATATTCAAATTCAACGGGCATCATAGTTGTATTTCCATACAACAACTCAAATGGAGTGAAGCCTGTAGTTGTTTTCCAGGTTGTACTATAGGCCCAGATAGCTTCTTGTAATTTGTTTTCCCAATCCTTTTTATGAATAGCTACTATTTTGGTCATAATGGCTTCAATTTCTCTATTGGTCACCTCAACTTGGCCATTAGCTTGGGGGTGATAAGGAGTAGACTTCACGTGCATTATGTTGTACTCATTAACTAGTGTTGCAAAAAGGGTTGATGTCAATTGAGCCCCTTGATTAGTCACTATTTCTCTTGGGACTCCATATCTTGTGAAAATCTTCTCATAAAGAAATTTTGCAACCTTGTTATCTCTTGCATGCTACATAACCTTATCTTCTACCCACTTTGTCACATAATTAGTGCATACCAATATATAAGACTTACCATTTGATGGAGGGTCAACAGGTCCCACAAAATCCAATCCCCACTTGTCAAAGGGAGTGATTACTACCTGAAGGCACAGTGGCATCTCATCAGATTTGGTTGGTCTGCCCATTCTTTGACATCTATCACATTTTCTAGTATAACTTCTTGCATCCTTGTGGAGTGTTGGCCAGTAATATCCTATGTTCAAAACCTTCATTGTTGTCCTCTTAGCTGCAAAGTTTCCTCCACATGGTTCATTGTGACATGCATGCAAAATGGCATGTCTCATCTTCTCTCACACATATCCTCATGACATGGTCTGGTCCAGTATAAAACAAACATCCAACAATCCAAGAGAAAGGAAAATATTTTTCAATGAGTGCCCTTTTCTCTTTTGGAGAGAAGTGAGATGGAACTCTACTTGTGACCAAGTAATTGGCTATGTCAACATACTGGGGTGTTTGTATGCTGAGGGAGAATAGATGCTCATCACGAAAAGAGTCATCTATGGGTTGATTGTCTTCTAATGTAGTCATCCTTGAAATAAAATTTGCAACAACATTGGCCTTCCCTGACTTATCCACAATGGTTATATCAAACTCCTGCATCAACAATAACCATCTTTCCAATCTACCTGTGATCAAGGTTTTATTCATGAGATATCTAATGGCTGCATGATCAGTGTGCACAAAGATTTAATAGCCTATTATGTAATGTCTGAATTTGTTTAATGCATAGATTACTGTAAGAATTTCTTTCTCTATCACTGTATAATTGAATTCAGCTCCTTGTAATTTTTTGCTGACAAAGTAAATGACATTTTCAACAACTCCCTCTTTCTTTCCTAAGACTACTCATATGGCATAATCTGATGCATCAGTATGGATTTGGAAAGGAAGCTCTCAATTAGGCCCTTTGAGTATAGGAGCATGAGTCAAAGTTTCCTTCAAGTTAGAAAATGCCTTGTCATAGGCTTTAGTCCACTCAAATTCAACATCTTTAGTAAGAAGAGTATACAATGGTGTTGCTACCTTGTTGAAATCCTTGATGAAACACCTATAATATCCTGCATGACCCAAGAAACTCCTAACATCCTTTTGTTTTGCAAGTGTGGGCAGATTTGTGATTACCTCAATCTTTGCAGGATCTACTTGAATTCCCTTATGGGAGATGTAGTGGCCAAGAAATACACCTTCCTACATCATCATGAAGCACTTTTCACTGTTTAAGGACAAGTTTTGGTTTTCACATATCTGTAGGACTCTCCTAATATTTTCCAACACTTGATTAAAATCAATACCATAAGTGGTAAAGTCATCCATATAAATTTCCATGCAATCATGAGAAATGTCTGAGAATATGCTAATCGTTTCCCTCTGAAAAGTTGCAAGTGCATTGCATAAGCCAAATGGGAGTACTGAATAGGCATAGGTACCCCATGGACAAGTAAATGTGGTCTTCTCCTAGTCCTCTAGTGAAATTTGGATTTGGTTGTAGCCGATGAATCCATCTAGAAAGGAAAAGTATTGCTTTCCTGCAAGTGTGTCCAAAACTTGATCAATGAAGGGTAAAGGAAAGTGGTCCTTCTTGGTGGCAGCATTAAGTTTTCTATAATCAACACAAACTTGTCATTTCCCTCCTTTCTTGGGAACAATCACTAATGGAGACACCCACTGACTATCTAAAATGGGGTAGATAAATCCTACATCTAGTAATTTCTACAGTTCTCCTTTCACAATTTCTCTCAGTGCAGGGTTAATTCTTCTTTGTGGTTGTCTTACTGGGGTGTAATCATCTCTGATGTAAATTTTGTGAGTACAAAGTTTAGGGTCCAATCCCTTCATATCATGATAATCCCATGCAAATGCATGTTGATGGGTCCTTAATAGGTTTTCCAATAACAATTGTTCTTCATTTAATTTACTATTAACATTCAGATATTTTTCCTTCCAACACCTGTACTTGTGTAGTTAACTCTATCATGGCTACTTCATTAACACATGGTACCTTTAATTCATATGGAAACAATGTATGGGACATACATGTTGTTGTAGGAAGTCTATCTACAGGAAGAGTTGTTGCATGAAGAGTAGCAGAATGAGAAGATGATGCTTCCTCCACTTCACAATGGTTCTGAATGATGTTAGTCAATACTTCATCCTCATCTTGGAGTTGCATGAAAAAGCTTCTGCCTAGCATCATAAGATGCACCACAAAATTAACTTCCTTGGCCTCTCCACCAACATGTGGCCATCTGGGATTATCTTCATCATGAGATGGCTTAGCAAGCAGATAAAGAACAAACTTTTTAGTGCTCCTCCCATCTGAAATGGTCATGCCACCTGACTAGAATCCAATGTATGCATCTGCAGTTGCTAACCAAGGCCTTCCAAGAATAATGGGATACCCGCCTGGTGTAGCTTTAGGAGAAAGAATCATAAAATTTGTTGGGTACTCCCAAGAGTCTAGAACTACCACAAGATCCTCCACTACACCATCAAGCTTAACATTAGAGCTATCAACAAGCTACAGGACAGTAGGAGTAGATATCATGCCTACAACATTTAGTTGTTGTAGGATGTCTTTCGTCATTGCATTTATTGCTGCCCCTAAATCAAGCAGAGCATTCTTTACTTGGACCCCGTTTGTAACAACTGCTACCATAGGACTACCTAGGTCATTATACTTGGGGATAGTCACTTTTCCCAGCATGATGTCACCTAGTTGTCCCACCACATGAATTGTAGTTGGGTCCTTCTTTTTCCTACCTGGCTTCTTGAAGCATGCTTCCTTGATTGCTTTATCATAGATTGGAACATCCTTTATGACTTGAAATAGAGGTATTTGGACACATATATGCTTCAGTTGATCCAAGATATCAAAAGTTGTATCCTCATTTTCTTCCTTCTTCTTGGAAAATTCTAGTCTCTGAGGAAATGGTGGTTCTTGTTTAGTCTACTTGACTTGGACTGGTTCAGGATTTTTAGGTACACTAGGCTGAATGGGATCATTCAGAGGTTCCTCTTCCTCTTCCACAAGAATTTCAGTGATAATGGGCTTGAAAGGGGCTGGTAGAGTAGTTCTTGAATGCAAGTGGATGTCATTTACACTCACAGCATATGCAAGGAATTGATTTGAATCAATAGAGTATGTAGGTTGATGTCGTGGTTTGTTATTTGGATTGGGTGTAGGTTGAGCTAGTAGCTGAGTAGGTTTAGGTGCATTTGAGCTTGGATTAGCAGGTGGAGGAATTATAGTAGGCTACTGGGGCTGGGAAGGTGGTTGCATGTAACTGGTTGTCTAGGTAGGCCATTGTTGTCCTCCTGTCCATTGATTTGTTTGTTGCCAATTTCCTGGAGGTAGTTGCCAATGCCCTTGAAATTGCCGCCAATTCCCCTGAGATTGCTGCTACTAGGGTGGAGAACTCTGATGACTGGGCCAAGCATTTCGAGGGTTATTCCAAGGCTATGGTGGATATCCTCCATAACTAGATGGATATGGGGGCTTCCATTGGTTTCCAGATGAATAGGAATTAAAATATGGCCCATCATAGGATAATGGATCTAGTGGCATACCTTGTCTTGGAGCCCAAGGCTTCCTTTGTGCAACATAGTAGACTTGGTCTTCTTCAATCTGGATTGGCTTGAACTTGGGTGGAATCATCTTGCTTTCAAGATTAGCTACCATCTTGCATCTGTAGTCCTTCTTCTTTTGTCTGCAGTGGGGGCAATACTCTGTCAACATTGCCTCTGCCTCCTCTTGCATCTTCTTGGCCTGAAGTGTATCTAGCTTAGTAGCTAGATTATTTATAATGTCTTGTTTGAAGTCTACCATCAAATGAGTAATCTTCATTCTTGAAACTCCATCGGTAGTTGACTTACCCATGGAAGATTGGTAAGCTCTCCCTTTCTTTGAAGCTGCCCTAGAGTAGTTCTAGCATGTTTTCTTGATATCTTCCCAAGGAACTTGGGAGATATCTCCTCCTCCCATGAGGTCCAAGGCATTAGTGCAACTATCATTGATTCTTCTTAGGAAAAGCAAATTTTGTGAGTCTTCATTAAGTGTATGGTGTGGAGATTTTTGTAGGAAAAATAGAAACCTTGCAATGTAATCTTTCAGGCTCTCATCTTCCTTTTGTTGCATCCTGAAAATGTCACCTCCTCTCATGTCACTGCCCCTACAATATTCCTTGTATTTCTCAAGGAATTTTGTCTTCATGTCTTCCCAATTTTTCAAAGTATCTCTACCCAAGCTCGTGAACCATCTTAATGCAACCTCTTTCAAAGTGGTAGGAAATAACTTAAGCTTATGGGAATTAGTAGTATAATCATAACTCCTGCAAAGTATGTCAAACTCAAATAAAAAGGTATCAAGATCTTTTGTGACAAGTCCATAAAACTTGGGGAGTGTTGAGGCAGGAATATTCTTGATGTTTTCAACTTCATTCTAATGGGAAATGGGGAAAGGAAAAGTTGGTTGGTTAAGTATGTTCCTATTTGCATCACCCATGCTTGTTTGATGTAGTTACAAAGCAAAGGGGTTTTCAAATTGATTTTGATCTTCAGAGGAGACTTTAGAGCTAGTCAGATCAGGATATGCATCAACAAAGGGGTGTGGATCTTCTTCTTCTTCTTCTCTTGGTAGGTTTTGATATTCAACTAGGTGGAATGGATTAGGATTGTTAGGAAGGAATCTCCCATAAGCATCCCCTCTCCTTCCTCAATGCATGTGGTATCACTCACTATCAATTAGCTAACACAAAGAATTGGTAAAGAATAAGGGGGGTCATTACTTCCTAAATGAGGATATACTAAAAACAACTTCCAAAAACATTACAGCAAGAAAAAAACTACCAATGACTCCAAAAGACTCCCTAGTTTGACACCATCCCTGGCAATGGCGCCAAAAATGTTGGCCTCCTACAATGATTTAATAACTAAGCCCTTACAGTCATGATTCAGAGATTGGACATCTAACCTAAATAACTATTTCAATCATCATGAAGGTGCATTTAACTTGTCAACTTAGGGATGTGAACTTGAAATGGGTCAGCACAGTATGTGCACTAGGAACTCAAAGTAGCTATTTCATTCTACAGCTAAGGAACACACAATGTTGAAAGTAAATTGCTTGGAAGGGAATACCATAAATACCAATCATCAATCAACAAATACATCAAACTAAAATGCATAATAGGAATGAAAATCTGAGCAACAAACAAGGCACTACTCTGTCTACTTTGGTTGCAAGACCAGTCACAAAATATAATTCTAGTGACTGCAGGAACAGTCGGTGTCGGATTTCTGATTAATTACTGAACAATAAGTAATACTAAACTAATACTAAACTAAGAAGGCGGATTACTCACCAAGTGGACCCCCTTGGATAAGTATCCTCTAAAACTAATGAGAACTCAGATGCTCAAACTCAAAACTTTATTTTATTCGTTGTAAATCATGAGTACAAAAGAGTAATGTATTTGTATTACTGAAAACTTGAGAGTGCAAGTACAATATCAAATCGTGCAACCTCCTTTGAGGAAGGAGCATCAGATCTTTATTTATACTATCAACTAAACAAGGCAGTCAACTCCACGACTGGGAGGATGCCATTTAGGGAAAATAGAGAAAATGGAGCAATGGCGGTTACGCGTGCATGAAATCTGGTCAGACATGCAGGTCCAAATGCAGATTTAGCATAGCAGTAATGCCCGTGCATGCTCAATCATTAAAGTCCACTACAAGGTGGTTACATTTGGTTGCATGAGGAATCTTCTATCGTCGACCTCCTTTGACTTTGAGTGATTCCTTTGTTGGACGTTATGGTGCATGCCCAACTGGTGGTGTCTTCCTCAACTCAGCATCTTTAAATTAAATCTGCATGGCAATGTTAGTACACACAATAACTGCACATCTTTGACCACCTTAAGGAACATTCATTAACCGCATGCAAAATCAATATAGATAATCCACATAATATGCCAATGTCATTAAAACTTGAAGAGATAGGATTTAAGTCCAATGTCTATGGTTTGAGGGAAACATTATGAAAATATCAACATTTAACATCAAAGTCCATGACAAATTCCAACAAATAAACTATAGATTCTACCCAAAATTGGACCAAAAACTAGGCTCATCAAATGGTGCCTGTGTTAGAAACAGAGTCGCCTACATCACCACCGTCACAACAGTCACAAGCCCCCATCGACTTGGACTCTCCACCGAGAGACGTCACTCTAGTACATTCTCATTCATTGGGCATTCAAGGGCCCAATATTCCTCCTTCCAATGAGGCTAGCCGAGATTCTATCTGGCTTGAGGGTTTCCTAGGAAGGAAGAGGGAAAGGCCATCATATGAGCTTGACTTCATAGAGTTCAACCATTACCCACAAGACATGTCCACCAAGAAATTAAAGAAGCAAGTACATGTGGAAAGGAATGTAGAACATGAGTTCATCATAGAGACTGCTGCCCCACCCGAGGACATAAACATACATGAGGTACAAGTTGAGGACTTCACATTGTCCAAACTCAACCTCAGAAAGACCACACATCAGGTGGAGGCATACCTTCTTGGAATCGCCTCAGTGAGTGTCCAAGAGAGGATGGCTAAGGATGGAAAGGAAAAAGCAACTTTAAAGGCTGAAAATCAACAGTTGAGGATGTACATTTCTAGCTTAATGCACGACACCCCAAATGCCTTGGCCCTACCACAAGAATTGATGGATCTACCTACAGATAAAAACCATCATCATTTGATGACATATGGAAAACACTTGAGAGATCAAGTGGAGGAATTTGTTCTTAGAGGATGATGTATACTGGAGAATCTATACCAGTTAAGGGATAGAGCACATGGACTCTAAGAAGAGATTCAATAGTTGGAGCAAAAGATAGTAGAAAAGAGTCCATGCGATGAAGTCACAATTGTAGACTTGCAATTGGCATATCAATCAGTCTTCTCTAAACAAAACAAGCAACACCTTTTTGCTTGGAAAGAACAGTTGGCATACAAGGTGAAAGCCTAAGATGCCAATTCCATAGAGTTGATTGACTACCGATGGGTTGTCGCAAATATTATCAACTTCGCAAGAAAGTTGGTAATATCCTTCCCTCACATAGAATATTAGCGCAAGAAAGGGGAGTACATTGAGCTAGTTACAGTGTAGAATCAATTCAAAGATGTCATTTGCAATACCTTCCTCAATGACCCAATGGTTGCAAGTTAGCTAAAGTGGCAGCCTTGTCTACCAAGTTTGATAAGGCATTTGCCCAGTGTATAGACTTTCAGCATCAGTTCATGACAGGCGAGGTAATGCTAAAGTGCCACGTCATCATCTTGCAAAGCATTACTTACCCCGAGGCTGAGGAAGTCAACGAATGGATAGAGACACTGTTGACCAGCGGTGAGTTGTAAAGGCACCTCAAGAAGGACGTCCTACCCTTCAGAAAGGCATTAAATGTGACTAGAGTTAACTTGATGCCCCTTTCCAAGTTAACTATGTTGGAAATATGTGCCTCAATCATCACAGGCTGAAACCTCTGCTGGAGTCAAGTCAATGTGACAGCTCTTATGTCTGGTCGACTAGCAGCTCTAATCTTGTTGTATTGTTCAGGTCGTTGTGACCTCGGAGGAGTCTCACAGAATGGTTACACTTTGGAGTCTATCGTTGTGACAAGAAGCATTCGGGGTGACTTCTTACCGACCGTGGAGATCGTTTGGCCGACAGGCCATTCAATCGCTTATCATTGAGACCCTTGGCTGAAAGGTTTTGTTCGGGAAGAAGTTTGGGCGATGTGTTTAAGTCTCGCCAACAATATGTTTTATATTGAAGTCTTCGGGATATCTAAAGAGTTCTCGCTATGATGTCTCAGCGAATAGTTAAAGTCTTGCCGACGGGAATGCATTTGGGTTGATCGGAGTAACAACGATAGTTTCGATAAGAAGTCCTAGCGACTTTGGTGAGTCTCGCCGATGATGAGAGGTCTTCAGTGTAACATATATGTGTTCGATAAGAACTCTCGACAAAGGTGTTAAGTCTCGCTGACTATTCTTTGGAGCTCAGTATAACATGTGACTTCGGTATAATCTTTGAAGTCTCGGTGTGAGGTCCTGGCGAAGAACGATACTCTTGTCGAAGGGTAAACTCACATTTATGAAACTTTTGGACCTCGCTATGATCTCTTGGCGAAAGCGATAGGTCTCGCTGACTGTTTGGTGCTTCGGTGTAACACAAGAAGGCTCGTTGAGATGTCTTGGCGAGAGCGATAGTCTTGCCGAAAGGAAAACTAAAGCCGATACAAGTTGTAAGCTCTATGAAACATCTTGGCGATAACGATAACTCTTGGCGACATCAATATGAAGCTTTTGGGCATCAGTGAGACACTGTTAGTGTCTCACCGAGATGCCAACAAAGCTTGAATCTCTTTTGACCATTTGACCGTCCTATGTGGAGTCTCATGGACCAATAGGAGAAGTCGAATTTGAACAGTTGGAAGATTGTTCATTGTGACGATTCTGTGAGGAAGCTCGACCAACATGGAACGACATGGTTATACCCTGTGATTGCAGATTGTGATCGGTTGATTGGTTTGACGGATTGCTGGGTGATTGTATGATTAGTAAATGTTTTCTAAATTGTAAAGACTGTAATTTGAAGGTTCCTGTACAAGATTGTTCATGGTGAATGCTGCTATAAACAGACACCAGAAAGATAAGTCTGACATTTGTATGTAATCTCCATTACTGTAATACAAAGTGATTTCTCTTGGTGTGGTGGGTTTTTCTCCGGTAAGGGTTTTCCCACGTATATTTGGTGTTCCTGTGTGATTGTCAAATACTCTGTTTCTGTTATCTACTTCATAGTGCATCTTAATTGAACTGAAATTGAAAAATTAAAAGTATATCTACATTCTTCTATGAGGTTTTGACATTAGGAGAGTTGTTTCCACATCTAGCTTTCCTTTCAAGTGGTATCAAAGCCTGGCCAGTTGTGTTATCCTTG